>OY992879.1:36922956-37462956 GCA_963921405.1 Cepaea hortensis
CATGATGGATGGAATATACAAGTAAATGGGAATATTCTTCAACAAGTGAATCAGTACAATTATCTCGGAACAGTCATAACATCTGATGGGAGATGCCTTGTAGAGATTAGAACAAGAATCGCCATGGCGAAAGTAGACGTTAGCAAGATGAAAAACATACTGACCAATAAAAAGATCTTAATTGAAACGAGAAAAAGAGTGTTGAGGGGATACATAGAGCCTGTTCTTTTGTATGGATGTGAAACTTGGACAATGTGCAGTCAAGCTGAAAAACATCTGATGGCTGCAGAAATGTGGTTTCTGAGGAAAATGCAAAGAGTACCATGGACAGACAGAAAAACCAATGACCAAGTGCTGCAGGAGAAAAATGAAAATCGTAAATTGATTAGAGAAATTAGACGTAGACAGTCACAATTTTTTGGACATGTTATGAGAAGAAATGGATTGGAGAACTTGGTGACAACTGGCAAGATCGAAGGGAACAGAGCAAGGGGAAGACCGAGAAGTAAATACCTGGATGGCTTGGCCACGCGGCATGGTCGAGACAGGAACACGGAGCTGATCCATGACTCTGGTGATCGAGTGAAATGGCGAGTCATGACCGCCCACGCTTTCCGGCATGGTTGATTGGTTGAGTAGTACTGATCGACATTCACAGAAGACACAAGAAAGAATAGATATCGTAAGACACACTTGGTTGGTTGGTTGTCAGTCCTCTTGCAGGCGGTTTTAACTCTCAAACACTTTGTATTAACATACAAGTTGTGAAGTAAGCAGCGGGGTGTGTAAATAAATAGTATTACTAATACTGATACTGGAACTTGACATCAACGCAACGGCATACTGGGGATGTAAACAAGTCATCCATAAGGTAAGTTAGATCTACGTTAGTAATATGTTTCCTGCACGGGTGTTGGGTATTTCTTTGTCAACTGACTGCAACCCATTACCCAGGGGAAAGAGAGCGCATTTAGACAGCAGAGACAAATCAATAAAAGCCATATAGATGCATCTAGTCCAGCGTCGAAGTACATTCAGGTTTATTTGTTGAACACGTTACACCTTTTCACCAGCCTTATTAGAAGTTGACAGTTGGAAATTCTGCGTCTCTGTATAGGGAGTCTCTGTGGCGAAGTGGTCAAGCCGTTTGACTCGTGCTCCGAAGGTTGTGGGTTCGATTCAGGGCCGCGCCCTTCAGTTTACGAGTTAAATGTTTCGGAGACTCTTGTGGGTCGTCGCTAAAAGCTATGGAGTTCGTGCTTTGTGCGACGCTTTCCGTGCTGCGGAAAGAGACCGAGCCATATAGGATAAAACCCGGTGCAATGAAGTCGACCCTGTCGACTTTTAAGCGACTTTTAATTCTGCGTGTTTATCCTATATTACAATTTCCGTGTTTACTGAGTCCTCTGAAATCATACCCGCTTCATTCACCATGATTTCTGTCAGTACTGACCTGTACGCAGTTCTGAACACTCTGGTACAGTCAGCCATATGGTGAAGGGTGGGGCAGTGGCGTAACCAGATTTAATGACTGTGAGAGGGAGGAAACAATAACACACTTCAATAAGAATTTGGAAACATGTTAAGAAGATCACAAATTTATCATCTGGGAAAGAAATTCTATAGGTGTTAATCAATACTTATAAGTTTATATTATAAAGCTGCCAACGCTGTGGCGAAGGAGTTCAAACGAAATTCGCAATCCTACATATCGCGTTCGAAACACAGCTGCGAGCGATTTGGAAGCAGACTGCATCGAGCTGGTTTTCATAAATAGTATGAGTGCTGGTCATTCATAAAGCAATGGCAAATTACTGAAAGTAAACTTCCCAATAAATCACAAACAGCCAAATAATGTTTGAGTTGACAGCAACGTCCTGTAAAGGATATGCATTAACTTTTTTTTTTTTTAAATTATAAAACTATACATTTTTACACTGTAGAACATCCTGTGGTTTTTTAATTTTTTAAAAATTTTGAATCTGAATGAAGTAGGCGAATTAATAAAATTGGGTTTTGATCCTTCACCCCCTCCTCCTTTTTTCTCCCCACCTTTTTCTTCTCCTCTCCTCTCTTTTAGACGTCAATCTGAATACATAAGCAGAAAACAGTGGTCAACTTGAAGTTATTGACACCATCAGATTGTTTGTAAATGGAACTATTGTAGGTCAAAATCATTTTCGGGGTTCATTATATTGTTGAACATGCCGTTAATAATATGTTACCGTCACGTTGAGTTCACATACTGAGAGCAATAGACACTAAGACACCTCACGTTGTGTCTGCGATGATTACGTTCTGCCCTCATGTGGTAGTGTGGGCCTTGGTTGTTTATTGGGTAGCATGAAGTATGGACGGTATCCAGATTTGTCCATGTAATAATAGTGGACAGTAGAACGATTTGGCTATGCAAACATGGACGGTAGTAAGATTCGGCTTTGTAATAATGGTTGACTATGTAATAATGGCCGGTCTCTCTGGCCGAGGGGTTACACCACTTTCTCCGTAATCCCGTTTATCACGCAGTCTCGTAGCGGGCGAGAACTGGAAGCGGTTCTACCCCCGCTGGTGACTTGCGTGATAACTGAGCCGGCCGCTCAGAAAGCAATGGCAAACTACTGAGCGTAATCTTGCCAAGAAATCAACAGACAGCTGAAAGATGCTGCTGTTGACAGCCATGTCCTGTAAAGGATATGCGAATTTAAAAAAAAAAAATGTGATAATGGGCTACAACATAACATGTAAGAATAGACTGGAACAAGATTTTCCTGTGCAGAAAGAAGTACAAACTTTAACTCAGATCCTTCAGAGATCATTTTCTGTTTAAAATGTGTTCATGTATGTCACCGATGTTGAGATACTCACACATTAAAAGGCCCACGGTAGGATTTGGCACAGGGAAATGGCAGTACGGACTGTTAACCCAATAAGAATATAGCATGCAGGGTTAAAGTTAGTCGCATCTCCTTTAACAGGACGCTGCAATCAACCCCAATGTGTGTTGGTTGTTTGTGATTTACAAGGCAGTTTTTGCTTTCAGTGGATACAAGATAGGCAAAATGAATCCTGGAACATTCGTATAGTAACGTAACCAGATATCTGTGCTTGATTTCCGTAGACTGTAACTGCATGACTGTCTCCCCCGTCTGTTAGTGTAATTTTCAACCTACACAACGAGTCTCGTCTAGTGTGTGCCTACCGTTTTATCATCCTCTGCTGAGTGTGTGATTTATGGCAGCCGTTCCTCTAGCTGTGTTGTTTTTGGCTTAGAGACCTTTCTTTGCATTCCAGCTTAACGGTGTCTTTTCTTGCGCTACTACCGATAAATATTATAATCCATCAATGTGTCGATGCTTTATTTTATATTAACATCCATGCATTCATTGGGTACGTGATTTGGATAGGTTTTGAAATTCGTTTTGCGTTATTGCATCAACATGTCAAGTCGTATTTAGGCATCTAGCTTTGCTGTAAATTGTTGCAGAAAAGGGCATCGACCCTGTGAGTTTACCCTCATACAACGAACAGAAGTATGTGCATGTCCGTAATGTCTTACCCATAACACAGTACTCACCAAAATGGAACTAATGGAGAGAGAAAATAACCAGTGAGTCAAGACACTGGCACTGGATATAAGGACATACACAGAAAAAAAACAACCTGAGAATAGTATAACTAGAAAGGCCTTTGTCTGGATCTGCAATATAGAAGACATAGTTGCATATCCTTTACAGGAGGTTGCAGTCAACCCCAGCATTTTTTGGCTGTTTGTGATTTTTTTGGGGTCAAGTTCACGTTTAGTCGTTTGCCATTGCTTTCTGAACGACCGGCACTCATACAATTTTATTAAAACCAATGCAAGGCGGTCTGTTACCAAATCCACCGCAGCTGTGTTTCGAACGCGGTATGCGGGATTACGAATTGTGTCCGTAACCACCTCGCCACAGAGTCGGCTTTAATAAGAAGAAATAGATGAAGACCCAACAACATACGGAGAAGAGAAGTAAGGACAGACATGAATAATATCGGGGATGGCATGGACGGAGCTGCTTGGGGTAGATAAGGAAAGGACGGTTTGAAGTGAGTTGGTTGATAGTCTGTGTCCCAGTGGCGAATAAAGGACGGAAGAAGAAAGCATTATTTTTACAGCTCTACCATACGTTTATAGGGTCATTGTAGGGTCCGAGCGCCAACGACCCCTCGACCCATATTGTAGGACCTGTAACTTCACCGTGGAGCAAGCATAACAGGAGGCTACTTATCATCGGAAAGGTTCTTCTACCTTCTACGAATGTCTCAGCTTTTTATCTTCTCCACACTCCTGGCCTCTGTCTATGCCGCCGCTGCGCCCATGTTACACTGTACCTCCCTTGCCACTGTTGTCTGATTCGCACCCAGTCCATAGCTACAGGAGCCGTATTTCTGTACTCTCTCACCATTAAGCCTGCGTCTGTGACCATCTAGGGGCGTTGAACACAGTTTTGCAATCCCGCACACTGGGTTCGAAATCAGCTTCAGGCGATTTGGAAGCAGACCGTCGTGTGTTGACTTTCACAATGCTTTGCGCATCGATCGTTAAGAAATTTATGGCAAACTTTTTTTTTGGCATATCCTTTTTTTTTTTTTTTACAGAACATCGCTGTCAGCACCAGCATTTTACTACTTTCGCGCGCAACTGTGTTTCGAAAGCGGGTATGTGGGATCACGAACAGTGTCCGTAACACATTCGCCACGGAGATCGGCCATTGATTGATTACTGTATCATATATATATATATATATATATATATATATATATATATATATATATATATATATATATATATATATATATATAAACTTTACATCACTCAACTACCACATTTCATGTTTCGTTGAAACAAAGGACAGATTGTGACACGTACCAGCGTGCCCAAATTATAACCCTCTTATAAAGTCGTTTTTTTCCCCTCTCTTATACGGATGGGGTCCATAAAGGGTAATAACAATAGCCAGCGCTTTCTCCAATTCCAAGGTAAATTCAGTTCAGGCCCAAAGTCCCAGCTGTGCCAAGAATACTACATGACCCAACATTACCCTTACAATGGGAACTTGCACAACTCTGGCCACTAAAATTGGTCGTAAAACCAATCAGACTAGAGAGAAACAGTGAAGCTCTGTGTTGAGGCACATAATGCAGGACATGACACGGTCACAGTGAACGTTCGGTTATACATCTAACAGTTGAGGCTTAGAGCATGAGTACTTGCAACTAGCTCAGAGTGCTTGTCTGTGAACTCCACCTGAACTCCCGTGGATAATGATCTTCTTTAAATTCAACCAGGGAGGGTGGAGGTGGGGGAGGAGGAGGAGGAAACACCAGCCAAGAAGTCATGTAGAAAGACGGTATCATTGTATCACCTGGAATGAACATTCCTGTAGCATCAACTCACCACCTACCGTTTATTTGTTAGAAAACATTTAATGTAGACTTGTCTAAACATAAATATAATTAAATATACCGAAGTTCAGGCAGCCTCGCAGCTATTTGAACGTATCAATGCACGAAAAGCAAAACATGTACTGAGTATGCAATACATGCGTTTGTATGATAGGTGTGCGTGCGTGTGTGAGTGCCTGGGTATGTATTGTGTGCGATATTATTTTTACAAATAAAGTCTGTCTAATAAAAATTTTGTCAGTTTGTGATCCCTGGATCTCACTAGGTGCTTTGACTAGAAATTATTCGATCAGACAACGCAAACTTACAGTAGAATTGTTATTTCATTTATATTATAACAACTGAAACCATTTTTGACTGATTCAGTGCCAGTGGATAATATATCGCCACATGTGCCCTCCCATTTTCTCAGCGGGGAGGTATATCGTCATACAAGGGTCATCGTGTTATTTGTTTTGTTTCGTGGCACCTGTCACAGTTTCAGTACTCAGTGAATGGAAATTTACACTATACTACTTGTTCGATTGATTGTGTACCATGTTTATACCATGTTTGGTTGAAACCTACGGTTTGTTTGGCACTGAAACAGTTAAGATCATGACCTCAGTCCTAAAGTTTCAGCGTAATATTTTCAAGCCCGCCGAACCCGAATTGATTTTAAAGCATGTGGATCTTGAAATGACAAAGATGACACACAGGAGACTGACAAGATATAGCCGGGTTGGAGATGGGTGTAACCAAATTGTATTTGCAACCTTAAGGAAAGGGCCATTGTCCACGCCGTGATGCGTATTTGGGTATATGATGTAAACCCCCATATGTTTATACACCAAGCAGCACTCGATGAGTGATGTGGTCATTTTCACACCGGCATTTTTTACTTCCCAAAATATTTCATTGTACCCATTTAGGATAAGCTGATCTAGGAGCCCAGGACAGTTTTTTTTTTTTTTAAATCGCTGCCCGGAATGAGCAGTGGTTTAGCTTGTGGCTTAGCTTTCCCTGTTACCAGTGTCCTTCGCCATCAGGCGAAACCACTTCGACTTCATAGGTACTTGTAATTTACGTCCTTAAGTCAAGGACGAGAAATAAGATAGGCATTGGGAAACATCTTGACGACTGGAAAGATCAGCCGTAGAAGCGGCATAGGCAGGCTGAGAGAAATGATGCCGGAAGGCCTAAGATAGTGGTATTGTGGGAATATTGATCCTGAACACCAAGGAACAAGATTTATGGATGGACATAAACGCTTACGCCATTTGACAAAGCTCATGATGATGATGATGATGATGATGATGATGATGATGATGATGATGATGATGATGATGGTGATGATTGTCTTGCGATCTCTGCTTTTGCCATTACTTCTATGAGTGCCAACCAATACTTGGGAATTTATTTCACATGCTGTTTTAATCGTCATATCGGTTCCTCGCAATTGGTTATTCCAATATTGCAATACATTCCTGCTAATTTTCTCACCACCGATCTGACACAAAAATACACATCTATAACCAGACGCCTTGCCTAAGGCATATTTGGAGAACCTAGTTATAAAGCATCGCTTGTGGCAAGCTTTTTATATGTTGATAAACACAGTAGCGGCAGCAGCATACACTTAAAACAGGAAACCCTATGACAAACATTTATTACCTTCTATGTAACACATCGTAGCGTGGGTAATTTGCATAATAAAAGCCAGCGCGGAATGAGGCAGTGTAGACACACAACAAACGCCTCAAGTATAACCGACTCGGACAGGCTGAACAAGGCTGAAACTGGATTTTCATTTCCGCAGTGCCATAGTCATAGACATGGTAACGACTAGATAAAGATAATGTTCAGTGTCGTGATACACTGTGCACATCTCCAGGCCTGAGTTGCGTTCTATAACAGTATCATCAAGCCCTTTGCAGAACGCCGGTTTCTTCACTAGCCACCGTAAAGACTCTTCCTCTTTCGCCAGCTTCCTTCTGCTCCCCTGCCTCGTGCATGCTCATGTCTAGAGTGTCGTTAATGTCCTGTGTCCACCTTTCCATTGGTTAGACCCGTGACTCTAGTTCCAGTAACCAAACCTTCCATCACATTTCTTTCTAACTTAATATAGACGTTTTAATAACGATCACTCATAACCTTTCGGTCACGCTGATCCCTACATCTGTATACAGTTAGAAATTATTCAAAACTCGTTGTGCAAAGTGTAAAATATCTTCTGCCCACTCATCATCATCACGTGCCCTAGCAACTGGCGTAGGCATTCATGTCTCTCCAAGATCTCGGTCCTTGGTTTTATATATCAACTCTACTGATGATATTCCTCCATGTCACCGCCTCTGTCCATCCAGCATAATTTAACTCGGTCTGGCTCTGCCCCTTTCTCCATTGATCTATCCAGTCGTCACGATGTTTTCCAATGCCTCTCTTCACATTACATGACCAAAGAATGCTGCTTGTCTCTTCCTTATATATGCACATATAGTGCTCTGAATTTCATTAGCCTCTTTCAGGCAATCGTTGCTATTTACCCAGACAGTCTCTGGCTATTAAATATAAATGTCCCCCTCTGCTGTGTGTCCACCGTGACGAGGTAGAGGGGCTTGTGCGTCCCAATGACCCCAAGAGCTATGCCGACGGTAGCACAGCTACTGGTAGGGCCACCCATGTCGGACAGGTCAAGGGAGAGGGACCAGACGAAGAGACACACAAACCTGCTGCCTTGTAGGTAGACTGGGGACAGTCAAAGGCTAGGGAAAGCACCCCGAATACATGCTTGTCGAAATCGGATGTACTGAGCCACAGGCTTGACAAAGCAGTGCAACGTAAAACCTGCTGCCTTGTAGGTAGACTGGGGACAGTCAAAGGCTAGGGAAAGCATCCCGAATAAATGCTTGTCGAAATCGGATGTACTGAGCCACAGGCTTGACAAAGCAGTGCAACGTAACTTAATTCATGATGTCACAAATCAAAATTAATCGATATGGTGCTAATCCCGTGAAGTCCCATCAGGCGGCGATAGTGCCGGGCCCCCTGCCTCGAGGGGGTCCACCCATGACTACTGGTGGTCACCTTCCCCTGTGCTGTGGAGTCAAGGCACAGAGGAGTAGGTTAAGAGCTGTTGACCAAATACCCCGGACACTCAACATACTACAGTGGAATGCCGAAGGAGTTTACAAGAAGAAAGACTCCCTAACACAGCGTCTTCATAAAGATAGAATAGATGTGGCATGCATTCAAGAGACACACCTCAACGCCAATCACAAATTCTCAGTCAGAGGATATCAGGCCACACGTTTCGACCGCGAAGGACACAAAGGAGGAGTTCTAATACTTACACGAAATACAATAACTTGCAGCGAAGTATCTGTGATCTCTGACAACCAAACGGAAATTATAGGTGTTGATATAATGATAAAGGACGTGAAAATAAGAATCTACAATCTGTATAGCCCAGCAGATAAGGACCTTACACTCTCAAACATGAAAATAACTGACACAAACTGCATTATTGTCGGAGACTTTAACAGCCGTTCAGAAAGATGGGGATACCCAGATACTGACAAAAGAGGAGATGAATTGGAGGACTGGGAAATAGACTCAAATCTCCATCTACTCAACAAAGCGGATGACACACCGAGCTTCTACTCCAGAAGATGGCTTACCACTTCTACTCCAGACTTAGCTTTCTGCACAGGAGACATCCTCCACAAAATCGATCGCCATGTGCTGGACCAATTAGCAGGTAGTGACCACAGACCAATCAAGCTTGAAATGAATATGGAGTATGTTCCACAGGAGCAAAAGCCCTTGCCCCGCTGGAATTACAAACGAGCAGATTGGGACAGATTTGCCATACTAACAGACAAATATTGTGAAAACATAAATACACGATATGGCAACATAAAGCAAATGGTGGAAAGTCTAAACAGAGCGATAATACAGGCAGCCACTGAGTCCATTCCTAGAGGAGCGAGGAAAAATTACAAACCATACTGGACTGAAGAACTACAAAGTTTGGAGGACAAAGTTGAAGATGCCAGGAAGACAGCAGAGAGAGAACAAACAATTGAAGCGAACATCTCTCTCAAAGCCATCTCAGCAAAATATAAAAGAACAGTAAATCAAACAACAAGAGATTGTTGGAGGGAAAAAACAGAAAACCTGAATTTTGACAGGGATGGAAACAAACTATGGAAACTAGTGAAAGCCATGAACAATGAAGGACCTAGAAACAAACAAATAACAATTAAACAAGGAAATGCCTTGCTTACAGGAAAAAAGGCTGCAAATGCACTAATGGAACACTATGCAAATGCAAACCACATTGATATTACAACCGAACAGAAGAAAGCAATCAAAGACAAACAGATACATCATAGAAATACAGAGACAGCAGCAGAATATATGATGGCAAATCTAACAATGGAAGAAATGGAACAGGCAATGAATACCCTAAAAAAGAAGAAATCACCAGGAAAGGATGGAATCACAAATGAAATGCTAATAGGACTAGGCACCAAGGCAAAGAAGAAACTACTAGCAGTCCTAAATAACAGCTGGAAGAGAGGAATAGTCCCACAGGCATGGAAGGAAGCTATACTAATACCAGTCCCAAAGAAAGGAAAAGACCTGGAAGAACCAAATGGCTATCGACCTATCAGTCTACTTAGCTGTGTAGGAAAATTAATGGAACGCATTATCAATGGCAGGCTAACATGGCATCTGGAAGAAAACAAACTCTTAACACCACACCAAGCAGGATTCAGAAAGTACAGATCCACTGAAGATCAAATAACCTATATAGCTTAGGAAATAGAGGATGCCTTCCAAGAGAAAAAGCACACACTAGCAGTCTGGATAGATTTAGAAAAAGCATTTGATAAAGTATGGAAGGAAGGACTGAAAGTAAAACTGCAAAAAATGCATGTTTGTGGAAAAATGTATAAATGGATCAGCCACTACCTTGAGAACAGAACTGCCAGGACAAAAGTACAAGGACAAACAAGCAAAATGATGCTGTTGGAGCAAGGTGTCCCCCAAGGAGGAGTTCTTTCACCAACATTATTCCTAGCATATATAAATGACATCACAGAAAATTTTCCAGCCAGAGTACACACATCCTCCTTTGCAGATGACCTAGCCATATGGACATCTGAAGAATATATTAGTACAGCTAACAGCAGAATACAGCAAGCCTTATTAGCGCTAGAGGACTGGTCAAAATCATGGCTAGTGAAGATAAGTGAGGAGAAAACAACATGCACAGTGTTCTCCCTCTCAAATAAAACTCAGCAACCTAAGCTGGTATTGAATGGAAAAATATTGCGCCATGAAGAAAATCCAAACTATCTAGGAGTCACCTTTGATCGTCGCCTGACATGGAAGACACAGGTTGAGAAAAATCGAACAAGAGCAAGGCAGAGAATGGCAATCATGAAAAAGCTTGCTGGTACAACATGGGGAGCAGATGAGAAAGTTCTCAAGAAGTTATATACTGGACGGGTGAGGCCAGTACTGGAATATGGCATTGCAGCTTGGGCAACAGCAGCTAAGTCAAACTTTAACAAAATAAGTAGAGTCCAAAACCAAGGAATGCGAATCATAACTGGAAGCCTGAAGACAACGCCTATTAATGAACTAGAAAAGATCACTTGTTTACAACCAATGCAGGATAGAAGAGATAGCAGAGCCCAGCAACAAGCAGAAAAATTCAGAAGATTGACAGACCACCCTATGTACAACAGATTTAATGGTTTTGGAAAGGGAAGACTGAAGCGTACCAACTTTGCAGAAACTGCAAAACGAAGGATTAGGGCAGATCCTATACTTAACATATCAACAGTCAAGCCCATTTACAATGCACACAAGTTCCCAGCCTGGAGACAGCAGCAACTGCCTGAGATGATAGAAAACATTCCTGGTATTGAGAAAAAGAACACTCAGCATGAAACCGAAAGAAGAGAAATAACCCTAAACTACATAAAAGAACATTACCCAAGCAGGAATTGGACCCATGCATATACAGATGGATCAGCCAAAAATTCAATAGAGAATGGAGGAGGAGGAATTCTCCTAAATTTAAAAAATGGAGTGAAAAAAACACATTCAATGGCAACTGGAAAATTTTCAAGTAACTTCAAAGCGGAGGTAGAGGCTCTGAAAACTGCAGCAGAAATGCTCCTGATGGAGGAAAATAAGGAGAAGCAAATAGCTATCTTCACAGATGCAAAGTCAGCTGTCTCAATACTGAAGAGCAATAACAGCACAGAACTAGCTGACCTACGAGCAACACTCCATGGTCTATGCCAGAAATCCAAAAAAGTTGTAATACAGTGGATCCCATCACATTGCAGTATACCTGGAAACGAAGAGGCTGACAGACTGGCAAAAGAGGGCGGACGACTACCACAGCCTGACATAGACATAACCTATAATGAGGCAAAGAGGTTGATAAAAAGCACTTATAGAACCAAATGGGAATCAGAGCATCCAGGCCATCAGAAGGATGATGCATATTACAAACTCGAGCGAAGAGAACAAGTAGCAATCTTCAGACTCCGCACAGGACATAACAGGCTGAAATACCACTTGTTCAATAAACTAAAGATAGGAGATACCGATGAATGTAATTGTAGAACTGGAAAAATGACAGCAAAACATTTGCTGCAGGATTGCCCAACGTATGCAGAACAGAGAAAGATATTTTGGCCCACACCTGCTTCATTTGAGGACAAGCTCTATGGAGATATCAACAAGCTCAAGTTGACCGCAGCTTACTTTAACTACATACAGGTTGACATTTAAAGGTGCATGAAGACCCAGAGGCATGAAATGGAATATTGCTTGGATAGCAAATCCATTATGTGGAAAGTCCAAATCGAAAGCTCGCTGTGTGGGCTTCGTAAAAGGTGGGAAAGTGCCCTAGTGGCACGAAATGGAATATTGCTTGGATAGCAAATCCATTACGTGGAAAGTCCGAATCAAAAGCCCATTGTGTGGGCTTCATAAAAGGTGGAAAAGTGTCCTAGTGGCACGAAATGGAATATTGCTTGGATAGCAAATCCATTACATGGAAAGTCCGAATCGAAAGCTCACTGTGTGGATGTCATCTGCAGACTGCATACTTCTGGTTTCCGGAAGAACAGCCTATGGTGAACGGAAGGCCCAATATACGGAAGTGAGGCTAAGCAGCCATGTGCAGGACGTGACGATTCCTAGGGTGAGCCCAGTACCAGAGCGCTGTGTGATGGCTCTGCAAGTATGGAAGCCTCCTTGGATGGCGGGGAATGCCCATGGTCTGCCCCTGCCTTCCCTTGAGGGCTGACCAGGATCTTTGGCTGTTCTATATGGGCCAGCTGGGATGGGGGATAACACCACAACAGTGAGAGTCAAACGTCCTAAGAAACCCCCGGGAAGGTTAACCCGGTCAACAAATGCCCGCAGAAGTCGGATGTGTCGGCCTAACGGCGCAAGAACGCAGCTCTGCTGTAAACAGGCACAACGCAATCACATCCGAAAAAAAAACAACTCCGGATGATCGCAGAAGAAGAAGAAGAAGAAATATAAATGTCAATTAATCAAAATAATGACTGACAGCATTAACACTGGTGGTCACATCTCCTCCTGGACTGGCAGAGACTAGTCCTAGGCTGATAATGTTTCCTCCACAGGTTTAAAGTATTTCATTAACAGACTCTAACCAATTCCCATGGAGAATATTTTAGTTCGTTTACATTATCTGTGTGTTCGTGTGGATTTCAGAAGCAAACTTCGTTGATATCCGACCTGCTGATAGATTAGGTTTTATGTAATCAGTTGCCTTGTTACAAAAGATTTAACTCTTTCTGTCCCACACAGTTGTTACATTAACCCACTCAGCCCCAGTTAATAATTTAACTCCTGTAGTGCCAGTACTAAGTTAGTACCATTATATGGATTAGGAAATAATTACTAGTAATATACCACAATAGTTAGTTGCACATAGCATAAAAGATGTCGAAGTCAACCACAGCTTTATTTGGCTCTTTGTGATTTACATTCAGTAGTTCGTCATTGGCTACGGTCACCCGGCCAGTACGGTCACTGGCGAGAAGGAAAGCAACGGCAAACTACCTACTTTAAAGTTGCCTAGTTTATCATAATTCGCCCAATTACAGAGCACCACAAGAAAAGGACAAGGGCGCTGAAATTAGAAACATTGAATATTCGAACAACGACGATGGAAAATTAGAGGACATCAAACAAGAAATGGAAAGAGAGATTATTAATATATTGGGAATGTGGGAGACGAGATGGAAAGGGGCAGGGATTATGACAGGGGAAGATTGTAAGATTATTTATTGTGGGGGAGAATAACGGCAAAGCGGTGTAGCAATTATCTTGGATCACATTGGCACCTTGCCGTCTTGACAGACGATAGTTTGCGCTTTAAAAAGGCATAATACCTTTTACCTATGGCGGTAGCGAATGTGACTGATAAGACCAATTTGCGCTGTAAATGTCCGTTCACAGTGGGTGCATGTGAACACGTGGTCATTTCCACCATCATGCACCATCTTACGTCTCAAGCGCTCGGTGTGTGACTTATCTGCAATAATTTTCTCCTTTGTCTTGATTCCATTTCTGATGTTTGCCCTCCATGCAACACGTTCAGCGGCGACTTGCTCCCAATGTGCATTATCAATGCTTGTATCAATCATGTCCCGCTTACACACATCTTTGTATCGTAGTATCGGCCTCTACTACGATATCTTGGATCAGTAAATATCAAAATATATTAAAGGATATTGGGCTGCGTCAGATAGGGTTCTATTGGTAAAATTAATTGGCAGACCTTTTAACATAAACGTCATTCAAACATATGCCCCAACAGGAGAATGCAGTGAAGATAGTATAGATGAATTCTATAATGACATGGGGTCTGCTTTGAAGAAATGTAAAAATTCAGAAATAAATATCATAATGGGTGACTTCAATGCAAAAGTGGGAAATCAAGACGATGGATGCACAGTAGGCAACCTTGGTTTGGAGAGCAAAACGAAAGAGAATACAGACTTGTAGAATGGGCAGAATAGTAGGAAATGATTGTAGGAAACACATGGTTTAAACAACGTTCTAGAATATTATGGACAGAAACCCGGGAAGGTTAACCCGGTCAACAAATGCCCGCAGAAGTCGGATGTGTCGGCCTAACGGCGCAAGAACGCAGCTCTGCTGTAAACAGGCACAACGCAATCACGTCCGAAAAAAACTCCGGATGAACGCAGCAGAAGAAGAAGAAGAAGAAGAAGAAGAAGAAGAAGAAGAAGAAGAAGAAGAAGAAGAAGATTGGCAGAAGGTTTCGAAATGCGTTAACAATCACAAAAACAGTTCTCAATGCTGACTGTTACAGTGATCACAGATTGATTACAGGAACATTGAGGGTAAAGTTAAAGAAAGTCAAGTATTCACCAGGAAACAATAAATATGATATGTGTACATTGAAAAAGGACAAGGTAATACAAGACAATTTTAACATAGAAGTAAAGAATAGATTTGATATAATGTCTGATATAGAGATCCTATTTCAAGATGTGAAGGAGCAATAGGAAATGTTGAAGAATTCAATTAGTTTGGCTGCAGAAACAACTAGTACAGAATTAAAGAAAGTGGATTGTAAGAAATGGATGACTGAAATTTTTTTTACAACTAATGGAAACAAGAGGACACAACAAAAATAATCCTGCCAAATATGAAGAAATTCACAGAAAAGTCAGAACATTATGTAAGTAGGCAAAAGAAGCTTGGCTTGAGAAAAATTGCATAGAAATTGAAAAACAACACAACAGTAAAAATACCAAATCAATGCATAAAAGAATTCAGGAGCTTACTAATAAAAGAATACGTACAACGGCAGGCTGCCTAAAAACAAAAGATGGAAAAATCATAATAGAAAATGATCAGATTTTACATATATGGTCAGATCATGTGAAAAACCTTTATGATGATAACAGAGAAGAACAGTATGCTATTCGAAATAATAATGAAGGACCATCAATTTCGAAGATGGATGTTCAGACAACATCACAACCAAAATGATTAATGCTTTTGAAGAATATGGAATAGATAAAGTCACCAGACTGCTGAACACAATATATGATACTGGAGATATACCTTATGAATTATGTAATTATGTATTTATTGCCATCCCAAAGAAATCAGGAGCCTTGGAATGTGAACAACAAAGAACAATTAGTATAATGAGCCACATCACAAAGATTTTACTAAGAATTATCATGCAACGAGTTAGGAAGAAAATACAACCCGAAATAGGAGAACAATGTGGGTTTGTAGAAGGCAAGGATACAGTAAATGCTGTGTACATGCTGAGAACAGTAATTGAATGTTCTATAGAAGTAAATAGAGATATACATCTTTGCTATATTGACTACACAAAGGCTTTCGATAGAGTAAAACAACATGACAGAGATGCTTGCAGATCTACAAATTGATGGGAAAGACCTTAGACTTGTAAAAATCATATATTAGAAACAATAAGCTGCCATAAGAATTGATAATGAAGTAGGCCACTATCACCCTATTAAGAGAGGTGTGAGACAGGGATGTGTAATGTCTCCAGATCTGTTTTCCCTGTGTAGTGAACATATTTTCAGAAATGTACAAGATATGAACGGAATCATCATCGGAGGAAGAAATATTAATAACATCAGATATGCAGATGATACAGTATTGAATGCAGACAATGAGCTGGATCTGCAAAATATAGTAGATGCGGTTGTTGCACACAGTGAACACCTAGGGTTAGAATTAAATTGTAAGAAGACACAGATTATAGTCGTCACTAGGAAGAACTAAATACCACAATGTAATACACAGGTAGATGGAAATATTCTTAAACAAGTGAATCGGTACAATTATCTCGGAACAGTCGTAACATCTGATAGGAGATGCCTTGACGTGATTAGAACAAGAATCGCCATGGCGAAGGTAGCCTTTTGCACAATGAAAAACATACTGACCAATAAAAATTCAAATGCTACGAGAAACAGAGTGTTGACGTGCTTGCTAGAGATGGACTTTTGTATGGCTGTGAAGCGTGGACAATGAGCAGTCAAGCTGAAAAACATCTGATGGCTGTGGAAATGTGGTTTCTGAGGAGAATGAAAAGAAAACCATGGACAGACAGACAAACCAATGACTAAGTCCTACAAGAAACAAATGATAATCGTTAACTGATTAGACGTAGACAGTCAACATTTTGTGGACATGTTATGAGAAGAAATAAATTAGAGAACTTAGTGACAACTGGCAAGATCGAGGGGAAGAGAACAAGGGGAATGAAAGAGAAGTAAATATCTGGATGGCTTGGCCACGTGGCATGGTCGAGACAAGACATCTGAGCCCACCCGTGACTCCGGTTATCGAGTGAAATGGCGAAACATGATCTACCACTCTAATCTGCATCGCACATGATGATGATTATGCCATGCAGCCATTAAAGTAGGTAGTTAGGTAGATAAACAGATTTCTTAACATTTTGTCTAATGTTTAAATGGGCCCACTTCTTAAGGGACCTGTAGGACCCACTTGCCACCGGGCAAGCTGACGCCCTGGCCAGTCCGCCACTGCTGGAACCCGGTTTAGACTTGGTTTACCTGAAAGCTCAGGTCCATTATAAACATTCGAATCCCGCCCCAACGAAAACGTACAATACTGACCCTAACATTCTCCAAGGAAAGGGGGAAGGGACGGGTGACAAATTATGAAGCCGTGAGATCTATTTTTGTAATTTAAATTGGTGTGACACCAGGAAACACCAAGACAGTACGTGCTTGTCACGCCTTAAAGTAGTAGGTCTTAGGTACAGTGTCTAACCCTAGGTCAACCGCTCGTTTGTATGTATGAACTTTTCCCTCTCATCACCGTGAATGTTTGCTTGCTTGTAGGAAATCTAAGACAAAGGCAAGACTGTATGTGTGTGTGCGCGCGCATGCGCCGGCATGTGTACCATATTCATAAACTGCAACGAGGCCAGCATAGGTGAATGGATAAGAGCGCGCGCTCTTAAACTTCTGATGGGCTGGTGGGCGGGTTAAACCCCTACACTAGTCACTTGGTTTAAAATATTGGCTTCTAATCCTTGACCTTTTTTTCCCCCGTGTTTCCATCCTGTTTCAGGATATTGAGGTCAACATCAGCATCTTTCAGCTGCATGTTGATTCCTAGGCTAGATTACGCTCATCAGCACGCCACGACTTTCTGAGCGACCGGCTCCATACTCTCATAAGTCACTGGCAAGACTCGAACCGCTTCCAATTCTCGTGCGCTCACGTTAACCATGAGAGTATTCGGGGTTACGGAGAAAGCTGCTAACCTCTCGACCAGGGAGACCGACAATCCTTGACCTTGGGACGTAAATTACAAGTACCTCAGAAGCCAGAGTGGGTTCGCCTAACGGCGAGTGATACTGGTAATATGAAAAGCTAATCCGCACTGAAACATCAGTTCTGTGCACTAGAAGTTAGTAGCGCGTGTTTGGACTACGCTTGAGTTCAAATCGAGCTTAAGCACAACAACAACAAAAAATTAGACTGCAATGTTGTACCCCCTTTATATATTAGGAGCGTTCATTTGAAATCCGTTCGTGCGGCACCGCGCGTAATTGCGTACGTTGAACATGATCATGTCAGAGTCATGTGATAAGTACTGATCAATGAATAAAAGAGCACGTGCTTATCGTTCCATGATGCATAGGTTCTGCTTTTGACCGTTGAGAAAATGGCTGGGTTGATCCAACATCCGTCCAAAGAAGGTCAAAGAGCGGTGATTCAGTTTCTTTCATTTGAAGGATGTCGACCAATGGACATTCATCCAAGAATGCAGGCAGAGTACTGTAACAAATGTGTGTCGAAGACAACAGTACAGACTGGGCACGAATGTTTCGGAAAGGACGTCAGTTCCCAACAGATCTTCGACGGCCGGGCGAAGCGCATATTGTTGCAACAGAAAAAAACCATCGCCAAAATTGATGCAGCATTACAGATGAACCGTTGTCGAAGCTTACGTCCGCTAGCAGAAGAATTTGATGTGTCAATTGGGACAACTCAAAAGGTCGTTCGTAAGAAACTTCAATATCTGAAGGTGAGTGGGTACCATGGATGTTGACCGACCACCAAAAAGAGGAACGCATGGGATGGTGTTTGAACCGCTTGCTGCGTTACAGAGTGGGGGTGATGCATTTCTTTTCCGCATAGTGGCAGGCGATGAATCCTGGTGTCACCACTTTGAGCCGAGCAGCTAAAGAGAGAGCATGCAATGGAAGCATGCTGGATCACCAAAACGCGGTAAACACATGGTTCAATGAGCAACCACAATCCTTTTTTGCGGACGGCATTCGCCGCCTACTTAAGCATTGGGATGCTTGCGTCAGTGCCTACGGCGACATCTTCTGGCCAACCCATGGTGCATAATTCATTCAAAACGAATGCTTTGTTTAATTCTACCACACCTGTTAATATTTCTTTCATGTTTTTGTAATAAAGCCACTGGAACGGGTTTCAAATGAACAACCCTTATATATATATATATATATATATATATATATATATATATATACACACACACAACACACACACACACACACACACACCCCCCCCCCCTCTTAGGCTAGAAGAAGAACAACATGGAGGAAAATAACAAATACAATTAATTCTGACGCTTTTACGAGTGTTTTCACCATTAACACAGAACTTCTTAAATTTCATATCGTGTATCACTGGTCGCCATGTATGTCCACAAACCTGTGTCCCATGTACTGTCAGTTATTGCCTACATCCATGCTCCTCCATGCTACAGTGTCAAACTGCCTACTTAGGGCTTCCACTGCCCTTCTCTCTAACTTTCCTGCTGTCAGGACGTATTGTAGTCTCTCTCTCTCTCTCTCTCTCTCTCTCTCTCTCTCTCTCTCTCTCTCTCTCTCTCTCTCTCTCTCTCTCTCTCTCTCTCTCTCTCTCTCTGTCATTCCCCTTTTGTTTTCATGACATTACACAATGCCTAATATAAAAACGACTGGATTCGAACCCTGTCCGTATTCCATAGTTGTTAGTTTAGGTGAGCGGTGGACCTAAGGATAACACCTCTTATAGGAGTGGCCAATTAGCTGGTTGTGCGACGAATAATGCTTAATCATTCAGCGAGACGCGTAAATGATTTTGAGAATGCAGATTTGAATTTCAGTGTATTCAATTTAAATGTGTAAATTATTTAGTGTGTCCTCAGCCCTATACTTCTTTCATCAGCTTCTATAAGTGCAACTCAGTGCTTATGAGTTTATTTCTTATGTCATTGTCTACTTCTATTATGAGTAAACCCTTTTCTCACAGTGAGTCCGTTTAAAAAAAAAAACCGCAGGAATTCATTGCAATGTTATCTGTTCATAGTCTTCTCGGCATTCTTCTATAGGACCACATCTCTGCAGCCTCCAAGTAATTCCTCACTAATTTATGCTTGTTCATGATTCACTGCCATACGTTTGATAGGCTGTAACACTTACGAACTCTAATTTTTACTGTCATAAAGCTGAACGCAGTTATCTGATAAGATCATGTAGCATGGTGAGAGCAAATGTCCTTTACAGGACGTCGCAATCAACCCAGGCGTTTATTGACTTTTTATGATTTTTAGGCAACCACGTTTAGTAGTTTTCAGTTGCTTTCTGAACGACCGGCTATCATACCATTGTGAAAATTAACGCAAAGCCAGCTGCTCTCAGTCTGCTGCTGACGTCGAGCCTGGTAAGTCGGGATTGTGACACTGCGTTCACTATCTCTAGGCCACAGTCGCCGACTATGTCACGTGATTCAATAGATAAAGTTGTTATGTTGTATCGTGAGATAAATATATAGGTTGTATTTATGCTTGGCATACTCCTCTTCTTCGTTCCTCTTTCCTGGAGCGTGGCCATATCGTTAAGGATCTAACTCCGTGTTCAGTGTGACCGACAGTGAAATGAATTTGTGTAAAGTTTTCTTTTCTGCACAGATTCAGTCCAAGGTTGTGGGCGGTAATCCCTTAATAATTGTGCCAGGGTGCTGATCGTACGGCCTACCCTTTACGATTTCGAATTATCGTGTGATTTTTAATAGGCACAATTTGCACACATGACTTGTTTTTCGGTCTCATTCGCGAAAGTTAATTAACCGTTTTCACTACCCAAGAGACCAGGGTGAAGTGTGGTATAATTAGAAACTAATGGTTCTTGTTTTTTGCTTTTTTTAATGCTCTATGCTGTAAGGCCAAACGGAAACCCTGTAATTCTAAACATCAGGTGGGCAGAGAAAGTCTCTTAGCCGAATTTTTAGTCCTAGGGAGGATTTTTTTTTAGATGTATATTTAATTAGAGAGGGCCTATCCTGCAACACTCAGCAAACACACAAAACTTAAAATCTTCAACTCTTGTGTGATTCCAGCGTTAACGTATGGATGTGAAAGTTGGAAATCAACGGTAGCTTTAGATAAAAAATTAGACAATTTTGAGAACAAATGTCTTAGAAGACTTCTAAACATCCACTGGACAGACTTCAGAACCAATTCGCAAATAAGACAAGAGACTAAGCAAGATACAGTATCCAATTTCATAAGAAGACGCCGTTGGAACTACATCGGCCATTACTATCCTGTTGAAATCTTTTGTTATAATAGGATAAATACAGAGGCGTAGCCAGGTTTGAGCAGAGAAATAACAGCACTTACTACCATCAGTTCATGGTTAAGATAAAATGACAGAGAAATAAGATCATTTACAGCCATCAGTCCGCGGTTAGGATAAACTGACAGAGTTATAACAACACTTACTACCATTAGTAAGCATGGTCTCTTGTTTCTAACATCAGCTGATACAGCAACCAACACGACATAAGTTGGCGAAAAGGTCGACAGGCAAGGAAAACATGAATCCTGCACTGTTTAAACACGGCTACCCGATAAAATCAATGTGTCAGGTGTCTGTGTTTGATCAGTTCAGATCTCTTAGCTGTCTTGGTTGTTCATCAAATTTTCATCACCAAATCCCGCAGCAGTCAATAATGTATATTTCGTTTTTAACCGCAAG
The DNA here is from genome assembly GCA_963921405.1 of Cepaea hortensis. Taxonomy (NCBI): domain Eukaryota; kingdom Metazoa; phylum Mollusca; class Gastropoda; order Stylommatophora; family Helicidae; genus Cepaea; species Cepaea hortensis. Next base: position 36,944,501 of record OY992879.1, read on the forward strand.
CTGGTGGTTGGCCGGGATTCACTGTTGAGTTCTTCAGTCACTCATGTCACTGTCAAATTACAAGGCAGTTGCACATTCGTCATCTTTGAAACGTTCATAGTTTTTGCTGCCACATTCTGATACTTGTACAAAGGGCTTTCTGATCTGATTTTCTCTGCGTGTTACTATAAATATTTGTTAAACATGGGCCGTTGTAGTTGAAGTTGCAAGACCAATGCTGGATCTTTCAGCTATCAAAGATGAACACCTCTACGCGGTGCAAACTATCAACAAACTGGGTTCCGATGTTTTACTAATTGACTAAGAATCCATGTAGCTCCCCATGATATAAATGTTCCAATTCACGCCGCTGTACACTCCGCTGGTTTCTGAGTTTGGAGATGGAAAAAAAAAACCTCAACAGAGTCGTCGTAGAGATGGTACTTCTGTACTAGATCGGGAGCAATGTCTATACTAGCCTCGTTCCTCAGACACTAGCACTGTTCAGGGCTGAGGCGATCTGTGTGCCAGTGCATCGGACGTTAGGGTATTCTAGAAGATTGAAAAGAAACCAATCAACCATGTCAAACACTGGCTAATCGTAGACCTGGAGCAAAAAGACGAGGTAAACGCCGTTATTATTGCGATGATGGCCAGAATGAAACGAAGTAAGGAGTCATCAATTTGTAGTAATACTGCGCGAATAATGTGTGACAAAACAGAAATAAATGGCCTGATTATCTGAAAAGGAGGTAGGTATCTGTATCCATCACACTCACACAACAGACACAGTTGGTATTTTAGACCGACGATCTCGGGTTGGGCGGGGGGGGGGGGGTGTACACCAGATTCTTGTGTATAGATGCAGTTTAAACGAGAGAACAACACAATAGTATCTTACAGATACACGTCTACGCCCTGGGGCTTTAAAAATAAAGACTGAATGAATACAAACAATATGATGCTGGATCATGATCACAAGCGCTGAAAAACAAAACTACCTTTTGTCACAGGTGTGCTTTCACAACTGTTGGGAGTAGGACTAAAAATCTTGGCACTAAAACAATGACTGTTGCTTTGCAAGAGCTGTCATATAAATCCCACTACTGTTGCCTCGTGATATAACGAAAAGGTCTGTTGTAAGATGGAATGAATAAACGAGGAACAGTTTTCGCATCTAATGAAGTTCATGTATTACCCCCCTCCCCTGAAGCAGCAACTTGATATGGGTCTGTGATATGATAGGGCCATCACATTTTGCCGGCCTGAATCCATGGAGAAATAGATGGCCAATCTTCCCCTCACTTAGCGAGATGACGAATGCAGGCTTCGAACCTTCGTCCGACCGCGCTCACGACATGGTCAGCCTAGCCCCCTTACCACCACGCTGTGACTTAGAAAGTTAATGGAATATTATTGTTATTCTTGTAAAAAGACCGTTATTTTATTATTCATTATTTATTTGCCGCAGGGTCATCTAAGAATATAGATCCTCGTGGAGGAGGATGCTACCTCTAGAATAAGATCGTCCAGGGGTAGCTTGTGACACACAAAGCTTTCCACTTTTCACCTGAAGTAGCGACCGACATGATTCTACTTTCATGATGCAAGGAAGTGGAGGATCTGTTTCCGGTAGTTTCCGGGATGTCAGAGGTCAGATTTCCCACCAGGGAAGTTTAAGACCTTCCCCGAATCCTAACATGTCCTATGAAAGTCAACGTAATATCTCAGGAAATCCTAGGGATCGATCCGATCCAAATATTTCTATGGGGAGTATTAGAAATGCACAGAATGTGTCAATGAGCAGTAGCAGAGGCGTCCCATCCGCTAATGTAGTCGTTGATTCAAGACAAGGATCGCTGCAGCGGGAAAGATCTCCAGTACAGGGCTCACCTCAATTTGGCCGAACAGAATCTCTTCAAAGGAGTCAGAGAAGTAGAGGAGAAACAGCTGCGAACTATCAACAACAACTGCGCCCCCAGAACTATTCACCACAACAGCTCCCAGCCCAGCACCAATACACAGACACCAGAGATACCAGAATGGACAGCATGAGACGCAACACCGGACAGCAGCAACAAATCCCACAATACCCACCAGCTTATGGTTCCATCGACCCTCACCAGTATTCCCCAACTGACCAGGAATACCAACCCACCCCTACGGGCCCCAGAAGAGCAAGTGGTCGAAGCGCCAAAGACTACGCCGATCAACCTGTGGGATCTAGGCCAGGGAGTATGAGAAGTATCAAGGAACCACCCGTGATGCGAGATTCTCGAATGGGAAGCACTAGGAGTCAGGGCCAGGGAAGCGGAGCTGGAAACAGACGGAGCACCGGAAGTAGCATCTATGGGATGTTAGTGGAAGGTAAGATACCGAGTTTTTAAAAAAATGTTTTCTCATTTCATTCCCCCCCCCCCCCCCAAATTTTAAATGTTTTTGTGAGGATGCTCACGATAGTCATCAGTGTATGGGTGTGTAAAGTGTGGAAGTTTGTATATATTAGTCTTACTGATTATGTGAGGCAGCGTGTATGTGTGTGGGTGGATGGATGGGTGGGTATGTATATGTGTGTCTATGTTTGTGTGTTTACATGATGTGTGTGTGTGTGTGTGTGTATGTGTGTATGCATGTCTATATGCGTGTGTATGGGTGTATATGTGTGTATGCATGTGCGTAAATGTGTGTGTATGTGTGTTTATATGTGTGTCTGCTTGTGTATGTATGTATGTGTAAGTATGTTTGTATTTGTGTTTACATGTGTGTATGTGTCTGTGTGTATAAATTGAGTGTAGGTGTGTGTATGTGCGTGGGTATATGTGTGTATGTTCGTGTATGTATGTGTATATGCTTGTGTGTGTGTATGTGTGCATGCATGCAGTGTATGCGAGGGAGTGTGTTTGTGTGTGCTATGCGAGGGAGTGTGTGTTTGTGTGTTATTTGTGAGGATGCTCACAATAATCGTCAGTGTATGTGTGTAAAGTGTATGGGTTAGTTCATATTAGTTTAGTGATTGTGAGGCAGCGTGTATGTCTAGATGAGTGAGTGTGTGGATTGGTGGGTGGGTGGGTGTGTGTATTGTGTCTGTGTGTTTGTTTATATGGGTGTATTGTGTGCGTGTATGTGTGTGTGTGGGTGCATGTGTGTATGTGTATATGTATGTGTGTATGTGTGTGCATGAGTGCGTATGTATGTTTGTATGTGTATGTGTGTTTGTGTGTATGTGTGCGATATGTGTGAATGTGCGTGTGTGTGTGTGTGTGTGTGTTCGTGTATTTATGTTTGTGTGGGTATGTGTGCATGCATGCAGTCTATGCGAGGTAATGTGTATTTGTATGTTACTGAGTGTGTGCATAACTGTGAGAGCTTGTGCAAATGATGTAAGCAATCATGCAGGTGTGTATGAGTGCGCGTGTGTTTATGAATGTACGTATGTCTGCCTGTCTCATAAAATGGTAAAATGCATTGTTTATGTTTACAAAATCCATTTGACAATATTTTCTTCCTATGTGAATGTAAGATGCACAATTGATGAATGACAGATGAGTGATTGGAAGGGCCGAATGTAAGACGGGCCTGCGTGCCCAATTTGTTACCCTTTGAAAATAAAGATCGTTCGTTCTGTCTGTCTGTCTGTCTGTCTGTCTGTCTGTCTGTCTGTCTGTCTGTCTGTCTGTCTGTCTGTCTGTCGTCTGTCTGTCTGTCTGTCTGTATCCCTCTCTCCCTCTCTCCCTCTCTCTCTCCCTCTCTCTCTCTCTCTCTCTCTCTCTCTCTCTCTCTCTCTCTCTCTCTCTCTCTCTCTCTCTCTCTCTCTCTCTCTCTCTCTCGTAAATGTCAGATTCATTGATGGGGACAACTCTGGACGAATCTTCTCGATTACGGCTGTAGGAGTGGGTGGGTAATCGAGTATGCAACTTATCACAATGAATTCAGGAATAGACTGTTGCAGCGTGTAATACCCAGGTGTTTAGTTGGATATCCTTTAAAGGACAATGCGGTCAACCCCAGCTTTTATTGCATGTTTAAATCCGCATCGAGGCGGATTTTTTTTTTTTAAATGACCCGGGCTTCCAGGTCGACCCAGCCTAAAATGGGCGCCAAGAAATGACTTGGGAAGTAAAGGCGGCCTGTGTGATACCGATCATATGACCCATCGAGTGCTGATTGGTCTATAAAAATAAGAGTCTAGAACAGTATGTCCAATTCGCCATAAGGCGTGTATATACGGTTCTGGCACCCTATGTTACCAGAACCTAAAAGGGAAACAAAGAATCGTAACACTGTAACCTAGCATGCGTGTCGAAAGAGGCGACTAAAGAGGGTTGGCATGCAATATCTTAATAGTCCTGTTAAGATCATTCATGCTTCATCCTGTGGAAAACTTTAGCTGAAAACTCCAACCAATATTAACCAAATCTACAAATGACTTGGTGTGAGTTTGTTGAGGACCCATGCGTCATTGGGTGATGAACGACAGAAGAAGAGGAAGTAGAGACAGAGTTCTGGAGGAAATCCTGGCATCCTAAAATTGGCGTGTGAACATGTTTTGTGAAGTAAGGTTCATAAAAAAATTACCAGAATTGGCTACACTGCGCTTGATTGACTTTAGTTAGTAGTTGACATTCTGTAAGTTTAGTTATGTAAAATGTATGGCTCGTGTTCCATTCTACAAGTGATCTCTGATAGTTGGTGTGTGGTGTACTGTTCCGTTTCACCTGAAGCAGTGAGTTTGAGATCACAGTTACCGAGCATGACCCGAAATATATTCGCAAAAAGTGATCTTTTTGAAAAAAGGGATTTTTGAGTACGTGGAGCGCTTTGGCATAGTGGTTAGTGCACTTGCCTGCTAAGACTGGTCCGGGTTCAATCCCCAGCAGGGACATGATTATTTTGTCCGACCAGTACGGCTCTGGGGTCAACCCCAGTCTCATAATATTGGACACCAGACGAGTGTCTGAATTTTCTGGGAATTGTCTGGGAAGGGAAGGCGACGGAGAAAGTAACTGGCCACCCCACCTCTTATGTCGTGGTCTAGAATATGTTAAGACCTAAAACTTCACACCCCATCGACAGTATATACTATGGGACTACCTTTAATTTTTGGGAGCACTTATAATGAGAGTTCAAAGCGGCGGTAACGTTGCGGCTAGACGCTCTGCTGCTTTACGGGTGGTCTTGGGTTCGATTCTCACCAGGGCGGTTTTGAATTTTTAATATTTACCTGTTCTCCCATCTCGTCCCAGCCTAAAAATGGGTACCAGGCAATGTCTTGTGAAGTAAAAGTGACCGCCATGATACCAATCACATCACCCACGGCGTGTCGTTTGGTCTTTGATGTTATAATGTCCAATGCCGTTGGGTATGTGAAAGGGACCTTTTTTTTTAACACTTACAAAGTAGTTCTCTCAACGGGTTGTTGAGAACATAAAGAGTTAAGGGGTCTTCTGAGCTGATTGTTGAGCATATAGACTAAGAATTAAGGGATCCCGTGAACGTGTTTTTAAGCACATAGACTAAGAGTTAAAGGGTCCCCTGACAAGTTTTTGAGCACATAGACTAAGTGTTATGGGGTCCCCTGACAGGTTGTTGGAGCACATAGACTAAGAGTTAAAGGGTCCCATGACAAGTGTTTGAGCACATAGACTAAGAGTTAAAGGGTCCCCTGACAGGTGTTAGAGCACATTGACTTAGAGTTAAGGGTTCCCGTCAACGGGTCTTTGAGCACATGGACTAAGAGTTATGGGTTCCCCTGACAGGTTGTTGGAGCACATAGACTTAGAGTTAAGGGTTCCCTGAACGGACCTATCATTGAGAACCACCGCATGAATACACTGAGCGAGGATAATGACCTTGCTAAGACATTAAAGGACGCCGTGAAGGTTGCTGTGACGTGTTTTGAAAACCTCTTGTAATCCGCGGGTAGTTACCGGCCTGGCACACAGAAGTGGCCGTAAAGAGACAAATCCTAGCCTAGTAGGCGGTTTTATTAGGGTGATGAAGGTAACCGCTTTACGAATGACTGGAAAGATGGATGGGAGAACGGGCACACGAATGCGTGGACACGTTGCAAGTGAGGATAGGGAACAGTTGACAAGTATATGAGGGACGTGCTGGGACAACGTATTTTCAGCATTCCATTCAGAAAAACGGCCAAGCCGTTGTAAGTAAAACTAACAGGCCCTTTTATATGTTCTGAAGCTATTGAATATATGGTGCCTGTCCCATATTTGTATAGGCATGTCGACACTAGAGGGGGTTATGTGGTGAACATCAGGCCGGCCGAATTTATTTCCCCAAACATTTTCGTAGAAAAACTAAGAAGTATAAACGGACTGAGCCCATAAGCGGGCACCCTCCCGCTGTTTATACTTCACCTCGACACCGCAAGGTAGAAGAGGAACATGATGAGATGAGAGACGATCAGTTCCCTTTTTTTAAAACTGGGAAGCACGTAGTATTAAAATACCCAGACTGCATTCTCTTACAGAGAGAAATATATCGCCAGTGTGTGCCCTAAGTCCATGAGGGAAGCAAAGAACAGTAACAATGTAAACTACCATGGGCATGTCGTAAAAGGCGACTTAGGAGGGTTGGCGTGAGACTGGCTACCTCAGCCCGTTGAAAACTTTAGCTGGAGTTGAGTTGAGTTAAGAACCGACATCACTGCACTCAGGACATTCCCATACGTGCTCTGTCCCCTCGTTCAACAGCCAGCGAAGAGTCATACAACTAACCGTTCCCACCGCTATCTGATTAAACGTTCTTTAGCTGGAAAATCCAACCAGATATGACCAAGCCTGTAAAGGGTTTGGCTATTGGCTATTCAGAGATGTAAGGATGCTGCAGCAGCAGTAGCAGCGAGGACTGGATGGTAGAATAATCAGACGCCTAGTCTCTTCTCAGTCTGAGTAGCTTTTATTTGTCTTCAGTGCTGCTAGGCTACACTTGCACGTAATAGTATAGTAGGCTGCCCCTACATGATACTTAGTTAGTTAGTTAGTCGACAGATCATCCTCATTGCACATCGAACCATTCAGTCCATAAGTGCTCGGATCCCCTCCTCAGTAAATCCCGCAGCGTGTAGCGGCTAACGACACCAGTTCTTCTTTGGCTTCCTGCGTAGTGTTCTTGTTTGGCCACCCCTTTTTTAATTTGCTGTTCTCGCAGTCTAGCCATGGTTGCAGATTCACAATCATCACTTGGTTCACGCAAAAGTCTTACTTCTCGTAGAGCATTCAGAATGTCAGCCTGGTCCATGGCGCGTCCGCCCTCCACCGTAGCCTCACCTGCGAGGTTGTCAGCCCGCTCATTTCCTTGTACTCCCGCATGCCCTGGCACGAAGATTAAACTAATCTTTGCCAGCTCCAGAGACAGCAACCACTCTCTTCGGATCCACCCCACCTCTATCCTCTTTATCATGCTCATTGAGTCGCTAAGGAAACATGCCCTAGTGAATGTCTGTGTCTCGAGCCATGTTATTGCTTTACTTACTGCCTTGACTTCCATAGTCAGGCTACTTGTGGTCTCAGTGAAAGCACCAGAGTCCTCTTTCACAATTCTCCCTCCGGCCCGAGCCGTAAAGGCCCATGAGCTTCTCACATGTCTGACGACCGACCCATCTGTGTAGATAACAGCATCATCGTCTAGCGAATTCTCGAAAATCAACGCTTGTACTTCAACCTCCACAGCAGCCGATTTGCTTGTCTGCATTTTCTATCTAGTTGGATGCAAACTGAAAAGGATGTGCAGAAATCTGTTGGCACTTGTACCCACTCCTCGCCAGGTTCTAAGTCCTCAAGTGAACACACCTGTTGAAGAATGTCTTCGGCTTGACCCATCCACGACCGTCCTCTTTTTAACCTGCTACCCTTCACCTTCATAATTTCACTATGCAGTGGATGTTGTGTGTTTGCGTTAACTCTGAGGTAGGCGCGTGCTCTGCAAATTTGTATTCTGTCTTCAATGGTTGGAAAATCAAGAAGGTAGCGCATCGCCCTGCATGCTGTATCTCTTGTACATCCAAGAATAATGCGCATAGCTTCATTCTGTATCCTTTCCATCCTTTCTATCTGCCTACGGCTGAGAGTCAGGATTGCCATCGCGTACTCAGAAACAGACATAACCAGCCCCTCGTATAGAAGACATAGATGGCGCTGCTCACAGTTTGCTGCCGCCATCACCCGCGTCGCAGCCAAACCCCGCTTGGCCTTTGTTATCACCTGGTCTACGTGCTCATTATAAGCAAGGCTTCGATCAAACCGTATCCCCAGGTAATTCATTGCCTGCGTTCCTTCCACCGTCTCTGAACACAGCTTTACAGTTGGTGTTGGAGTGTTGACAATATGATTATTCAACGAGAACCAAGTCACTGTTGCCTTTGTTGGGTTGGCCATTGCCCCATCTTCATCACACCAAGTACTTATGCGATTGAGTTCGGTTTAGTCGTTTAGTCGTTGGATCAACATCACGGCACACGGTTTAACCCGTAAGTGCTCCGTTTTCCTCCTAACTCAAACCTGAGTCTGGAGAAACTCAGCTCAATGCACGAACTCCGTTGCATCGGCGAGGATCCTGAAATACTTTGGGTAGATTTTTAACTCGAAATTTTGCCCGGGCAGCAAATCTTTTTCGATTTCCAACTGCCAAGGGATTTTTTACGTGCGCAACAATACACACGGGCGTCCGATCTCACTACCCAGAGACAACAATACACACGGGCGTCCGATCTCACTACCCAGAGACAACAATACACACGGGCGTCCGATCTCACTACCCAGAGACAACAATACACACGGGCGTCCGATCTCACTACCCAGAGACAACAATACACACGGGCGTCCGATCTCACTACCCAGAGACAACAATACACACGGGCGTCCGATCTCACTACCCAGAGACAACAATACACACGGGCGTCCGATCTCACTACCCAGAGACAACAATACACACGGGCGTCCGATCTCACTACCCAGAGACAACAATACACACGGGCGTCCGATCTCACTACCCAGAGACAACAATACACACGGGCGTCCGATCTCACTACCCAGAGACAACAATACACACGGGCGTCCGATCTCACTACCCAGAGACAACAATACACACGGGCGTCCGATCTCACTACCCAGAGACAACAATACACACGGGCGTCCGATCTCACTACCCAGAGACAACAATACACACGGGCGTCCGATCTCACTACCCAGAGACAACAATACACACGGGCGTCCGATCTCACTACCCAGAGACAACAATACACACGGGCGTCCGATCTCACTACCCAGAGACAACAATACACACGGGCGTCCGATCTCACTACCCAGAGACAACAATACACACGGGCGTCCGATCTCACTACCCAGAGACAACAATACACACGGGCGTCCGATCTCACTACCCAGAGACAACAATACACACGGGCGTCCGATCTCACTACCCAGAGACAACAATACACACGGGCGTCCGATCTCACTACCCAGAGACAACAATACACACGGGCGTCCGATCTCACTACCCAGAGACAACAATACACACGGGCGTCCGATCTCACTACCCAGAGACAACAATACACACGGGCGTCCGATCTCACTACCCAGAGACAACAATACACACGGGCGTCCGATCTCACTACCCAGAGACAACAATACACACGGGCGTCCGATCTCACTACCCAGAGACAACAATACACACGGGCGTCCGATCTCACTACCCAGAGACAACAATACACACGGGCGTCCGATCTCACTACCCAGAGACAACAATACACACGGGCGTCCGATCTCACTACCCAGAGACAACAATACACACGGGCGTCCGATCTCACTACCCAGAGACAACAATACACACGGGCGTCCGATCTCACTACCCAGAGACAACAATACACACGGGCGTCCGATCTCACTACCCAGAGACCAAGGGAAATTTTATTACTGGAAGTCCAGGTGGGTTTTTAAAAAAAATCTCGGTCCTCACCAGGGCCAGAACCCGGGACCTCCAGCACTCGAGGCGGACACCATACCTTGAGACCACTCAGCCCCCGATTGATTGAGTTCGGTTTGTAGTTCCACAACAACCTGATCTCTATTCTTACCCTGACGATACACTAAAACATCATCGGCATATGACAATGTCCTACCAGGTCCAGTGATTAGGTCCACAGGTCCAGGTCCACATGATACTTACATGACTAGAGTATGATAACATGTCTAACCAAGTTATTTTTTTTTAAATAGAAGGTCACAGAACTAGTAAGCCCACCATTTCTATTGATACATAAATTTATTGTGAAATAATCCATCAGAAATCATCATCATGTTCCATGGTGGCGCAGGCTGTCAGATTCCTCCATAACCATATATTTTCGATGTTAATGATAAGTTTGACTCCTAATCGTCTTCCGCGCTAGTTTCTTCCTTTGTCGACCACTGTATCAAAAACCTGCAATCATCCGTTGGCACAACGTTCTACATACTTTCATCTCACAATGCGACCACAAATTGACGATCTTCTTTACTGGTGTGGGATGTCATCTGTCTTTGTGAATTGGCCTCTCTTGCAGTACTTGTATTTAAATATTCTTGGCTCCCCGGGGCATTCTTAGCATTCGACGAAAGTATATGCTTTCAATTTCAACTGAAGTATTCACTTTCATTACCAACGGATGCTGTACGTCTTAACGTATTAATATTGCCCACACATTCTACATTGACACGATTACTGAATAAAATTCCGCTCCCGTCCTAATCCCATCCCACATTCCGCTGTGCTTTTCCCGCGTTAATTTGTAGTTCAACTATCTCAGACGAGTAAAGAAAAAGCACCCACTTTGATGGCATCTAACATTTTCTTCTGTGTATGTTTTGTCTATTTATAGCAATACCAAAGAGACCAGGAGCAATTGAATGTGAAGATTTTCGTACAATTAACCTCATAAACCGTGTCACTAAGCTTCTACTCAGAATTATAATGAGAAGAACAAGAAAGAAAATAAAAATGGAAATTAGTGAAGAACAGTGTGGTTTTATGGAAGGAAAGGGTACAAACAATGCAATATATATATTACATAAAGATGTCCATCCATCCATCATGTGCCATGCCGGTAAGCGTGGGCGGTCATGTTCTGCCATCTCACTCGATCAACAGAGTCGTGGATCAGTTCCGTGTTTTTGTCTCGACCATGCCACAAGGCCAAGCCATCCAGATACTTGTTTCTAGGTCTTCCCCTTGGTCTGTTCCCCTCGATCTTACCAGTTGTCACCAAGTTCTCCAAATCATTTCTTCTCATAACATGCCCAAAAAATTGTGACTGTCTACGTCTAATGTCTCTGATCAGTTTACGATCTTCATTTGTTTCTTGAAGGACTTGTTCATTGGTCTTTCTGGCTGTCCATGGTATTCTTTGCATTTTCCTCAGAAACCACATTTCTACAGCCATCAGATATTTTTCAGCCTGGCTGCTCATTGTCCAAGCTTCACATCCATATAAAAGTACAGGTTCTATGTAGCATCTCAACACTCTTTTTCTCGTTTCAATTGACATCTTTTTATTGGTCAGTATGTTTTTCATCTTGCTAAAGGCTACTTTTGCCATGGCGATTCTTGTTCTAATCTCTTCAAGGCATCTCCCATCAGATGTTATTACTGTTCCGAGGTAATTGTACCTATTCACTTGTTGAAGAGTATTCCCATTTACTTGTATATTACACTGTGGTATTTCGTTCTTCTTAGTGACGACCATAATCTGTGTCTTTTTACAATTTAATTCTAACCCTTGTTGTTCACTATGTGTAACAACCGCATCTACTAAATTTTGCAGGTCCTGTTCATTGTCTGCAATCAAGACTGTATCATCTGCATATCTAATGTTATTGATGCATCGTCCCCCAATGTTGATTCCTTCCATATTTTCAATATTTCTGAAAATATTTTCACTGTACAGGGAAAACAGATCTGGAGACATTACACATCCCTGTCTCACACCTCTCTTAATAGGCTGATATTGGCTTACTTCATTATCAACTCTTATGGCAGCTTGTTGTTTCCAATATATGTTTTTTACAAGTCTAAGGTCTTTCCCATCAATTTGTAGATCTTCAAGCATCCTTATCATGTTGACATGTCTCACTTTATCAAAAGCCTTTGTGTAGTCAATGAAGCAAAGGTGTAGATCTTTGTTTACTTCTATAGAACGTTCGATTACGGTTCTCAGTATATACACAGCATTTACTGTACCCTTGCCTACTACAAACCCACATTGTTCTTCTCCTATTTCAGGTTGTATTTTCCTCCTAACTCTTTGCATGATAAAGATGTCATATATTACGAAAGGTCAACAGAGAAACAGAGAGACATATATTTGTGCTTCATAGATTATACTAAGGCATTTGATAAGGTAAAACATGATGAGCTGATTAAAATGTTGGAAGATATCAACATTGATGGGAAAGATTTAAGAATAATAAAGAATATATGGATTTTCGTCTATCACGAATGACGAAGACCATTCATTCATTGCATCTTTTGATTTGATGAAGAACGAATGACTTGCGCTTTAGTTTGGATTATAGCGAGGTTGTGGTCGCGCAACTCCATCGACCTCGCTCTCTCGTCTGCGTCCATCTGGTTCCAGTGACGAGCATGGCAAGACGACTGGAGACGGACACGGATGCAGTGGACGTTAGGCTGCCACGGCCAATTATCTCTGTATATACTGATTCTCGAGAGCCTCGTGCAAACGGCCCTTCCGTCAATTCCTTTAATTTTCAGTTTTAAGACAAGCGTAGTGACAAGCCAATGAGTGTATGATTACTGATAGGATCAACCAGATATCCATCGCCGAGACGGACTGACCGCTAGGACAGACCACATACATATGCGAGCAAGAAACTGCCCACAGAAGATATTGCTCATCTATATTGCGAACAAATCTCCCGATTTACGGCTGAGCCTCATCAGCTCGCAATGCATCTGGCCACTGACAGGACAGACGTTCATGCACACGCAAGCCAAGAGTAGCATCGCTAAAGCGCGCTCTCCCGATACAAGGTGATACATGCAAAACCAATGGACACCTACCGACGAGCTTTCAAGCTAAGCCGGCAGGACTGACCGAAAAGCTATACCAGTTTACTGACTGCAGGCCCACTACTCATCGAGAAAGAGAGTGGGCGCTTATCGAGACTTTGTCGAACGGGCGTACAAATTTTCTCTTTTGCCCGCTCAAATCACGACCCTGGCTGCACGATGCGGTTACATTCTCGAAACGCCTGCCTCGCTAACTTGCGTTGGCTGGGAAGATCCCATTTTGGTGCACATCACACAGCCATCCGAGACAACGAACGCTAGACGCGGAACTGATCTTGCGAACCAGACCAGCCCTTTACTGGAACCAAGAAGCAGCAATTAAAATGGGAAATAAAGAGGGTAGTTACGAGCAGATAAAGCTAGGAGTACGACAGGGGTGTGTCTTGCCACCCGATCTCTTCTCCCTATATAGCGAAGTAATAATGAGAGAGATCAAAGAGAAGCCAGGAATACTAATCGGAGAATATAATATAAACAATATACGCTTTGCAGATGACACAGTATTGGTTGCGGATAATGCAACAGACTTACAAAAAATTATTGGACATTTAGTAGGCCTATCAGAGAGTGCACAGAAAGGACTCTCCTTGAATATCAAGAAAACAGTAACAACGGTGATATCAAAGAAAATGGGGACACCAAAATGTGACATAGAAATAGAAGGGGAAATTCTCAACCAAGTGGATAATTGTAAATACCTAGGGGCACTTATAACATCAGATGGAAGATGTACAACAGAGATTAACAGAATAGGGCAGGCAAAAGCCGCATTTCAGAAAATGAAGAGTATCTTATGCAATAAGTCACTATCAATGAATGTAGAAAGAGAGTGCTAAAATGCTATATAGAACCAGTTTTGCTGTATGGCAGCGAATCTTGGAATGTAAATGAACAAATTAGGAAGAACTTAGAAGCAACAGAGATGTGGTTTTTAAGACGAATGTTGCGAATTCTTTGGACTGCCAGAGTAACTAACAACGATTGCCTGAAAGAGGCTAATGAAACTAGAACACTATATACAACAATAAGAAAGAGACAAACAGCTGTCTTTGGTCATGTGATGAGAAGAGAGGCATTGGAGAACATCGTGACAACTGGAAAGATCGAGGGGAAGAGAGGCAGAGGCAGACCAAGAGAAATGATGCTGGACTGATTGAGACGGTGGCATGGAGGAATATCAGCAGCAGAGTTGATCCAGAACACCAAAGACCGAGATCTGTGGAGAGCCGCGAACGCTTACACCAGTTGGCACGGCACTTGATGATGATGATGTTTTGTTGTTGTTGCATGTATGTCACATGTGTATTAATATCTTTGTATGCGAGTCTTTAACTTGCCAGTGTACACACTATTTTGTTGACACGCGAGAAACATGCATTTTACGCATTCTTCTCCTGATCCCTTTCTTCTGCAGCTGTCGTATTAGGGTGAATAAACCCACAAAAACCACGATCCTCAACAATAACCACAGCTGATGAAGCAGGTTAGACGAGGACGAATTTGGAATTTTTGTTTTTGAAAATTGGAATTGGAATTGGAATTGTCTGGTCTGGAGCAGACATAGATGATCGTAGCTCCAGTCTTTTCTGTCATGTAGTATTTGATGAAGGTGGCATCGCTTATATTTTTATGTGTTTCCAATCTGTTTAAGTTTTCCACAAACATTTTCCTTTGGCTCTCTTGCCTAGTATATTTTCCCCCACTTTCACTACACCATCTTTTCTGTCGATATGCCCTCTAAATTTAATGTCTTTTCGGTATGGTTTTAATCAGTGATCTTGTAACACCCAAAGTTCGTAACACCTTTTTATTTGTTTGTATTTTTCTCTGTCCACTGTCATGGACTGCCAAAGTAACTAAGGATGGGGACGGAGCGCTTATGGGAATGCCCTGAATGATGTGATGTCGGTTCGTAAATCAATCAATCAGTCAATGAATCAATCTGTCCACTGTCATTCACTGATTCATTCATTGAGTAGCATGTCCTCTGCAGAACCTCGCTCCCATAACAACCTTTCGGAAAACTTCTCGATCACAAGCAAAATGTCCCGCGTCCGATACACCCATTTGGAGATAATCCACCACATCCTGCATCCATCTTCTCTTTGGCCTTCCTCTTCCTCTATTCCTCTGGAATAATGAATAGGAACAACTGCGTTATGACGTGAACACATCTCGAGATTTAACAGGGACCAAATGATGCAAACAATACAATAAACACCAGCGTGCTAAGGCCAAATTTCAAAGGGTCAGGGGCACGCTAGATGGAAAAGCTGACACGAATACAGTCTGTAAACTATGAAAGAGTCCCAAAGAATTGTTAATGCTAGTTTTAGTTTTTTTTTAAGTTTTAGTCGTTGGATCAACATCACGGCACACGGTTTAACCCATAAGTGCTCCGTTTTCCTCCTAACTCAAACCTGAGTCTGGAGAAACTCAGCTCAATGCACGAACTCCGTTGCATCGGCGAGGATCCTGAAATACTGTGGGTAGATTTTTATCTCTAAATTGTGCCCGGGCAGCGCCGTTAGGCTACTCTTTTTCGATTTCCAACTGCCAAGGGATTTTTTACGTGCACAACAATACACACTGGCGTCCGATCTCACTACCCAGAGACCAGGGGAAGTGTTATTACTGGAAGTCCAGGTGGATTTTTTAAACAAATCCCGGTCCTCACCGGGGGCCTGAACCCGGGACCTTCAGCACTCGAGGCGGACACCACACCTCGAGACCACTCAGCCCCCTACAATGAGAGCACAGGGAGAAACTCAAAGATTACACTACAAATAAAGCATGAATGATCTTAATAGGACTATTAAGATATTGCATGCCATATTACACAACACCTCCCCCCTCATTCTCACCTATATTGTACAAACGTAGTTCATATTATTTTGCTACAGTTGATGACAAATATTAATAGGGCTATTAAGATATTGCGTGCCACATACCTTCCATTATCATCTATACTGTAGATACCTATTTTGGTATAGTTGTTAATTGTATATTGTTTCATGCGTTCACATTGACATTAGTGAATATAATCTCTATGTCTTGTTTTTATATTCTTTTTCCACTTTCCTTGTTTTCTCCTGTTGTGCTGGGAACGTTTTTATATATTTGAAAAAGCTATTGGGGACTGAAATATAATTTACGATTGTGCTTATTGATTTTGTAGGGTCGGTAACGCCCCTATTGTTGCGTTTTCTCAATCAAGTTTTCTTGGTCCTACTGCAATCACTGTCACTATTTATAATTGTTATATAATCCCACATTGACGCTGAGCCGAGAAAGACCAAAGAGCAAATGTCAGTGCTTCAGTTGGGTTACTTGTCATCTGATCAGCTATGTGCACTTGTCGTCTTTGGTTATTGATTTCCTATAGCTGGAGTGACAAGGCAATTGATTCGATTTTGCTGCGCGTGCCATAGGTTGTGGGAAAGTATATTATTTACGCTACCCTTTTACCAGATGAAACTAATATTTTTAAGCTGACTATTCAAAAATATATGCCCTTTATTGTGTTTGCTTCGTATACATTTATATTGGTCTTATTGATTGTAGTGTGCATGCAATTGGTGTTTATATGCAATTGTGTGTTAATTGTTGTTTACATACAATTGTGTTTTGGGAGTCTCCGTGGTGAAGTGGCCAAGCCGTGTGCCTCGTGCTCTGAAAGTTGTGGGTTAGATTCCGGGCTACGTCTTTCGGTTCACGGGTGCATTTTTCTCGGAGACTCCTGGGGATCGTTGCTGGAGCTACGGAATTTGTGCTTTATGCTATCTGCAGACCGCCCTGCGGAAAGAGACCGGGCATACGGGCTAAAATCTGTGCAACGAAGTTGATCCTCTCGACTTTTAAGGCTTTGTGTGTGTGTGTGTGTGTGTTTGTGTTTGTGTGTGTGTGTGTGTTAATTGCTGTTTATATTCAATTTTGTATTAATTGTTGTTTGTATGCAATTGTAGAAGAAGAAGAAGAAGAAGGAGAAGAAGAAGAAGAAGAAGAAGAAGAAGAAGAAGAAGAAGAAGAAGAAGAAGAAGAAGAATGCTCTTAGATATGCACAATTGTGCTTGTTACGCTTTCAATTGGAGAACCTGGTAACATCTAGCAAAATCGAGGGGTAGAGAACAAGGGGAAGACAGAGAAGTAAATACCTGGATGGCTTGGCCACGTGGCATGGTCGAGACAAGAACACTGAGCTGATGCACGAATCTGGTGATCGAATGAAATGGCGAAACATGACCACCCACGCTTATCGGCATGGCACATGATGATGATGATGACGACGCTTTCAATATTATGTTTTGTATGAATACCAGTTCCCTCAGGGCATTGGCTTGTAGTAAATAGTGAATATGCGTATAAAATCAAGAATCAATAGCAATGCGCTCGAGCCATTAACACATACTCTCTGCCCCGTTCTTCAGTAGCCAATGAAGTGTGTCCATATGAAGTATGTCCATATGAAGTATGTCCATAATTCCCGCTGAATTAGCCTCTCCAGATGTGCAACTTCTGTTAATTTTGCTGCACTTTCCACTCGATCCCAGAGAGACTTTACCCGTTGTCATAATATAACTCGCAGCCCAAAGGAGTGGTAGCAACCATTCTAAGTTCCTGTTATTTCCTGGTAAACCCGCGTGTCCTGGACAGAAAATCCATTATACAGTATGTGGTTTCTGAACGACCGGCTCACACACCCCCGTAACTTACCAGCGCGGCGCGAACCGCTGCCGATTCTCGCAGCTACTGTTTTCCCCATGTGGATATACATACGGGATTACGAACAATGTCGTTAACTCCTTGGCCAGGGAGACGGCTTTTACCACTAGTCCCAGTATTATGTGCATGCTCCAATTAATGCATGTTGGTAGTTTATTGGTAATTCTTTTTGTATATTTAGTTGAGCAGGAACATAACTGGTTGCGCCATTCTGTATGGCACACTATGGTAATAACGAATCTCAGTGTTTAATCACATTCTTATTGGACCCGAAATACGCAGCACTTAAGCAGCTTGCTTTATACTAAGAATGACCAGACGTTGTCACAGGCAAACAAGGGTCTGGTGAGAACTAGGTCAAGGTGACGGGATGAACGCTAGCATACCTGGGACTGTTCACATATGTAGGCTAACAATGCAGTCCAGCATGAAGTACTCTTTTGTCTTGTGTAGTAAACATGGCGTGATCCCTCGCTTGTCCGCTGTATTTTTACTCAAATGTGAATGCTAACAGATTCAGCTTGAAAGTTTCACACGGGTCGTGTAAACACTGCACGAATTCTAGGTGCAGGAAACGATACTCTTATTGATGCTGGAATGACAATATATTCACCATTTCCCTACTACTCACCATTTGTTAACTGATTCAGTGCCGAAGGATAATATATCGCCACATGTGACTTCCCATGTGGACAGAAGGACGATTTTTCGCTGTACTCAGGTCATCGTGTTACTTGTTTTGTTTCGTGGTATCTTCCGCAATTTGAATGCCCAGAAATTTACAGAACAGCACTGTTTTGTTCAAGCCTACTGTTTGTTTGGCACTGAATCAGTTAACAGCCCGGAAGGTAAATTTTTTGTACTAAGTTAGTTACAATCACGATGTGTGTGTGTATCGTATTCTCCAGCGGAAAGCTGCAGTGACCGCCTCCACCTCCATTCTTAAGCTAGACGTTGTGGTATCATATGCCAGGCTCTCCTGCACCAAACGTCGGCCATTACCTTTTTCTAAGAACCCCCAGGCACTTCTCCTACCTCTCAAAACCGATACATCTGTGGAGATAATCACATCACCCGAGCGAGCATTATCCTTAACTAGTTGCTGGATTTCCACTTTCGTGGCCCCTGCTGGCCACTCCCTGCACTCCGGCTCAATGTGATTATAACTCTGCACAAGTCTAACTGCTCCGCTGGCACTCTGACCCACTCCTCCCCTCGCCTAATGTTCTCCAAGGGGCACAACTTGATCTGATCGTATCCTCCGCCTGGGCCATCCATGATTTCCCTCTTATCAGTCGCTGACCCTTAACTGCGTCTAGCGCCTCATGCAACGGGTGATCTATGTCAGCAGCTGCTCTGAGGTATGCCTTCGCCTGCATCACCTTGAGCCTACCAGCAACAGTCGGCAGACCAAGGATGTAACGCATACACACAACTGGGGTGTCTCTGGTGCATCCCAGAATGACCCGCATAGCTTCGTTCTGTCTCTTTGAGACAGTGAGCAGTCCTAGTCCATAATCAATCACTGAGAGGATCAAGTGCTGGTATAGTGTGAAAAGCATTCTCTGCTCTGTGTCCATTGCAGCCATAGTTTTAAGTGCACTGAGTCCCTTTTGAGATCTTGTCACAACCGTCTCCACATGGTCCTTGAAGGATAGGCTCCTGTCAAATGTGATTCCCAGATACTTCAGTTTGTTAGTTAGTTAGTTAGTTAGTCGCAGTTCCAACTTCACAGCAACGGGTCGTCCCCATTATGCTCCGTTCCTGTGCCAGTGACATTTCTACCATCTATCGCTTGGGACATCAGCTCTCACTATCCTGTTGTCCAGAGAGCACCACAAAACAGCCGCCTTTTCCGAGTGGATGACAGCACTAATTTCAGTGCACCAGTCACACTTTGTCTACTGTCGCCTGTAGCTCCTGGGCTGTTTGCTCCCTATCTCTCCCCTGCCTATATGCAAGAATATCATTTGCAAATGTTAGTATCCTTCCAACCCCTGGTGCTTCTAGGTTTGCAATCTTGCTCGTATACACGTTAAAGAGCACCGGTGAGATTGCAGATCCCTGTGGCAGTCCCGGGGTTAAAATATGTGGCTCTGAGGTCCATGCACCCAGACTGAGAGCAACCTGACGAGAATGCAGGACGGCTACAATCCAATTCACCAACCAGGGATGCCCCCCCCCCCCTTCTCCATCAGTGCGGTCATCAAAATATCATATCGAACTCTATTGTACGCATCCTCGAGATCAAGCGCTGCCGCCATCGTTTCCTATCTACTAGAGTAGAGTAGAGTAGACAGGCCTTCACATATCCTAGGCCACAACATATGAGGTGGAGTGTCTAGTTCACTTTACCATTTCTTCCCAGAAAACTGAAAATTGTCTGGTACGTTGTTTCATGAGGTTTGGTCGACTCCCAGAGCCGCACTGGTGGGAACAATAAGCCTGCCTCTGCTGGGGATTGAACCCAGATCACTGTCTTGGTAGGTAAACACACTAACCAATATGCCATTGTCTCATAGCTATCTATAATGTTTTACTTTTATTAGCCTCTTCCAACCAACGGTTGTTATTTACTCTGGCCGTCCAAGGTATTTGCGTCATTCGTCTCAGATACCACATCTCCGCTCCTTCAGGTTCTTCTTAGTTTGTTCGTTCACATTGCAAGATTCACCAGCATACAGCATCAAACAACAGGACGGGTTCAACACAACACTTCAGTGCACTCTTTCTTACTTTCAATGAACATGACTTATTACATAAGATACTTTTCGTTTTCTGGAATGCAGTTTTCGCTTGGCCTATTCTCTTCTTAATCCCTGTTTAAAAAAAAAAAAAAAAAAAAAAAATCCAATATCAGGAGTTTGAGGCCTGAATGCACGATGGAATAGGTAGCCAGTCTTTCCCTCTCGTAGAGAACAACGAGAGCTGACATCGAGCCCTCCTCCAACCGCCCTTAAGACATTGTTATCGTAATGTCGGAACCATTAACACCCAACGGGCAGTCTCTGTCATCCATCCATCCTGTACCATGCCGATAAGTGTGAGCGGTCATGTTCTGCCATCTCACTCGATCACCAGAATCGTGGATCAGCTCCGGGTTCCTGTCTCGACCATGCCACGTGGCCAAGCCATCCAGGTATTTACTTCTCGGTCTTCTCCTTGGTCTCCTCCCTTCGATCTTGCCAGTTTTCACCAAGTTCTCCAAGTCATTTCTTCTCATAACATGCCCATAAAATGTTTAATGTCTACGTCTAAATGGTGATTGAAGATCTACAAATTGATGGAACAGACCTTAGACTTGTAAATAACATATAATGGAAACAAGCAGCTGCCATAAGAATTGATGAAGAAGGTCAATATCAGCCTATTAAGAGTGGTGTGAGACAGTGATGTGTAATGTCTCCAGATCGTTTTTCCCTGTACAGTGAAAATATTTTCAGAATTATACCTCCACTTCTATGACCACCAACCAACACTTGTGAATTTATTTATGAGCTATCTTAGTGGTCTCTAAAGGTTCCCCAATTGATAATTCTTAAGATATACAAACTATTAGGGCCACATTATTACAAGCATTGAGCTTTTGTACATGAATCTGTTTCCAAGTTCATTCCCAAATTATCATTGACACCTCCTTGTTCTCTCTCCTTAATAATAATAACAAAACCCTAGTATAACACCCTTTTTGTAGGCCAGTATATTCCACATGGCTCATAACAAGTGTCAGTCCATTATCTAATATTACTGTGTCGCGTAGTTTTGATGTTCGCATTTTGCCCATGCCTTTATAATGCATATCTTTTATATTGTTGCTGTTCTTTGTTAGCCTTGAATGATGTGTGAATGAAATAATGTATGAAAGAGAGTGATAGAAGGGCAGAATGTTAGACGGGCCTGCGTGCCCAATTCTTAACCCTTTGAAAATAAAGTTTGTTCGTTCGTTCGTTTGTTCGTTCCTGCTGGCAAATATCCCATGTCAAATCCAGCACCCTCCTCCAACAGTGATATTCACATCTCCTTGGTTCTTCTTAACAATAAATTCTTTGTTGTTGAAGATGTTTGACCTGAAGATCACAAGGCAATGAGACGGCCCATTTCTTGGTTTCAGAAACACCTGTAGTCAGGATGTGTCCAGTGGATAAAGTAAAATTGTACATTAATTGTGTAACTTCATTTTAATCAATGATACAAGAATGTCTGAAGTAACCAGCAACTGCTGAAATATGGTGTTTAGTGTGGAGCTGACAGATAATAGATACATTAACCCCTGTTGAAGGTTGCTCAACAAACAGCATACATCTTCCCCACAACGGCCATGGATGAGTGAAAACCTGTTGGTATGTGCTCTTAATGAGGTAAAGGTTCCAAAGCAGATATTGCTATTTAGGTATGACATTCACATAGTCTGGAACATGACATGTGAATTTGGGTGACCAGTTATCTCCCTTGCCTTTCCTTGCAAGACGGTCTCCAGAAAATTGTCTGATATCCATTTTAATGAGGCTTGGGTGACCCCATAACTATACTGGTCGGGGAAAAAAATAAGCCTCCCTTTACTAGGGAGTGAATCTGGACCACTGTCTTGGTGGGCAAGTACACTAACTACTATGCCACTCATTCATTCATTCAGTAGCATGTCCTTTGCAGAACCTAGCTCCCATTAACAACCTTCCGGAAAACCTCTCGATCATAAGCAAGATGCCTCGCGTCCGATACACCCATCTGGAGATCATCCGCCACAGCCTGCACCCATCTTCTCTTTGGCCTTCCTCTTCCTCTCTTCCCAGGCATATACCCTTCCATTATTGTTCTCTCAAAACTTTCGTGACGTTTCAAGTGACCAAAATATTTCAATTTTCTTTTGTTTTATCGTCTTTAGTAGCCAACCTTCTTCAATATTCAACTCTTGAAGTATGGATGCATTTGTTCTTTTCTTTACCCAAGATATTTTTAGAACTCGTCTATAACATTTATATTCAAAGGCGTTTATGCGCTGTTCGGCTTGTTTAGTAAGTGTCCATGTCTCACAGGCGTATGTTGCAATGGGAAAGATGCATGCTCTTAAAAATCTAATTTTTGTAGTTCTGTCTGTCCCACGCCATAATTTATTCAGCTGTTTTAGTCTTTGAAGAGCAATTGATAGTCGCCGTTTAATTTCTTTCATTGTGTCCCCGTTGTTGGTAATCAATGACCCAAGATATTCAAAATTTTCCACCACCTCTACTTTTTCCCCATTAATATATATTTCTTTCTCCATGGTAGTTTTATCTGTATGCATTATTTTTGTTTTTGCTATGTTAAGATATAAGTTGTGATTTTCACTATTCAATTGGGTTGAGGCTATTAGGTTTTCCATGCCATTCTGTGTTGTGGATAGTAACACTGTATCATCAGCATATCGAATCTCCGGTATGTCATGACCGCCGATATTTAGGGCATCATATACTCCCTGTTTATATCATCTCTTACATTTCTCATTATATTTTTGGCGTACAGGTTAAACAAATAGGGTGACAGCACGCAGCCCTGACGGACTCCTTGCTTGATGTCAAACCAATCTGATGCCTCGCCATCTATTCTAACTGCTGCTTGTTGGTCTAGATAGAGCATTTTTATGAGTTGTACTACATGTGATGGAAAGCCCATAGTCCTCATGATTTCCCAAAGTTTCTGATGCTGTACACAGTCAAATGCCTTTGAATAATCCACACAACATGAGTATAGGTTTACATTAAATTCTCTGCACTTCTCTATTACTACAGTTCCATTATTGGTAAGAAGTGATTGAGATTGTAATGTGCTTTTCTGTGTCTGCAGGTAAAGGTCTCAATGGAAGTAATATAGCTGGGCTACTGCAGCATGGATTTGTTTTACTCACAGGTAACATACATGTCTTAACTTCAAGAGGAGCTTTTATAGCACTAGCATGTTTGTGGAAGTCAAAACAAATTAAACTTAACACCAAACTAAAAGAGTATTCAGTTGTAACGTTAAATCACTACTACTGTATGGACTAGAAACATGGAGGACGAGTAAAGCAATTACAAATAAATAAACTACAAACATTCATTAACTGGTGTCTGTGCAGAATGGGACTAAAATGGTATGACAGAATCACCAATGTTGCGCTCATGGTGAGAACTACACAAATACCATTGAATCAAGAGCTGAAGAAATGACTGTGATGCTGGATAGGACAGACACTGAGAAAACCTGAGAATAATATCACTAGAGAAGACTGTCTGGAATCCACAAGACAAAGTTAAATAGTATAAGATCCAAACACATGTGAGAATGAGAAGCATTAAAAAAAAATTAAGTAGCATGTCCTTCACAGGATGTAGCAATCAACCCCAGCATTTTCACTGTTCGTGATTCCTGGGCAAATTTTACGTTCAGTAGTTTAGAAGCATGAGAAGAGTATGAGAAGCATAGACAGAAATAATATAATTTGAGAAGACTGTGTCTGGAATCCACAAGACAATATTAAATAGAAGAAGATCCAAAAACATGTGGGAATGAGAAGCATAGACAGAAATGAATAATATAGGGAGGAGATGGATGGAGCTGACAAGGATAGAATGGCTTACCGGGAAGGTTAACCCGGTCAACAAATGCCCGCAGAAGTCGGATGTGTCGGCCTAATGGCGCAAGAACGCAGCTCTGCTGTAAACAGGCACAACGCAATCACGTCCGGAAAAAAAAACTCCGGATGAACGAAGAAGAAGAAGAAGAATGGCTTAGAGTGAGTTGTTTGGGAGGCTATGTCTGTGGGGGATAAGGGGCGGAATAAGGATCTACATTTCTCTCTAATGGTCTGTCTATTTGTTTATCTTTGCTGCCATTGTATCTGTCACTCATAGAACATATTTCTAGTTGAGTGATGCCTGCCCAAGCCAACATGACACCTTTCAACAGTTTGCTTGGTTTAGTTTTGGCATTTGTACAAGATCACTTTCATTTCTCATGGATATCTCCACAAGTGCTCCAGTCTTCTCCCGCAGATCACACAAGGAGAATCTCACCACAGTGCACAAACTCTGTAGCATATGCGAAGATCCAAATGAAGTTTACCAGAATCACACATGCTGTAAATGATCACACAAGTAGAATCTCACCACAAACTCTGTAACACCAGCGAGGGTCCAAGTGTGTGTATACCAGAACAACACATGTTTTATTCTTTTGTGGGTAGTTTTTATAATTTTTAAATTTAACCTGGCAGCAGCCTATTCAGCCTGAACATTTTGATTTCCAACTGTCTAGAGATGTTATACATATGCTGAATGCAAAGGGTTTTCCACATTTTGTGCCCTAGTTTGAGAAGGTTTAATGTCTGACCTTAGGATTTGGGGGAAGGGGGTGTGTGTGTGGGGGGGAAGATGGAAGAGTTATAACATTGATACAATTAGTATTGGTAATGATTAGCCTATTTGTACAGAAACATACTGTGATATTTTAAGATTTTAAGCGTAAAATTGATTGTGAAGATTTTCGTACAATTAACCTTATAAACCATATCACTAAGCTTCTACCCAGAATCATAATGAGAAGAATCAAAAAGAAAATAAAAATGGAAATTAGTGAAGAACAGTATGGATTTGTGGAAGGAAAGGGCACAAACAATGCAATTTATACATTACGGACACTAATAGAAAGGTCAATAGAGAAACAGAGAGACATATATTTGTGCTTCATAGATTATACTAAGGCATTTGATAAAGTAAAACATGATGAACTGATTAAAATGTTGGAAGATATCAACATTGATGGGAAAGATTTAAGAATAATAAAGAATATTTACTGGAACCAAGTAGCAGCAATTAAAATGGGAAATAAAGAGGGTAGTTACGAACGGATAAAGCTAGGAGTACGACAAGGGTGTGTCTTGTCACCAGATCTTGTCTCCCTGTATAGCGAAGTAATAATGAGAGAGATCAAAGAGATGCCAGGAATACTAGTTGGAGGTTATAATATAAATAATATACGCTATGCAGATGACACAGTATTGGTGGCGGATAATTCAACAGACCTACAACAATTATTACACGTTGTAGTAACAGAGAGTGCACAGAAAGGACTCTCCTTGAATATCAAGAAAACAGTAACAATGGTAATATCAAAGAAAATGGTGACACCAAAATGTGACATAGAAATAGAAGGGAAAATCCTTAACCAAGTTGATAATTTTAGATACCTAGGGGCATTTATAACATCAGATGGAAGATGTACAACAGAGATTAGGAGTAGAATAGGGCAGGCAAAAGCCGCTTTTCAGAAAATGAAGAGTATCTTATGCAATAAGTCACTATCACTGAATGTAAGAAAGAGAGTGCTGAAATGCTATGTAGAACCAGTTTTGCTGTATGGCAGTGAATCTTGGAACGTAAATGAACAAATTAAGAAGAAATTAGAAGCAACAGAGATGTGGTTCCTGAGACGAATGTTGCGAATTCCTTGGACTGCCAGAATAACTAACGACGACTGCCTGAAACAGGCTAATGAAACTAGAACATTATATACAACAATAAGACAGAGACAAACATCTTTCTTCGGTCACGTGATGAGAAGAGAGGCATTGGAGAACATCGTAACAACTGGAAAGATCGAGGGGAAGAGAGGCAGAGGTAGACCAAGAGAAGTGATGCTGGATGGATTGAGACGGTGGCATGGAGGAATATCAGCAGCAGAGTTGATCCAGAAAACCAAAGGCCGAGATCTATGGAGAGCCATGAACGCCTACGCCAGCCGGCACGGCACTTGATGATGATGAAGCGTAAACCCTTTCTAACAGAGAGGCCGTGGTAACACAGTGGCTAGCATGGTCATGTGTTTGAATCTCAATGTTAAAACATTGACCTGGGCTTCCAAGTCTTCTACCCAGTCTAAAATGGGTACCAGTAAATGTTGTGGGAGCTAAAGGATACCAGCATACTACTACACACCACACTACTCATCTAGTGCCAGTTAGGGGTCTGTGATGTGGTGGGACCCTCACATTCTGTAGACCTGAATGTAAGGAGAAATATGTGGTCAGTCCTTTCCTCTGTTAGTGGACGATGTATGCAGACATTGAGCCTTTGTCCGACAACCCTCATGAAATTATCAGCACAGCTCCCTATCAGCCCGCCCTTGGTGCCAGTGGGTCTTTAACATTTTAGGTATGGCACCATGTACTCAATACACCTCATGGCACTGAAAACGAGTCTTTTACTTACCTTTCTACTGTCTTTTTGTCAGGTGGGAGGGACTTACAAGGAGGCCCTGTAGTCACCCTTCCATCGCTGCAGAACAGATCAGACCCAAGCCCAGATGAAGTTGTCACCTGTTTGCAGTACCTCATACAGATACCCAGGTAATAGTTTCAAACAACTCGGCTGCAATTTCAGATGCTGACATTATAATAGTTGCAGTTGCTTATAAATGCATATACCCAGTTTTTGTTTCAGATATTGACATAATAATTGTTTCAGCTACTTATAGTTTCAGATATCTAGGTAAGAGTTTCTGATGGGCAATGACAACAACTAGGTCTAAAAAGTCATAAAGGGAAGACATAATTAATGAGAATAAACCAAGCAAATTGCCTGTGTGTTACAGTTCCCCTGAGAGAAGCAAAGAATAATAACAACGTATACTGCCACATACTAAGAGGGGTGGGTTTTAGGCTGACTGCATTATCCCATAGAGAACTTTAGCTGCGAAATCCAACCTATCATGAACAAATCTACAAAGGCATGAGCTGGCTTAAGGCCTCTGCAACATTGGGAGTTGAAAAGCAAAGACGAAGAAGAAACAAAGCAAATGATAACACCATCTTCCTTGTTGAAACCCCACTTCAAGAGGTGAAATCACACACCTGTTAGTTAGCAATGTAGACAGAGATGATGAACAGATAGAGATATTAAAATAAGAATATAAAAGTCATGAGAAGCTTTCTTAGTTCTAGGCAATTTGTGGTAGTGACAAGAGAATATGGTTTGCACCAGACTTAAGTGTTGCACTCTGCAGTTAAATCAGCACTACTGTATGGGCTAGACAGATGGAAAATGACTGAAACGATTATTAATAAACTACAAACATTCATTAATTAGACCCTGTGCAGATGGCTAAACTTGTCTGACAGAATCTCCAATGTGGAGCTCATGGAAAGAACTAAACAAATACCAGTGAATCAAGAGGTGAAGAAATGATGCTGGCATTGGGTAGGACATAAATTGAGAAAAACTGATACACTATACACTCCCTAGTATTTAACTCACAGGCCACTGAAGTAGATAGGAGCTAAAAACCCATGCAGAAGAACATTAGAAACAGAGATGAATAATATGGGGAAGATATGGGCAGAACTGAAAGAGGTACCAAAGGATAGGACAGACTGGCATGTGTTGGTTGAGGGCCTATACTCCACTGGGGATATAGGACTTCAGCAGAAGAAGAAGAAGAAGAAGAAGAAGAAGAAGAAGAAGAAGAAGAAGAAGAAGAAGATGATGATGATGATGATAATAGTTTCAGACAACTCGGTTATAATTTTTTATATTTATATAATAGTTTCAGATACTCGCATTTTCAGATGTCCGTGTAATAATGTTATCTTCCAGTGCTAGTTTATGGGGTTTCTCCTTTTTATCTCAATATTTGAGAACTGGCAATCATGTTAAATTGCGAAACATGACTCAGAGCTGATTCACGACTGGTGATCGTGTAGGATGGCGAAACTTGACCGCCGAAGCATATTGCCGTGACACATGGTGATGATGAATCATTGACTTATTCAGTACTTAAAGAATATTTTAAAATATTAGGTGCGTTCATTTGAAATCCGTTCCAATGGCTTTATTACAAAAGCATGAAAGAAACATTAACAGGTGTGGTAGAATTAAACAAAGCATTCATTTTGAATGAATTATGCACGATGGGTTGGTCAGAAGAAGTCGCTGTAGGCATTCAGGCAAGTATCCCATTGCTTAGGTAGGCGGCGAATGCCGTCTGCAAAAAAAGATTGTGGTTTCTCACTGAACCAAGTGTTTACCGAGTTCATTACGCCTGCGTCTGTCGGAAATCATTGCCCCTTGAGAGCTTTTTTTTTAAGAGGTCCGAACAAATGAACATCACATGGTGACATATCACGACTATAGGCTGGAAGTTGCAGAATCTCCCACTTCTTCCTTGCTAATGCTTCCTGCACAATCTTTGCGACATGCAGACAAGCATTATAGTGCAACAAAATTACACCGCGAGGAAGCATGCCAGATCGTTTATTCTTGATGGCTTTTTGCAGCTTGTCTAGTGAGTAGAGTTGATGTTGACACCAGGTTCTTTAAAGTCAGCCAACAATAGCCCTTCATGGTAAAAACAACTTAGCATAACCTTACCAGCGGAAACCTGTAACTTGAATTTTTTGGCTTTTGGTGATACTGCATGCTTCCATTGCATGCTCTCTCTCTCTTTTGCTGCTCGGTTCAAAGTGGTGACACCATGATTCATCGCCTGCCACTATGCGGAAGAGAAATGCATCATCATCCACTCTGTAATGCAGCAAGTGGTTCAAATGCCATCCCATGCGTTCCTCTTTTTGGTGGTAGGTCAACATCCGTGGTACCCACTGTGAACACACCTTCTGATATTGCAGTTTCTTATGAACGACCTTTTGAATTGTCCCAATTGACTCATCAAATTCTTTCGCTAGCGAACATATGATTCGACAGCGGTTCATCTGTACTGCTGCATCAATTTTGGTGATAGTTTTTTTTTTTCTGTTGCAACAATATGCACTTGACCCGGCCGTCGAAGATCTGTCGTGAACTGGCGTCCTTTCTGAAACATTCGTGCCCAATCTGTCACTGTTGTCTTCAACACACATTTGTTACCATACGCTGCCTGCATTCTTCGATGAATGTCCACTGGTTGACATCCTTCAAATGAAAGAAACTGGATCACCGCTCTTTGAGCTTCTTTGGACGGATTTTGGATCAACCCGCCCATTTTCTCAACTGTCAGAAACAGAACCTATACATCATGGGACGATAAGCACTTGCTCTTTTATTCATTGGTCAGTACTTAATCACATGACTATGACAGATCATGTTCAACGTACGCAGTTATGTGCGGTGTGGCACGAACGGATTTCAAATGAACACCTCTTTTATTTTGACTTTTGTTTTCTATGAGTGATAATATACGGCCATTTTCCCTGTATTTTTTTCCAATTTTGGCAATTGACAGAAACCTTGCTTACTCATTACTCAGGTAATATATATTTAGGGCTTGCATCTTAAAAACACTATATTTTTTAATTTTTTTTTTCAGTGAAGAAACCAAAAGGTTGGGGTTTTCCTTTGTTGTTGACACCAGGGATGGATCATGGGCAAACCTCAACATGGTCATGGCTTGTCTACAGGTAAGGCAACCTATATCTGATTTAGTTACAGCAACATTTCTTCTTCATAATCTTACAGTAGTCACTGGGAGTAGGAACTGCATTTTCTTATCACACTGAATTCTGTTAACCCGGTCAACAAATGCCTGCAGAAGTCGGATGTGTCGGCCTAACGGTGCAAGAACGCAGCTCTGCTGTAAACAGGCACAATGCAATCACATCCAAAATTTAAAAAACTCCAGATGAACGCAGAAGAAGAAGAAGAATTCTGTCAAACAGCCTGAGATACCACCTGTTCAACAAGCTAAGGATAGGGACTGCCAGTAAATGTAACTAGAATTGATAAATTGACAGCTAAACATTTGCTGCAAGAAAGGCCAAGAATGAACGTGCTTTCCACCAACACCAACTCCATTCCATGCCAAACCCTACGGGGATATCAATAACCTCAAGTTGACCGCTGTTTTAATCAGATACACTGAGCTCGATGTCTGAAGATGTATGGAGAGTTTACTTTTTATTGATCACAAAGCTGTACAGTAGTCCTGATGAATTCTCACTCTACGCAGCATACAGACAGACCTTTTGTGTAGACAATACTAAACAATAGTGAATGAGAAGACAAAGCAGCAGCCGAAAAAATCAGAGATGGAGGACAAGAAAAAAGGAAGAAGTCAAGTAGAAAGCTAAGAAAGGGAAAAGAGAAGGAGAAGAAGAGATGGTAATGGTTAATGATCCATCAGTATTTAAACTCTTGTCCTGTGCTCCAATAAATTAAGGTCAGGGACCCTTTTCTATAACTCATATATATATATTGGATACATGGTGCAGTCCCATATTTGTATATTCCAATCTGCATCCAGTGGGTGGTGTGGTCAATATCACAAGGTTACTTTTATTTCCCAAGACATTTCCTGTCACCCTATTTAGCCTGGGTCAACCTAGGAGTCCAGGTCAGTTTATTTGTACAAAAATGTCTCCATGGGGATTCAAACACATAGCCACTGGGCCAGCAGGCAAGTGTGCTTGACACTCCCCACCTCAGCCGTATAATGTCATCTCATGTTGATTTTTGTGCATGTGCTGG
This sequence comes from Cepaea hortensis, assembly GCA_963921405.1. Classification (NCBI taxonomy): domain Eukaryota; kingdom Metazoa; phylum Mollusca; class Gastropoda; order Stylommatophora; family Helicidae; genus Cepaea; species Cepaea hortensis. Next base: position 36,975,754 of record OY992879.1, read on the forward strand.
TTAGTTATTTTCTTTATTTCATATAAAGTGTTCTGTTTACCTACTTCATTTCCACCGTCAGCACCATCTAATGTCTCACACACTCATTGTGAGACCTATCTGCAATTATTTTCTCCTGTCTTTATTCCATTTCTGATGGGACACTCCATGCAACATGATCATGGTTGACTTGCTCCCAAGGTGCAATATCAATGCATGTATCAGTCATGTCCCACTTACACACATCTTTGTACTGTAGTAGAAAGTGACTCTGAGATTTAGTGGAAATAATACATTTTTAATAACATCAAGTGCTGGAGTCTCAAAGTGTGGTGGTCATGTTTAATAAAAATGTGTTTGCCAGCAAAGTACGTTATGATCGGATTCTTTGTTACAAGAAATTACTTGTTCATCTTTTAACTGCTTGTTTTTCAGAAAACTACCAGTAGCTATTTAAAGCAGGTTTTGGTGGTTCTTCACGAGAATGATAAGCGAGCCAATCAGGACAGACCCTCAAACTCGGATGTAAGTCTTGTTGATTTAGTCCCTAAATATTTTATAGCTGCTGTTAATATCTGTTTTGAAAGAACTAGCAAATATATTAACAGGCACATATTCTGTAACTGTATGAAGTTGTTGCTACTATTTCATAATAATTGTAAGAAAATTAATTAATAAATACTAGTAATTTTAAAGCTTAACGATGTACATAGACTTTTAATTGCTGAAATAGCGCTAATGAAATTATCCTCCTCCACCACACACACTCACTCACTCACCCACTCACTCACTCACTCACCCACCCACCCACAAGTTATGCATGCCAGAGGAAGGCAACAGAAGGTACCATTGAAAGAAGAACCGAAAAGAGCATGTATGTCTGTACATGCTATTATGGCAGGAGAAATAAAATGCTAGAGACCTACAGCAACTGACCTTTGATGTGAAGTTGATCTCATATGATCTGTATTATAAAATGGGATTTTCTATCCTCCAATTGATTAGGAAAACAAATTCATACAATTATTTGTTAAATATTTTGAAATGGAAAGTTGCTGTTGTTGCTGTGAAACAAAACTACCATGTTTATGTATACATTTATTTCCAAATTTTATCTAGCCCCGCTACATCACAGTGAATCAGTTACACAGATACATCGACCCCAAGCAACTGACCTATGACCTAGGTGGCCACATGGAGTATAACCACAGCATCTGGTTACGAAGCCGATTGGTGGGTCTCCTTATGTTTCTTCTTCTGCCTTTTATATCTTAATGCAGCATAGACCGTCAACCAATTCATCACCAGATTTGTCATCAGGTTGCAGATATTTACTGAACTTTTACTGTTTACTGTCATCACAGCCTGGTGACAAACACTCAGTCCTTGGTCAGTCAGTCCGCTTTGTTACCAGACTAGCTGTAGTAAATCACTTACTTTTGTTTTGCCTTTCTGTGTATGGGACACATATATAATGTCATCTCATGCATTAATGTCTCAGCAATACTTTTCTCTAGTTCTTAAAGTAAACATATGTTGTAATTAACTCTTAAGTGATGTCAGAATTTTTCCAAATTTGGTGCATTATTTCTGTCTCCCTGTATGTAATTAAACATACATAATTTTATACATAGTTATAAAGAGAATAATGAAACAAGTAAAACCAGAAGAGGTCAGATTTTAAGTTGCCAGTCACTACTGCTGCCCTACTGAGCTTCATGTTAGTTAATTGATTTAGTCTGGCCTCTTCTATCCTTGGGTGTAGTGATCAAGTTTCCAGTGAGTGTAGTGTTACTATTCTTTGCTTCCCCCTAGGGTCACGACAAAACATGGGGGTGTATATAAGTTGCTTGGTATATACTTTGTCTAGAACTGTCTTGTTTGGACTCACTCCATGTTCTGCATATCATGAATTTCTTCCTATAACTTGGTCAAAAACATTGTTTGGTTATATTCAACAATCAAATTTGTTATGAGTTGCTTGGTATAGATCAAATCAAGAACAGTATTGCTTAGTCATATTCTACATTGAAGATATCATGAATTACTTGATATAGATTCAATCAAAAAACAATATTATTTGGTCGTATTCAAGTTTGAACATATTATAAGTCGATTAGTATGGGTAGGATGGAGAACAGTATTGTTTGGTTATATTCAACCCTGAACATATCATGAGTTGCTTGATAAAGAATAAAATATTTGTCAGCGTGTTTAATAACAGCTCATTATTGTTTTGTGAAAATTAGAACCCTCAGTGATATTTTATGTATATCTTTTTTGTTATTGATTGTACATCCACACAAGAAAATGGATGTTTGCTTATGAGTACCACATATTTCTGAGAAGACAAAAATGATTTGTTCACACAGAACTATGAACAGTTTCTGAAAGATGCCCAGACTACTGTAGAACATCTAGATATTCAGGAAGGAGAAATTCAGCAGTCCTACAATCAACCAGACCCTCAGGGCAGTCCCTTGGAGGCCCTTAGGAAACACAGACACTTTCAAGATGTCATCATGACTGTTCCAACAGAAGTCATCCATCAAGGTTAGTCACTGACTCTGAGTCATGAATCATAAAGAGAATTGTTGAACTTCTGAGGTTTCTGTACATTGTTGTTTGAAACTGTTTTCTTATATTAACTCACTAATTGAACATTTCCTCTCCAAAAAACCTATGTTTTTTTGCCACACCAGGAACGCAATTAACAATACTGTCGTCAGTAGAAATACAATTAACACTCATCCAATGTATACGCTGCTTAAAATAATATTTTAAAATGGTCTCTCTCTCTCTCTCTCTCTCTCTCTCTCTCTCTCTCTCTCTCTCTCTCTCTCTCTCTCTCTCTCTCTCTCTCACTCACTCACTCACTCACTCACTCACTCACTCACTCACTCACTCAGTTTACAAGTCTCATGTTAAATAAAGTCTACAGAATATCAATGAGCTATGTCCTTTCTCTTGGCCTGCAAAATGTGAGGGTGCTATCAAATCACAGACCCACAGCAGAAAACTGCTTCAGGACAATTTATTTATTATTATTTTTTATGTTCATATTTCAGGAGCCTAGGTGTTGCAGTGACTAGCACCCATGCCTGTTGGTACTGTGATCATGCGTCCACATCCCCATTGAAGCAGATTTTTTTTTTATGGACCAGGGCTGCCAGGTCTACCCTACCTAAAATGAGCACTAGGAAATGTGCTGGGAAGTAAAGGCAGCCGACATGATATTGATCACATCTCCCATCAAGTGCCGATTATTCTATAGAAGTGTTGGCCTAGCAGCATATAGCCAATATGCATCAACGATATAAAAGAGTCTTTACTTACTTAATGTTCATGTTTCAGTATGAAGTGGATCCACACTATACTGCAAAATAAGACCTGTGGTCTTTAAACCATAATCAACCCTCATCACATAGTCTGGTTCTCTCGCAGAACGTTGTCCTCATCAAGGCCCGTCAGAAAGGTTCTCTATCCTTGGCCAGTTCCCTTGCCTCATGCATTATCAAGCCAAGGTGTCTTCCATATATTAACTTTAGATTCTCTGCTATATATCAGTTGTAGCTGAACCTACTGTTATCTCAGACAGCTGGTTTTCTGTTTCTTTCTAACCCAGAGATTCATTACTTTAAAGCAGTAATGACATAAGACAGAAAGAGTTCAGAAAAGTATGTGCTGGATTAACCAGTGAACTTATGGGAAGTTGATTGGTGTACACAGAATTAATCGTAGACTTTTTATTTCTATCCTTGTGTGTAGTTTCAGAATTCGGCATAATGCCGGTGTTTGTTTGCCATATCAAGACCAGGGATTCAAACTCTGGACTTTCACAGTAAACCCTGGTAAAATTATAGTCATGTAAATATGAATAGCCGGTCTCCCTGGTGAAGGAGTTAAAACTTTTCTCCATAACCCTTATATCCACATGAGGAATGCAGCTGCACGAGATTTGGTAGCGGGTTGCATCGCGTTGGTTACTTAGGGGGTATGTGAGCCGGTCACTCAGAAAGCAATGGCAAATTATTGAGCGTAATCTTGCTAAGACACCAAGAACAGTTGAAAAATGCTGGTGTTGACTGCAATGTCCTGTAAAGGATATGCCGAAAAAAAATATGAATAAGCATCATCATCTTTCTTAATAGATACCAAGCTAGTCAACTGGAGCAAACCCCAAAGTTTCAGATCAGTTTCTATTCTTTTCCCTGCTATTTTGCATAGCTGGCGCTTAATCGCAGTTTTATCCGGTAAAGCGAATGATTAGAGGTCTTGGTCTATAAGCCAAGTCCCACGGTTGTGAGGGTCTGGCCACCACTCACCTCCTGATCTTGGAGGTTTGATGCTGAGCCACCAGCATTTGCAGCCTACCTTGTTCCAGACGTACTGGTTATCCTTTCCTCTGGAGTAAACAAGGCAAGGCCCGAGAGAGGGAACATACTGCATGGGCAACACATGTTCTCTGAATCCATGCCCAGGCTTTGTGCAATGGGATTTTGGCCAAATTCCAATCCACATACTTTTGCCAAGACATCCAAGTATGACCTTTTTGTCTTCTTTTTTCCATTTTCCCATTAAATGTGCCAGTTGTCACTAATTTTTCCAGATTGTCCCCACTCATATCATGCCCTAAACAACTTAACTGCCAATTTAAAACAATCATCTTTTTACTTTCCAACTATTGTTGAAGGACTACCTCATTTGTATGTGTGATTTGTGTTTTTGTTTTTCTCTACCGGAAAAAGCTACTCCTATGGAATCTGAGTACATAATTTCTCTGAATATATGTTCTTTTGTAAGTTATAATGTACACGGGATGCACAACAGTAGTTTCCCCTTGGTCTTTCACCCGTGTATCTAAAGAGACAAGTCATGAATAACACAAAAGATTTCTATAAGCATACTTGGTTATAATGAATCTCTTGTATAACATGCCAGTCTGCCTTTAGTACCTTGCAGTGTAGGACAGGGGTCTCTCTATCCTCCATTGTTAATTCAGCCTATCATCATGTTGCAGGTCCTTTGAAGGATGTCACTCCCAAAATGGAACTTGGGGAAAGACTTTTGGTCCCCTATCACTGCCTTATTCATACCCAAGGTATCTTTATTGCCCTGAGTCCATCTGGTTGATCTCTTGCTTCTTCCTTCAGAACTACATCTTCCATTAATGTTCTTTTTCAACCATTGTACTATTTAATTTGGCCAAAGTATTTCATTTTCAGAGACATGATGCTGTTTATCAGTCTATTTTCTTCAGTGTTCTCAAATCTTATAGTTTGTCATGATTTTCTTCTTAATCCATAGTATTCTAGGAATTCATCTGTAACATTTCAGTTTTAATAATACTGTTCATCTTATATTCCTATTTTCTGGAGGTAGAACAATGAGAGATGCATTTAAACCTGCATGCATATTGAGCATGGCATGAATGTGCATGCATACACATATCACTATGTAGCTTTGGGCATGAAGGTGATGATTAAAAGTACTTTTAGATCAAGGGTGATAGCCAAAGTACTTCTCACCTGAGGGTATTAGTCAACATATTTATGATCTGAGGGTAATGGCCAAAATACTTCTGATCTGAGGGTATTAGTCAATATATTTCTGATCTGGGTTTGTTAGTAAAAGTACTTCTGATCTGAGCATGATAGCCAATATATTTCTTATCTGAGACTGATAATGAAAGTACTTCTTATTTGAGGGTAATAGTCAACATATTTCTGATCTGGGGCTGTTCGCGAAAGTATTTCTAAGCTTAGGGTGACAGCCAAAGCTCTTTCTGATCTGAGCATGAGAGACAAAGCACTTCTGATCGGAGGTTGAGATAACCAAAGTACTTCAAATATAATGGTGATAGGAAAAATACTTTTTTATCTGAAGATGAGAACTAACATACTTTTGAATCAGTAGCAACAACATTAACAAATGTCTCTGCCCTGGTTATTTATTTCTACAGGACAAGACTTGCTGAAATCTCTTCAAGAAAATGGCTACAGCGGTTACAGTGATAGCCAGGGAATGATTCCCACACTCGACAACTTGGAAGCCCAAAAGCAGGTATTGTATCTATTCAGAGACATTGACACAGTTGTGTGTGTACTTTGTAAAACTTGAACAGTGGTTTTCAAACTTTTTATTTGGGTTGTACATTTCAACTGACATTTACTTATGTCACAATATATTTTAAATTAAGATATATCTTCAGGAAAAAGCAACACCTATATATATATATTGTGTTTAACTTTGCCGCAGTATTTTTAATAGTTGTGAATTTTATTATTTTATCAAGTTATTTTATTATAATTTAGTCAAGATACACCATAGAAGTCAGTCAAATGTCTGCTATTGTGAAATTGTATAAGAATAAATTATGTTTAATTCATGTATTTTACCAGGTGAAGCGGGTTCTTCAGTACCTCACAAACAGAGTGGACAAACTGCAAGAGTTCCTAGAAGATAAAGACAGGTCCCTGAATGCCAACATGCAGTATACTGAATGGAAGCGTAATGTCAAAGTGGTCAGTGTACAGAAGATTCTTAGATAAGCACATTTAGTATTTGTCAGAAACTGTCACCCAACAATGATGCACTGGCACTGGAAACATGCCTATAATATTCAGCATTTGAAAAAGTTACCTGCATGTCCTTTACAGGATGTTGAAATCAATCCCAGCATTGTTTGGACTCTTTGTGATTTACTAGGTAATTTTACATGCAGTAGTTTGCCATTGCTTTCTGAACGGTCGACACCAAGACCATAGTGAAAATCAATGCAAGGCTGTCTGCTTCTATATCCCCTGTGGCTGATTGTGAATCCGGATTGTGAAACTGCAGTCACTGCCCCTGGGTTGCAGAAGCTGGCATTTAGTATTTACAGGAACATAATTAGCCTCTTCTTCTTGCATTCACTTGAACTAATTCTATTTGCTGTGTTGTAGCTTGTAGCCGGTTTCCGTGGCGATGGCGTTGAGGACGCAATTTGTAATGTCGCTTACCCACGTTCGAAACACAGCGGTCACCGATTTGGCAACAGACCGTGTCGCGCTGGTTTTAATGTGTTAGTATGGGAGTCGGTCGTTCAGAAAGCAATGGCAAACTACTGAACGTAAAACTTGCCAAGACATCAACGGCAGTAAAATGCTGGTGTTGACTGCAAGGTCCTGTAAAGGATATGCAACTTTAGAAAAAAAAAAGCTTGTATAAACATCGCTGTCTATTTTTAATTCACTCAGTTGTCTGTAAAATTTGTTTTCACTATTGTTTGTCTAGGCTAGAAGGTTTGCCTTGATTTGTTATATTCAGGACAGTCTTGGAGTGAGTGAGTTGCTGTGTGAGACACCATGTCCAGATGTGTATACATGGCTGATTTGCCAGTCATTCATTTTGCATACATACGACTGATTGGGTCCCATTCTGGGGCTCAGAATATTGATTTGTTCTGATCTCTCCATAATATGGTAATTGTATTTTGCTGATGTTGGTGGCTTTCTAATTGATTTGATGATTGCTGTGTTTTGGTGGTAAGTGACTGGTGCATCTGACTGTTCATCTATTGCACCTTCTTTAGCTTGTTGATCAGCTCTCTTGATACAATGCAATCCACAGCAAGACAGCATCCAAAGCATCCATTGTATGATTACCTTATGCTGGTTGCCTAATTCAGACAGTTGTGTCTGTCATACTGCCAGTTTTCAAGACTTGGAGTGCTTGCTGTACTGATTTTGTGTCTGTCAGTAATACCATACGATGTGAACCATTATGTAATATCTCTGTTGATTTGCTGGATAAAACTGCTTTTCAGGTGCCTCATCGCTAGGTATTGACAAATGTTCATCACAGGGTAGTCTGACATTGCTTGATCTTTAAATATGTTCTTCTGGTCCTTCTTTGCGGTTTTTATAATGTCTTGTCTTTTTGGGAATATACGACTGGAATATCAAACTGTTGCGCCCTAGTGCCTTCTTGGCCTATATAATGATATTCTACGAGGGGAAGTCAATAAGTAAGTCACAAATGGCTGTAGAAAAATAACTAAATATGATAACAACTTGAAACCCAGTTTATTTGTATACATACATTGTCCCTTTATTTCTCAACATAATTTCCACCAACATTGATGCACTTATCCCATCGTTTTATCAGTCCTCCCAAACCACTGCATAGAACTGCATGCTCTATTTTCTAAACCACGTTTTCACTTCACATTCAACTTCAGCATCATTCACGAAATGTCTCCTGCCAAGGTGGGTTTTCAGTGGACTAAAAAGGTGGAAATCGCTAGGGGCTAAGTTTGGGCTGTAAGGTGGACGTTACTCGCCTGTCACCTCTAATCATCTCCTCCACCCGCTGCACGGATGCTTCTGTTGCAATCTCAACAGTACGACCAGATCAGATTTCATCAACAATTTTATAGCGTCCTTGAGAAAATTTTTCTACCCAGCTATGCACTGCTTTACGGGACAAACATTTGTCAGCATAAACAGGAAGCATTTCCTTATGAATGTCCTTTGCAGACAGTCCTTTTGCCCACAAAAAACGCACAACAGCACGTTGCTCTTTAGTTGTACACTCCTTAAGTACAGTTGCCATTTTGGTTATGCGCTGTACATGTGCATGAGACACCTAGCGCCACCTGACGAACGGGAATATATAGTTTGATGTTGCTGTCACCTAATGACACCTGTAGAAAACACCAACTACCTTTACCTGCCATCCCACAGAACTGTGTGACTTACTTATTGATTGACCCTCGTAAAATGGGACATAATCCCTTGCAGAATTGTTCAGTGTAGTTTGTTGTATTATATTATTTCTTCTACTTTTACTCTTCATTACCCCATTGGAGCATCCAGCTCACTCAAAGCTGTCCCAAGCTCTGTCCATGTTCTCCCCATATTATTATTTTCTGTTTTTGCAATTCTCCACATATGTTAGGTCTTCCTCTGTTTGCTTAGCTCTGTGGATGTCAAACATTATTTCATTATTTATGTATGTTGTAATTTAGTTCAAGCTAGTTGCAAGCCTTTACAGGTCTTCGCAGTCAACCACAGCTTTTTTTTGCTCTGTTTGTGATTTCTGGGAAAGTTTATGTTCAGTAGTCTGCCATTGCTTTCTAAACGACAGGCACACATACCATTGTATAAAAACAGCGAATTGTGGCTTGCTAACAGTCACCTACAACTATGTTTATAACGCTTTGCAGGGTTGCGAATTGTGTTTGTAACGTTTTGCCAGAGTGTTGGCTATTTTATAATTGCATCATTCATTTGTTACAGAAGTATGATTGAAATTACTTATATTGATTTGATATTGTTTTCAGGTGGTTGACTGGGTGTTGGGACCAGGTGAGAAGCTTCTAGCCTCCCAGAATGATATCGGAGATACATATGAAGCAGCAGAGGAATTGAGGAAGAGACATGAAGAGATGGAAATAAAATGCACAGTGAGTTCATTTTTCAAATACTGGCTAGAATTGTCATATATTGGGCATGTTCTGTGTGAATATATATATATATATACTTTTATACAGCAAAGGGAAATTTGTAAAGATAATTTTCTAACATCCTGGTTAGAGTAGCTATGGTGATGCAATGGTTAGTGCACTCACCAAGATAGTGGTCCGTAGTCTTAGTACAATTACCAGACTATAACAGGGTTGAATGGTCTGCCAATCAGTGTAGCTTTGGGGGGGTCATCCAAACCACATATACTGGGTGCAAGATATTTCTTTAGTAAAGACAAGATGGACATCATAATACTGACCATGTTACTTCTTGTGTACAGTTTGGTCACCGAAACACCATTTGCCAAAATATGCCTCGTAAATATGTAAATAGACATACTTGACTTGCTGTAAATAACCAAAGGTGATGTCGATGTTTACAAGTTTGCAATTTATTGTAGGATACATATGGTCAGTATGCAGAGCTGCGTCATGCAGTGGATGCGACCACAGCTTCGGGTCTCCCTGTTGCTGATGATATGAAAGCAGAAAGGGATTATATGGATACAGTTTGTCGCAGTTTTGCCACAAGACTGGAAAGGCGACGAAATTTGCTCATTACATCTGTCAGGTTTCACAGATTTGCTGAGGAGGTGAGATTTTTTTTATTTATTACATTGAAAAGATAGTCAAGAGTTGTTAGTATATTCTCTCGTGCCTAATCTCTGTTAGTTCCAACCATCTAATAATGTGCCTAATTGTTTTCTTACTTTATACATTTGGTTACCGCATGTTGGAGAAAAATCTGTCTATTCCAGTAGCAGCTTCATTCTTATTATATCCCTAGAATACAATATCAGGATCGACTTCATTGCAGTGGGTTTTATCTCATATGGCTTGGTCACTTTCTGCAGGGTGGCCTGCTGAATATGTTTAACAAAGCACAAACTCCGTAGTTCCAGTGATGACCCCCAGTGGTCTCTGAGAAAATTGCTCTCGTGAACTGAACATTGTAGTTCAGAATTGAACCCACAACATTCAAAACACAAGTCAGGCAGCGCAACCACTTCCCCATGGAGATCGCTAAAGTACATGGGCATTTAATGGTTTGTTTTTGTTGGTTTACATTTTGTAAATGTTACATGTCCTTTGCAGGCATTTAATTATACATTCAGTAGTTTGTTATTGCTTTCTGAATGAGAAGTCAACATTGAAGTCCAACTTAATGCTGATGTAGGAGTTGAACAGCCTATCTGGCCATCATTCTTTCATTCATTCAGTAGCATGTCCTTTGCAGAACCTCGCTCCCATAACAACCTTCCAGAAAACTTCTCGATCACAAGCAAGATGTCCCGCGTCTGATACACCCATCTGGAGATCATCCGCCACATCCTGCACCCATCTTCTCTTTGGCCTTCCTCTTCCTCTCTTCCCAGGCATATACCCTTCCATTACTGTTCTGTCCAAACTTTCGTGACGTTTCAAGTGACCAAAATACTTCAATTTTCTTTGTTTTATCGTATCCCTCCTCAATATTCAACTCTTGAAGTATGGATGTATTTGTTCTTTTCTTTACCCAAGATATTCTTAGAACTCGTTTATAACATTTATATTCAAAGGCGTTTATGCGCTGTTCAGCTTGTTTAGTAAGTGTCCATGTCTCACAGGCGTATGTTGCAATGGGAAAGATGCATGCTCTTAAAAATCTAATTTTTGTAGTTCTGTCTGTCCCACTTCATAATTTATTCATCTGTTTTAGTCTTTGAAGAGCAATGGATAGTCGCCATCAGCTCACCAAAAGTTTAAGAGCGAGTACTCTAATCCTTTCCACCAGGTCAGCATTTAATGAAAAAAACAAACACTTTTGTTCCAGACTTTCTGTGACTGAGAGTTCAATGACATTCAGACCTTTCATATTGGTTTTATGAACATCACCATATGTTTGTTAACAAAATAAAACAATCAAGTCTGGCATACTTTCTGCTGTAGAAGTCATGGCCATTGCCATGTGGCATAGTGGCTAGTACACTTACCCGCTGGCTCAGTGATCCTGGGGGACAGCCCTCCTCAAGGTTCTGTCATTTCATGACCAAATGGATCTGGGTGCGACCCAACCTCAATAAATTTTAAAAAGTTAGTTGCATATCCTTTACAGGATGTAGCATCCAACCCCAGCAATTTTTGGCTGTTTATGAGTTTTTGACAAGTGTACGTTTGCTAGTTTGCCATTGCTTTCTGATAAACAGTATTTGATTTGAGACTACCTTTACCTTTAAAAAATGAATGTTTTATTGTAATTTATTGTTAGTCGCGCTCCATGACTAGAGCAGGGATGGCAAACCTGTTTTCTCTCAAGGGCCATGTGGATATTTATTTATAACATCATTTGCAAGCAATACAAAATTAACTTAAAAATTACTCAGTTGTAATTGGTCAAACATGTAATTAACTCACCCATAATGTTATGGCTGAAATTTCTTTACTTTAGCATGCAGTGCTAGCTGGTATTGATGTTGCTACTTGATTGATGATTGTTTATAAAGCTCCTAGATATATTGAATTTCAAGTCCCTCCTGCATAGCATTGGCAAGGCTAGGCCAAATTATTTCTTGAACCATATAAGGCCCACGAGCCAGACTTTCCTGCCCCTGCCCTCACGGCCTTAATGTCCAACATAGTTTCATTTAACTTCCTACTCCCCCCCCACCCCCTCCCTTCCTGTCTCTCTCTTTTTTTTTTCCCGCGGCTGTATAGCCCACTAGAACAACGTGATAGCGTATCTTTTACAGAGCGTTGCCATCATCCTTAGCATTACTTTTGCCGTTAGTGACTTTTTAGCAAGTTTGCGTTCGGTTGCTGTCATTGCCTTCTGAGCGACCGTTACTCATGCTATCCTATGCTAACCAAAACAGGGCGTACTACATTCCAAACGCCCGCCAACTGGGTATGCGGAATCGCGAACTAAAACATTCGCCACAGAGCCGGCTTTAGTTCACTGCTAATTCACCCTTCATCGTTCGCCCACATGGGTGTTCTCCCCCCACCCACCCACCCCCGCCCATCAGGCATCTTAGCCAATCCCTTTTACCCATCGACCCGTTTCAATCCTCACATCCGGCCGTCTCCACACTCATCAAACGGCTAGCCCTTTAGACACATTTCACCAAGACAGGATTCAGCTGAGTAACCTCTGTATTTTCTATGTAGTGATTATTTTATTAGTTTGGTGTCTGTGTTGTTTTGTTCTGTGCTGATGAAGGCTTTGGTCGCATTTTGTTTCTTGTAATCGTGTTCTAGTAAAGCTCACAATCTACTTATCGTATTTTGGTAATTCATCCCCTGTTTATGAGTAAGTTAATCAACATTTGAGGACTAGCTTGGTATAGAATGTCTCAAGAAAATTTAATATATGGCTATTGTATTTGATTGATGAGTTCCCTGACAAACAGTGAAGTACTTTAAAAGTACATAAGTGAGTTATCATAATTATTTGTATATGTACTGTATTCTCCTCGTAGTTGTCAGCATGTCTTGATGAGCTGCTGGAGCTCTTCTCAAGTGATGTTGAAGCAGACACTGTGGAGGCTGTGGAGGAGGCCTTGAAAACCCTACAGGCAAAGTGTGATAATTGTGGTAAGTGTCATTGTGGATGAAAGTGATGAGTGAAATGGAATACTGTGGAGTGTGTAATTTATAGGTAACAGATGCTTTCATTTGATGAAGATTCACAACAAGCAAAGAGTAGCTTTTGAACAGTGAAACAAGAAAACATAGCTTTCATGTTTAATTATAGTGCAGTGATGATAATCTGACCATAAAATAAAGTTCATTAAATCTTTTACATTTTATTAAGAAGATATGCTTTCCGCACACACACACAAAGTACACTTTTTTTTTACATAACACAAATGACAGCTACTATTTAATTCAACCATTAATGCTTGCAGCAAAATTAATCAAGTAAGAAAATGACCTGTATAAATTGTATGGCACATGTACAGAATACCGTGGACAGACAGAAAAACCAATAACCAAGTCCTACAAGAAACAAGCTGATTAGAAAAATTAGACATAAACAGTCAGTTTTTTTGACCTGTTTTGAGATAAAATAAATTGAAGAACTTAATGACAACTGGGAACATTGAGGGAAAAATAACAAGGGGAAGGCAAAGAAGTAAATACTTTGATGGCTTGGCAATGTAGCATGATCGAGACAAGAACACAGAGCTAATCCACAACTCTGGTGATCATGTGAGATGGTGAAACATGACCTTGCATGCTTATTGGCTTGGCTCATGATGATGATTGTGTAAGAAACCTGGATTTCTTCCATCTTCCTGTCACATCCTTTCGCTGCACCAGAGGTTGTATATACAGTCAATGGTCCCGCTCAGCTACAGAATAACTTATATTTTGGCCATTTTGAAAGGGAAATATAATTAAATGTATGGTGCACGTTGAATGGAAATTGCTGGCATAAAATGAAACAGACAGACAATATTTAAGAAAAGGTGTCGGTAGAGAGATGAAATAACATGCTTTTTGTAATTCAAATTTCAGTTCTAAAGGGATTTTAAAAATTGTCAAAGAAATAAATTAATTACCATATACCATATATTATTAAATATAGGCTGGAGATCTGAAAGTGATGTGTCATTGACAAGAATAGAAAGACTGTAGACATTGAACTTGCAATAAAAAATTGCTATATGTCTTTGAGACTGGGATTATCCAAAAGAATACATGCCTACTCTTCCTGTCAATTAATAGTATGACGTACAATTTCTAGAAATGAACTAGACATATTTCATCATTTGATATAGATCAGAGGTTACACAAATGGACAATATTGACATCCTTGAAATGAACTAGACATATTTCATCATTTGATATAGATCAGAGGTTACACAAATGGACAATATTGACATCCTTGAAATGAACTAGACATATTTCATCATTTGATATAGATCAGAGGTTACACAAATGGACAATATTGACATCCTTGAAATGAACTAGACATATTTCATCATTTGATATAGATCAGAGGTTACACAAATGGACAATATTGACATCCTTGGGGAAGTAGATGATCCGGGGGAGGGGTGGTGGTGTCGGAGGTGAAGCTTTATATTGCAACAGACTTAATGAGAATATTTAGTGTGTGGCGGTGGGTGGGTTCTAGGGATTATAACTCAGACGTGAAGGAGACAAGGGCCATAACAGTTTTAGAACCTCTGATATAGATTAAGTTATGACATTGATATTCTTTTGAATCTGTTGTCATTGGTAGGAGAATCTGTTGATTGTTTTTTATTCTGTCATTATTTATAGTAAACTCTTTGTCTCCTTCATCTTCAGACAAGGTAGCAGAACAAAGTCTCAATGATGGACAAAGCTTGCTTGATGAAATGTCAAGGCCAATCAAGAATGCTTTTGGCAAGGATATCAGTCCAGATTATAGCAATCAGATCAAACATGTCAACAAGAGATTGGAGAATCTGCAGGAGAGGAAGATGAGATGTGATGAGCTGGCTGATGTGAGAAAGCTGAAACTGCAACAGCTGCTGCAGTTGAGGACTTGTGAGAGGGACACAGATCAGGTAAGTAGTTGATCATGTGTAGCACTTAACACAGTCTCAGTGTGTTATTGGTACTAATAGTAAAATAACGAGCATAATTATATGCCATATTGAGGTTGATTTAATTGAAGAATCATCTTTATTTCACTTTATATCCACATTTAGTACTTCAGTCTCACCAGTTTTAGGTTCTCCCCTCAGTGCATTGACTCCATTACATCAGTGAGGATCCCATTGTCTTCATACCAGACTAGCACAGTGACTAGCACACTTGTCTGTGGGTCTGGTGATCATATGTTTGAATCCATATTGACCTGGAAGCCCAGCTTAAAATTGGTACCCTGAAATATTCTTGGAAGTAAAAGCAAGTTAGTATGAAAATGACCATAGAGTGTCAATTGTTCTATAAAAATATGGGGCTAGCACCATTTACCCAACACACTTATGACATGAATAGGGCCCTTTACTCCTGTTTTGTTATTTATACTTTTGGTATAACTATTTCATTATGGATAGGTTTTAACAATTTAAAATTGTAGTGGACTATTCAGTCTGCTCTTTAAGATTTCCAACTTTGGAGAAATTTTAATGTGTCTAATTTACACTTACTAAACAAGCTGAACAGTGCATAAATGATTTTGAATATATAGATGGGTTCTAAGAATATCTTGGATACAGAAAAGAACAAATGCATCCATACGACAAGAGTTAAATATCGAAGAAGGTTGGCTACTAAAGACAATAAAGCAAAGAAAATGGAAATATTTTGGTCACTTGAAACATCACAAAAGTTTGGAGAGAACAATAATGGAGAGGTGTGTGCCCAGGATGAGAGGAAGAGGAACGGCCAAAGAGAAGATGGGTGCAGAATGTGGCAGATGATCTCCATATGGGAATATCGGACGTGGAACATCTTGCTTATGACCGAGAAGTTTTCCAAAAGGTTATGGGAGCGAGGTTCTGCAAAGGACATGCTACTGAATGAATGAATGTGTACATTGTGTTCGATTTAGTGCAGTTGATAGCGAACTGCACTGGTAAAGTCATGAGCATGGTCAGATGCAGGTTCGATGCTTGGGCTCATCACCTGTGAAAGTGAGGGAAGAGAGTGGCCAGCAGTTCCTCCGTGCATCCAGGTCTACAGAATGGGATGGACCTATCACATCTCAGACATATAGCAGGAAAGTGTTTCGGGATATATTTTTTTTAAATGTGCACGTAGAACTTTCAAATTTTTCACCATTATCTGAAAACATTAAGTATCGTATACACTACCTAGGGAAAGGTGAGAAGTATAACATCCTGAGGTTACTTTTTAAAAAAAACAACATACAACTAAATTCCTGGTGCTTCTCAAGTTAGAGAGAGATGCTGAACTTCTAAGCCATTCTATTGGGGATGTTGTGTTAAGTTCTTGTGTTCATTAGATATGTGATTGGGAATTGACCTGATTTGTCAGAATTTTATCTTTGCACTTCACTTGATGAACTGTTCATTAATTATAATTTACAATATTTTATTTACATGGCCTAGGCTATAAACTGGATAAATGAGTTGTGTGATGTGATGGTGGCATCTCACACAGACATGGGTCAGAGCTCGGAGGAAGTTGAAGCTTTGCATGATGATCATAAGCAGTTTGAGGCCACAGCTCTGGTAGGTTATTCCATGTAAAATAATATTAATTTTATGTCACTTATTGAAAGATGTAAATTTGCAGACATAAATAGAATATGTATCGTCCATAGTATGAAATAGCAAAAATAGAACACTACAAATTTTTCTGTTGAAAGTGGGGGGGGGGGGGGCACAGTATGAATATTATAGCTGTCTGCAAGCAAACACAAACATCCATTATCTAAAATAATATTAAAAACTATACAACCCAATTATAAGCCAGAGGGTTGAACAGGATATTAGCTGTCTACAATGTTCTACTTCACATTACACACTTTATTTTATATTGAAACAGCACAGTAATATTATTTGTACTGTATTGGCACCTTGCCGTCTTGACAGACAATAGTTATGCTTTAAAACGTTTTTTTTAAAAGGTATACAAAACTCTCCATAGCACAAAGCCTGGGCTGAATTGTAGAGACCATGTGTTGTCCATGCAGCATGATCCCGCTCTTTTGGCCTGCCTATTTTACTCCAGAGGAAAGGTAACATATGGAACAAGAGAAGCTGCCAGATCAGCAGTGCAATGCTCTAATTACCTGACTGTCAGAGCTTTGATCCTAGACCAGTTGCCGACCCAGGCTTAGGGCCTGGTCTGCCCTGTCATGGCATTTAGTCGTTAGGCTGCATTTAATTGCACCAGGATAAGTTTTGTACCCTCTCAATTGCACTCCTCCGCCTGGAACCGCTGGCACAATGTGGGGTTGCCAAGTTTGGTGAGTGCCATACAACATTCGATGCTAACAGAAGGCAGGTAGTACCGTCTACTGTCGTACAGTAGCTCAGTCATATCTGACTTTAACCTGACTAAGAATATTATTTGACATTATGATATAATTGTCTTCTGTTTGTGTTCTTTCTCAAACTTTATTTCAGGTTTCAGATACTAGCTGGGCTCTTGTTTTTGTGGCTTTGATACCTCCTTGTGGAGGTTTTCTCTAGTTGATGTTGTTGATAGTCCAAACTGTATTCTTAGTTTTGTACAGTTAATAATCCTTGTTAGATATATTCCACTGTCATCTTGGAGTGCTTACTTTTAGTTCTCATTCTGAACTTGCAATCCTAGTCGCTTTTAAATTTAAAGTGATCTTGTCCTCAATCCTTCTGTCTCATCAAACTGTTATGTTAAATGCACCATTTGATTTTTTGTTTCTTTGCTTTTTATTAGCTTTTGATTTTGTATAATTTTAGTATTGTCTCTTCATGTGCCATTGATTTCTTTGTCTTTATGTGTCATTTGATTCTTGTTTCTTCACATGCCATCCAATGTTTGTTTGTGAACTTGACAAATTGCAGGGAACTTATGAGTATGGCAAGCAGCTACTGCAAGCTGCACTGGTCCTGCGTCGCTCACTGCGCTACGACATTGAACCAAACTATGACAGAGCACAGAGGCTAGAGGAGGCCTGGAGGAGATTTTCAAAAGGAACAAGCGAGAGAGCTAACCGTCTCACTGTTCTGGCCTTGTTCCTAAATGAATCAGACAAGGTAAGGCCCTGAAACAAACAACCATTGAAAATAACTAAAACCCATATATTATGGGAAGTTTAGTTTGAAATTGTAAGCTATTAATCAAAGTTTAAAATTATAATCATTTTATGGACAATTGTTTTCTGCGTCTCAGTTTCCTTTATTCATAATTCAATGCATCATCATCATGATGTTCCTTGCCAACGGGTGTAGGCATTCATAACTTTCCATAGTTCTTGATCCTTGGATCTCTAGATCAACTCTGCTGATAATATTTCTCCATGCCACTGTCTCAGTTCATGGGGCATGATTTCACTTGGTCTCTCTTTTTCCACTGATCTTTCCCATTGTCACAATATTCTTCAATATCTCAGGAGCCACATCTCCGTTGTGTCTAAGCTTTTCCTATTTTATTCATGAACATGCAATAATTCAGTGTATGCTAGTAAATATTTCATTTAGTTTCAGAACTGCAGGACCATATGCCAATATGCAGGACCCCCCCCCCCCCCTCTCTCTCTCTGTGTATGTGCGCGTGCATGTGTGGTTTTTTTTTAAAACTCACTTTGAACTCAAGCATAGTCCATACACATGCTACTACATCTAATGCACTGGACTGACTTTTGCATGTGGGCTTAGTTAGTTAGTTAGTTAGTCGCGGTTCCAACTTCATAGCAATGGGTTGTCCCTATTATGTTCCATTCCTGTGCCAGTGAATATCACACAAAATGCTCCCCACTGCCCCATATGAAAAGTGGAACAGACAGGAGTCTCGACAAACCAACAGCCCGCACAGGTACACTGTGCATAATGCTGCCGCCAGAATGTCAACACAAAAGTCCTCCACGAAAAATACAGTTCATCTTCGATGGACGCGGCAATCACTAGAAAACCAGCAGCCACACATTACTGCATATGGCAGACCAGTCCGTTTTGCGAGAGTGTGGGCTAGCTTTCCCGCTTACCAGTTGTCCCTCGCCATCAGGCGAACCCACTCCAACTTCTGAGTTACTTGTAATTTACATCCCCAAGTCAAGGACAAACAGTTAACATTGTAGTCTGACTGACCAGTGTAGGGGTTGAAACCACTACCCCATCATCAGCACACCAGATGTTTAAGAGCGTGCACTCTTATCCATTCAGCCATTCTGACCTTCCCCTGAGTATATGATAATGTCAATTTAATTACATTGTCTTTATTGGAGAGATAATTGGCATGCTACTCTCTGTCATTTAGCTGGTGAACACCATGGACAACTTCATTTCTGCCTGTGCCAAAGCCCTGGCAGGAGAGGAGAATATCAACGATGCTATCCGTAATTTGACTTTACCCAAAGCTCACATTGGCAAAGATTTTGACAACACATGCCAGATGGGACAGGCACTTGTTGAAAGGCTGGTGTTGCCAATTATTTTGTATGAAGGGTGAGTTTTCTGTTTAGGATTCTGTTTCATTTGAAATATACACAATCATAAAAGACACATGTTTTGCTTGAAGTAATAACTCGGCACTGCGGCATAGGGGATAGTAAAACTGCATTTCACATAAACAATATATTGTGTTGAGGGTTCAAAATCAGCCATGGGTGATTTGGAAGCTGACTGCTTTGTGTTGATTTTAATGGTATAAGGCATCAGTCATTCAGAAAGCAATAGCAAACTACTGAACTCAAATTGCCCAGTAAATCACAACCAGGCGAAAAATACTGACGTTGATGGCAACATTCTATAAAGGACATGCAAGTAACTTTAACAGTAGCTTTATTAGAGAACAGATCTGTATAACAAGAACTCAGTATTGAAGAAGACTGGTTATGAAGACATTATTTATAATAATAAAATGATCTGTGTGCTGTGCTGGGACTTCCTTTGTGTGATCTATGAGAGGAGACTGAAGTACTTATGGAGATAGCTGTGTGTAGTTAATATAATTTTTTACCCAAAAAACCTGTACCTTACTTAATAATATCAGATATTAAGAAGTTGAGAGCCATGTGTACATGTGGAATGGTGCCACAGGCAGCAGATCACATACCCCAAGACTGTCCAAAATATGACATATCTAGGCAAACCTCCTAGCTTAGAGAAACAACAGTGGAAGATACTCTGTAGACCACTGAGTGAACTAAACAAGATGGTGAAATTCATACAAGAGACAACATTGCAGATATAGACAAATTTCAAGCGAACGAAAGAAGAAGAAGATGAAATTGAAAACAAATTAATTGTTTTGGGAAAGAGACATGAATGTTTGGAAAAGACAATTATGGAGGGGTGTACTGCGGAAGCAGGGAAAGGGAAGACAATATCTTAGATGAATTCAAGATGTGACAGGTAATTTACATAAGACAGCAACAGAATCAGGACACCTGGCTTTTGATAAAGAGCAATTTTGAAACTGGGGGTAAATTCTGTACAGGACAAGCCACTAAATGAGGGTGAAAAGCTCTGTTATTAACCAGACTGAGGCTACTGCTTGTGTTGTGTTAGAAATGCTCAGTGTTTACAACAGTGAAATTGACTGCAGATTGTGGCCTGGTGTCTTGATCAAAATTAAACTTATTAATACAAGTGTGTTTACAGCATCTGCATATGTAAATATACACATACATATGTTTCATTTATTGTATCATCATCATCATCATGTAGCAAGTCCTTAGTAGTAAGTACATCACTCTCACCACAGTCTGCTGGACAGACTCTTAGTCCTTCACCAGTTCCCCTGCCTCCTGCATGTTCATGAAGGGCAGAATGTCAGACGGGCCTGCATGCCCAATTCTTAACCCTTTGAAAATAAAGATTGTTCGTTCGTTCGTTCATGCCCAGGGTGCCTTTTATATCCTGTGCCTACCAACGAGTTCATCTACCCCTGCCTGGAATATGGTAACAGTGCCTAACATTACTGTTCTCTCTAAACCATTTGGTACCTAATGACATCATACATTCCCCTGATCTCTTGGTTAATGAGATTGGACACCTAACTTTCTTGGATAAGGATGAAATGCAGGCGGGGCTTTGTGCAAGTAAAGATCTCTTGGTTAATGAGATTGGACACCTAACTTTCTTGGATAAGGATGAAATGCAGGCGGGGCTTTGTGCAAGTAAAGATCTCTTGGTTAATGAGATTGGACACCTAACTTTCTTGGATAAGGATGAAATGCAGGCGGGGCTTTGTGCAAGTAAAGATCTCTTGGTTAATGAGATTGGACACCTAACTTTCTTGGATAAGGATGAAATGCAGGCGGGGCTTTGTGCAAGTAAAGATCTCTTGGTTAATGAGATTGGACACCTAACTTTCTTGGATAAGGATGAAATGCAGGCGGGGCTTTGTGCAAGTAAAGATCTCTTGGTTAATGAGATTGGACACCTAACTTTCTTGGATAAGGATGAAATGCAGGCGGGGCTTTGTGCAAGTAAAGATCTCTTGGTTAATGAGATTGGACACCTAACTTTCTTGGATAAGGATGAAATGCAGGCGGGGCTTTGTGCAAGTAAAGATCTCTTGGTTAATGAGATTGGACACCTAACTTTCTTGGATAAGGATGAAATGCAGGCGGGGCTTTGTGCAAGTAAAGATCTCTTGGTTAATGAGATTGGACACCTAACTTTCTTGGATAAGGATGAAATGCAGGCGGGGCTTTGTGCAAGTAAAGATCTCTTGGTTAATGAGATTGGACACCTAACTTTCTTGGATAAGGATGAAATGCAGGCGGGGCTTTGTGCAAGTAAAGATCTCTTGGTTAATGAGATTGGACACCTAACTTTCTTGGATAAGGATGAAATGCAGGCGGGGCTTTGTGCAAGTAAAGATCTCTTGGTTAATGAGATTGGACACCTAACTTTCTTGGATAAGGATGAAATGCAGGCGGGGCTTTGTGCAAGTAAAGATCTCTTGGTTAATGAGATTGGACACCTAACTTTCTTGGATAAGGATGAAATGCAGGCGGGGCTTTGTGCAAGTAAAGATCTCTTGGTTAATGAGATTGGACACCTAACTTTCTTGGATAAGGATGAAATGCAGGCGGGGCTTTGTGCAAGTAAAGATCTCTTGGTTAATGAGATTGGACACCTAACTTTCTTGGATAAGGATGAAATGCAGGCGGGGCTTTGTGCAAGTAAAGATCTCTTGGTTAATGAGATTGGACACCTAACTTTCTTGGATAAGGATGAAATGCAGGCGGGGCTTTGTGCAAGTAAAGATCTCTTGGTTAATGAGATTGGACACCTAACTTTCTTGGATAAGGATGAAATGCAGGCGGGGCTTTGTGCAAGTAAAGATCTCTTGGTTAATGAGATTGGACACCTAACTTTCTTGGATAAGGATGAAATGCAGGCGGGGCTTTGTGCAAGTAAAGATCTCTTGGTTAATGAGATTGGACACCTAACTTTCTTGGATAAGGATGAAATGCAGGCGGGGCTTTGTGCAAGTAAAGATCTCTTGGTTAATGAGATTGGACACCTAACTTTCTTGGATAAGGATGAAATGCAGGCGGGGCTTTGTGCAAGTAAAGATCTCTTGGTTAATGAGATTGGACACCTAACTTTCTTGGATAAGGATGAAATGCAGGCGGGGCTTTGTGCAAGTAAAGATCTCTTGGTTAATGAGATTGGACACCTAACTTTCTTGGATAAGGATGAAATGCAGGCGGGGCTTTGTGCAAGTAAAGATCTCTTGGTTAATGAGATTGGACACCTAACTTTCTTGGATAAGGATGAAATGCAGGCGGGGCTTTGTGCAAGTAAAGATCTCTTGGTTAATGAGATTGGACACCTAACTTTCTTGGATAAGGATGAAATGCAGGCGGGGCTTTGTGCAAGTAAAGATCTCTTGGTTAATGAGATTGGACACCTAACTTTCTTGGATAAGGATGAAATGCAGGCGGGGCTTTGTGCAAGTAAAGATCTCTTGGTTAATGAGATTGGACACCTAACTTTCTTGGATAAGGATGAAATGCAGGCGGGGCTTTGTGCAAGTAAAGATCTCTTGGTTAATGAGATTGGACACCTAACTTTCTTGGATAAGGATGAAATGCAGGCGGGGCTTTGTGCAAGTAAAGATCTCTTGGTTAATGAGATTGGACACCTAACTTTCTTAGATAAGGATGAAATGCAGGCGGGGCTTTGTGCAAGTAAAGATCTCTTGGTTAATGAGATTGGACACCTAACTTTCTTGGATAAGGATGAAATGCAGGCGGGGCTTTGTGCAAGTAAAGATCTCTTGGTTAATGAGATTGGACACCTAACTTTCTTGGATAAGGATGAAATGCAGGCGGGGCTTTGTGCAAGTAAAGATCTCTTGGTTAATGAGATTGGACACCTAACTTTCTTGGATAAGGATGAAATGCAGGCGGGGCTTTGTGCAAGTAAAGATCTCTTGGTTAATGAGATTGGACACCTAACTTTCTTGGATAAGGATGAAATGCAGGCGGGGCTTTGTGCAAGTAAAGATCTCTTGGTTAATGAGATTGGACACCTAACTTTCTTGGATAAGGATGAAATGCAGGCGGGGCTTTGTGCAAGTAAAGATCTCTTGGTTAATGAGATTGGACACCTAACTTTCTTGGATAAGGATGAAATGCAGGCGGGGCTTTGTGCAAGTAAAGATCTCTTGGTTAATGAGATTGGACACCTAACTTTCTTGGATAAGGATGAAATGCAGGCGGGGCTTTGTGCAAGTAAAGATCTCTTGGTTAATGAGATTGGACACCTAACTTTCTTGGATAAGGATGAAATGCAGGCGGGGCTTTGTGCAAGTAAAGATCTCTTGGTTAATGAGATTGGACACCTAACTTTCTTGGATAAGGATGAAATGCAGGCGGGGCTTTGTGCAAGTAAAGATCTCTTGGTTAATGAGATTGGACACCTAACTTTCTTGGATAAGGATGAAATGCAGGCGGGGCTTTGTGCAAGTAAAGATCTCTTGGTTAATGAGATTGGACACCTAACTTTCTTGGATAAGGATGAAATGCAGGCGGGGCTTTGTGCAAGTAAAGATCTCTTGGTTAATGAGATTGGACACCTAACTTTCTTGGATAAGGATGAAATGCAGGCGGGGCTTTGTGCAAGTAAAGATCTCTTGGTTAATGAGATTGGACACCTAACTTTCTTGGATAAGGATGAAATGCAGGCGGGGCTTTGTGCAAGTAAAGATCTCTTGGTTAATGAGATTGGACACCTAACTTTCTTGGATAAGGATGAAATGCAGGCGGGGCTTTGTGCAAGTAAAGATCTCTTGGTTAATGAGATTGGACACCTAACTTTCTTGGATAAGGATGAAATGCAGGCGGGGCTTTGTGCAAGTAAAGATCTCTTGGTTAATGAGATTGGACACCTAACTTTCTTGGATAAGGATGAAATGCAGGCGGGGCTTTGTGCAAGTAAAGATCTCTTGGTTAATGAGATTGGACACCTAACTTTCTTGGATAAGGATGAAATGCAGGCGGGGCTTTGTGCAAGTAAAGATCTCTTGGTTAATGAGATTGGACACCTAACTTTCTTGGATAAGGATGAAATGCAGGCGGGGCTTTGTGCAAGTAAAGATCTCTTGGTTAATGAGATTGGACACCTAACTTTCTTGGATAAGGATGAAATGCAGGCGGGGCTTTGTGCAAGTAAAGATCTCTTGGTTAATGAGATTGGACACCTAACTTTCTTGGATAAGGATGAAATGCAGGCGGGGCTTTGTGCAAGTAAAGATCTCTTGGTTAATGAGATTGGACACCTAACTTTCTTGGATAAGGATGAAATGCAGGCGGGGCTTTGTGCAAGTAAAGATCTCTTGGTTAATGAGATTGGACACCTAACTTTCTTGGATAAGGATGAAATGCAGGCGGGGCTTTGTGCAAGTAAAGATCTCTTGGTTAATGAGATTGGACACCTAACTTTCTTGGATAAGGATGAAATGCAGGCGGGGCTTTGTGCAAGTAAAGATCTCTTGGTTAATGAGATTGGACACCTAACTTTCTTGGATAAGGATGAAATGCAGGCGGGGCTTTGTGCAAGTAAAGATCTCTTGGTTAATGAGATTGGACACCTAACTTTCTTGGATAAGGATGAAATGCAGGCGGGGCTTTGTGCAAGTAAAGATCTCTTGGTTAATGAGATTGGACACCTAACTTTCTTGGATAAGGATGAAATGCAGGCGGGGCTTTGTGCAAGTAAAGATCTCTTGGTTAATGAGATTGGACACCTAACTTTCTTGGATAAGGATGAAATGCAGGCGGGGCTTTGTGCAAGTAAAGATCTCTTGGTTAATGAGATTGGACACCTAACTTTCTTGGATAAGGATGAAATGCAGGCGGGGCTTTGTGCAAGTAAAGATCTCTTGGTTAATGAGATTGGACACCTAACTTTCTTGGATAAGGATGAAATGCAGGCGGGGCTTTGTGCAAGTAAAGATCTCTTGGTTAATGAGATTGGACACCTAACTTTCTTGGATAAGGATGAAATGCAGGCGGGGCTTTGTGCAAGTAAAGATCTCTTGGTTAATGAGATTGGACACCTAACTTTCTTGGATAAGGATGAAATGCAGGCGGGGCTTTGTGCAAGTAAAGATCTCTTGGTTAATGAGATTGGACACCTAACTTTCTTGGATAAGGATGAAATGCAGGCGGGGCTTTGTGCAAGTAAAGATCTCTTGGTTAATGAGATTGGACACCTAACTTTCTTGGATAAGGATGAAATGCAGGCGGGGCTTTGTGCAAGTAAAGATCTCTTGGTTAATGAGATTGGACACCTAACTTTCTTGGATAAGGATGAAATGCAGGCGGGGCTTTGTGCAAGTAAAGATCTCTTGGTTAATGAGATTGGACACCTAACTTTCTTGGATAAGGATGAAATGCAGGCGGGGCTTTGTGCAAGTAAAGATCTCTTGGTTAATGAGATTGGACACCTAACTTTCTTGGATAAGGATGAAATGCAGGCGGGGCTTTGTGCAAGTAAAGATCTCTTGGTTAATGAGATTGGACACCTAACTTTCTTGGATAAGGATGAAATGCAGGCGGGGCTTTGTGCAAGTAAAGATCTCTTGGTTAATGAGATTGGACACCTAACTTTCTTGGATAAGGATGAAATGCAGGCGGGGCTTTGTGCAAGTAAAGATCTCTTGGTTAATGAGATTGGACACCTAACTTTCTTGGATAAGGATGAAATGCAGGCGGGGCTTTGTGCAAGTAAAGATCTCTTGGTTAATGAGATTGGACACCTAACTTTCTTGGATAAGGATGAAATGCAGGCGGGGCTTTGTGCAAGTAAAGATCTCTTGGCAGATGGAAATTGTAAAGAGTAGACCATAAGACCACAGCCCTGGCATTACATTTTTAGATGAAAAAGTGAAAGCTACCCATGTGTAGATAGTGCCCATTACCTTGTGGAGGCAAACCTGACACAAATGTATGCTAAAGTCAGACACACTGATCTTTGAGGTGCATGACTAGGTGTGACACACTGATCTTTGATGTGTATGACTAGATGTGACACACTGATCTTTGAGGTGTATGACTAGGTGTGACACACTGATCTTTGAGGTGTATGACTAGGTGTGACACACTGATCTTTGAGGTGCATGACTAGGTGTGACACACTGATCTTTGAGGTGTATGACTAGGTGTGACACACTGATCTTTGAGGTGTATGACTAGGTGTGACACACTGATCTTTGAGGTGTATGACTAGGTGTGACACACTGATCTTTGAGGTGTATGACTAGGTGCGACAAACTGATCTTTGAGGTGTATGACTAGGTGTGACACACTGATCTTTGAGGTGTATGACTAGATGTGACACACTGATCTTTGAGGTGTATGACTAGGTGTGACACACTGATCTTTGAGGTGCATGACTAGGTGTGACAAACTGATCTTTGAGGTGCATGACTAGGTGTGACACACTGATCTTTGAGGTGTATGACTAGGTGTGACACACTGATCTTTGAGGTGCATGACTAGGTGTGACAAACTGATCTTTGAGGTGCATGACTAGGTGTGACAAACTGATCTTTGAGGTGCATGACTAGGTGTGACAAACTGATCTTTGAGGTGCAAGACTAGGTGTGACAAACTGATCTTTGAGGTGCATGACTAGGTGTGACACACTGATCTTTGAGGTGCATGACTAGGTGTGACACACTGATCTTTGATGTGTATGACTAGGTGTGACACACTGATCTTTGAGGTGCATGACTAGGTGTGACACACTGATCTTTGAGGTGCATGACTAGGTGTGACACACTGATCTTTGAGGTGCATGACTAGGTGTGACACACTGATCTTTGATGTGCATGACTAGGTGTGACACACTGATCTTTGAGGTGCATGACTAGGTGTGACACACTGATCTTTGAGGTGCATGACTAGGTGTGACACACTGATCTTTGAGGTGCATGACTAGGTGTGATACACTCCCCTCAGTAGAGGAACAACTGGTGTAACTCTCTCCATCCCTATTAATAGAGTTCATCACTGTCAATTCCTATGTTAATCTTTCTCTAGGCTATTTTGGATCATGGCAATGATGATGATCATCATCATCATATTTTGCAAATGTATTATAATAACCATCCAAATCTGCATGACTGATATATTTATTGTAATTGTAACTGTTTATCTTTCTTTGTTCCTGTTTCAAGGAAGTGTGTCGCACCTAGTTGTGCACATCAATTATCAGTGAGTCCAACTTTGGCATGCATTTGTGTCAGATTGGCCTCCTCTAGACATACACCACTCTTTGTAACGGGCCCATGTGTTGGTTTTTGCGAAGGCAGTGACTTTATTACTTTTTTTTTGCTATTTGCAACTGCTATAGGGATTTTTAATGTGCACAACTTGCACACAAGACCTGTTTTTCACCATTATCTGAGAAAGCTAGCTATGTGATCTCACTACCCAAGAGATCAGGATATCATTAGACACTAGTGGTTCTTGGGGAAATTCCCAGCGTTGTGCTGAGGTCTAACCTTGTATCTTCTGAGCCAAAACCTCTCAACCATGGCTTCCCCTAAAAAGTAATTTAGTACCCAGCTTTTAGCTTTTAACTATCTGATCTTGGACATTGATTCTTTTACATCTTTGTTACTCTCATCAACCATTTGAAAAGATTATTGCTGACTAATAAACCATTTGAAAATATTAGTGGTGACTTATAAACCATTTGAAAAGATTAGTACTGACTAATAAACAATTTGAAAAGATTAGTGCTGACTAGTAAACAATTTGAAAAGATTATTGCTGATTATTTATCACAGTGATGAGAAGAGGCTGAGCATTGATGAAGAAGGATCCTCAGACACTGTCAACAACTGTCTCAGGAAACTAGACAGAAAGATGGCAGAGACAGATACTTACTGGGATGAACTTCACAAAGCTCAAGCAGATCCCAACTTTCAACCCAGAACTGGATTTCCATTGGAGAGAGTTTCTTCAGAAAGGAAAAAAGATAGACCTCTGGCCCAAAAACCAAAACCTAGGTATGTTGGTTTTCTGTCTAATTGTTGACAATCTGACTTTGTTTTTGTAATAATTATTGCTCTGTAGACAACACCAACATAATGTTTTGTACCTGCACAGTCATCACCTGAAAAGTTCACAAGGACTTTTATAAACAAATCATAATGCTTCTTAGGATGGTCCCTCAGCAAGGAAGTAAAGTGAAAGTAAAGGGCACATTAGTCATATGGTGTTAGACACATATGTTTATAGACCACTCGGCATTCTGTGGGTCATGTGGTGAGTGTCACCCTGAGCAAAAATGATTTGTACATTTGTAAAGTTAAAGAAGTTAAAAGCAAGAAGGGTGACTATATTACAACAGGTTCTGTCTGGCTTGGTCTTCTTTCCGCAGAGCTACCTGTTAAATACGTCACGCAGAACATGACCTCTGGAGCTCCAGCAATGATCCTCAGGGATCTCAGAACAAAATTGCACTTGTGCTGATTGGTTTACAAAATATGGGGCTAGCACCATCTACCTGTCATGATCCATTGTGTGAAAAGGGGTCCTTAACTTTAGTTTTAGATATATTGATATATGACTCAAGAAAGTTTATTTGTAGCTTTGTAGCTACAATGATTGTCAGTTATGACAGTCATCTGTAATCTCACGTGTTGTTTGGTGAAGTATGATTGTAGTTTCCTGTTCTACCACAGATTTCTGGTTTTCATGTCAGGACATGTCTGCACTACTTCCTCGTCTTCTTCCTCCTCCTCCCCCTCTTCTTCTTCCTCCTCCCCCTCTTTTTCCTCCTCAGATTTTTCAAAAGTAGCATAGACCCTCAACAACTCATGCCAAGCCCTTTGTAGACTCACGGCTTACGTGAGTCGCTACACGCTGCGGGATTTGTTGAAGAGGAGATCTGAGCACTTATGGACTAAATGGTTCGATGTTCAATGTAGATGATCTGTCGACTAATTAACTGACTGCCTGCTTGCCTGTCTGCCTGCCTGCCTGCCTGGTTGGCTGACTGGCTGGCTGGATTTTGCTGCTAAAGTCTTCTATAGAATGAGGTAACCAATCTCACACCAACTCTACTGATTTGCATATTACACCTGACATGGTAGGTCACAGTGTTACTTTGCTTTGTTTCTCTAATGGGCCCCAGCATCGCACGGATGCTGCTGCCCTTGTGGACTGTGGTAACACATAGGCATTGTCTGTACTTGGTCAGGTTTGATTATTCCCTAGTATGTCACTACGGTCATTCTGCTCATGACTGGCACCTGGCTGTCTTGACAGATGATAGTTTATAAAATGGAGTTATTTCTCTCCATAGCACACAGCCTGGGTTGAATTTAGAGACCATGTGTTGCCTAATGCAGCATTGTCACTCTCTCGACCTGCCTAGTTTATTCTAGAGAAAACGTTACACCAATACGTCTGTCTAAAACAAGACAAGCTGCAGAAGCTGCCAAATCAGCAAAGCAATTCTCAAACTCTCCCTGTCAGAGCTTCCATCCTAGACCAGTTGCAAACCAAGGCTTAGGGCCTGATCTGCTCTACCATTTAGTCTTTGGGTTGCATTGTCTCGCACTAGGGTAAGACTTGTACCCTCCCGAAGCCATTGGCACAATGTAGGGTATCGGATTTGGTGAGTGCCGCCCAATATATGCCACTAACAGAAACAGATAGTACCGTCTACTGTTATCCGGTAGCTCAGTCATATCTGACTTAGACAGCCAGCCCATACTGCATGTGATACTACCTTTATTAATACATTTTGCGGTTGTAATTTTCTCATGTTAATTATTTCCTGACTGATTCACAAAGGTTATTCTGCCTCCATCTAATGTTATTATTCTGCCTGTACCTAATGTGTTATCAATTTCTTTAACATAATTCCTTGTTACATTGTTTCTAATTTATTATAATCAATTTCATAATTACATCTGCACTTAGGCTATCATCAGATGGAGAAGAAAGAAAGAGAAGAATTGATCCATTGGGCATTGCTGCAAAAAGAAGACAAGAACCAAGTCAGAATGGAGTTCGGCCTGTACCAGTTCCAAGACGACATGTTCCAGCTTCTGCAGATGCTGCTAATTGGATCAAGTAGGTGCTTTTATCTCTGTGTTTGTTCATGTTATTTGTAAGACTGTTTGACTCTTTGAGGTGTGATGCAGCAGTTAATAGTTTTCAAAGTTATGTGTAAAACTGTTTGATGTTCTGATAAGAGGTACACAAGTCTGAGCAGTTTTGCAAGTTTGTATAGTGTTCCAAGTTCTTTGTAAAATTGTTTGGCTTTTTGAGGGAAGGTATTGAAACGTTTTCCAAGTTATTTATAAGAGTATTTGCCTCATCATGTCATCAGGACCCTTTAGGATCATATATGTAGTGTGTAAGAACAGACACGCCATCATTGCCTGGAAAGAATCGTGCATCAGGGAGTGAGCAGAGGATCTGGCCGATGCTCAGTGAGGAGAGGTCAGACAGACACATAATCAGATTGCAACTGGTAATTTTAGTATTGGAACCCCTTCACAGGCTGTTGAAGATGAGAACAGAGCAGCGATGAGAATGTCCAGAGAGCTATAATATCAGTTCTTGTGACTCATCTCATCCTGGTGCAATGCGTTGGACAGTTTTCCAAGTTATTTGTTAGATTTTTGTATTCAGTGAGGTGAGGTGAGATGAACAATTTTGAATATTTTCCTAAGTAATTTGTAAGCTTGTTTGGTTCAGTGAGGTGTGGAGGTGCAACAGTTGCATGGTCAACCCCAGCCTAAAATTGGTACCAGGAGCTTTCATGGGAAGTAATTGTGGCTGGCTAGATACTGACCACATCACCCATCAAGTGCTACTTGGCCTAAAAATATGGGACCATCACCACAGACTCAATGTGAAAAGGGGTTAACTGTTTTCCTAATAATACATTTTAACAATTGTGCACCTGTAATATCATTAAAGTTGCTCTCAATCTCTAACTTTTGTATGTACATCTAGATGAGCTTTCTTTTGTTGCAAATTGTCTCTCATCCTCTTTTCCAGACCAACGGACAGCTCCTCTACACAGGAGGCACCCAGAAATCAGAATCTCAGTAGAAGTCTATTCCCAGCAGCGTCAGACCGACAAAAGCCCAACCAGTCTTTTGATAGTAGCCCTGGAGATGTTAGAGGCGGCTATCAAGGTAATATTCTATGCCATTAACATGACACAGTTCACCCTGTTGCCAGATGGTATGTGGGAGGTCTGGCGTCTATGACATATCTGAACTACATTAACAATAAATCTGGTAGAATCTGAAAAACATAAATAATAAAGCCTATTATCAACAATGGTCATACAACCTCATCATCACCATCACATGCCTTACCAGCTGGCGTAGGCGTTCATGTCTCTCCACAGATCATGGTTTATGGTGTTCTAGATCAACTCTGCTGATGACATTCCTGCATGCCACCATTACAGTCCATTCAGCATCATTTCTCTTAGTCTGCCTCTACTTCTCTTTCCCCTAATCTTTCCAATCCTCACAATGTTCTCCAATGCCTCTCTTCTCATCCCATGACCAAAGAAATCTGTTTATCTGTTTATTGTTGAATATAATGTTCTAGTTTCATTAGACTCTGTCAGGCAATCGTTAGTCATAGGAAGTAATATCAAACACCAATACAAAATCAAACCACATCCTCTTTACGGTAAACCCATCGCTGATAATGCCATAGGGGTGGTAAATAACAGGCTTTCACATATACTAGGTCACCCCATTCATTGTACAAGCCTGATTATAAAGCCAGGTTGACAAAAGAGACACATAAGGTCAGAAAATAATTCAGGATTGAAGAGTGAATGGCTTAGCCCATCTGGACAATGACCATGGCATAAACACCCATGTTGATCCTTATAATTCCTATGGAGTTTATGCACTGAGGTGACATTCTCTTATCGTCATCTATGTGAGAAGCTGGAGCAGCTGTGAAGACATCTGTGTGCAGCAAAACTGAATCTTTAAAACCAAACATATTCAAGTAATTTCTGTAATTGTAATGTCCGTACCTGTATCTGAATATAAATTGCTTGTGATTCACCATATTGTTAGGCCAGATTACCACCTAGTACTCCTACAGTCATGCTTTTCTGCTAACCGGGTGGTTGTGGGTTTGAATTCACATCAAGACAGATTTGTAAAACTGACCTGAGATCCCAGGTTGACCTGGCAGCCCAAAATGGGTAGCAAGAAATGTGTTGTAGAGTAACAAACCTAGCTGGCATGATACTGACCACATCATGCTTGGAATGCTGTTTGATCTATCACAATAATGGGGCTAGCACCACATGTCAAATATGCCTCACAACGTGTATGGGAATAACATGAAGTAATGCAGCTTTACACAACACAGTACGCAAAACATGATGTGGTGACCAGCCCTCATCAGCAAACAAATACACCAACCACAAAATATAAACATCAGGAAGACACTACAGTGACAACATTAAGGCATAATAACCGAATGAGAAGAATGGAAAGTTGAACAAAATAAAAACAATGAAAAGTAAATGAAAAAATGAACAAACTGTGTACTTATCTGATATTTTTATATGTTGTGTGTTGTGCATTTGTTTGCTGATGAAGGCTAATCACCGCAACATGTTTTCCAAACTTTTGTTCTGTAAAGCTGCATTACTTTGTGTTATTTTACATTGTTTACATTTCCACAGCTTTACCGCAGTTCCACTAATTTTATTCATACTTAAAACAGTTCTTTATTTTTATTTTACTTACTCCCTTCATTGTTATTTGATGAGGATGTGCAAGACATAAATGCACAATAAAACAATGTGATTGGCATTTCCAGGTCCGGTTTCTCCCCATGCTCGCACGGGTCATTCCCGCCAGAGTTCCGACATCAAGAAAGGCCCTAGTCTTGACCCTAGCCAAAGTGTCTATGGTAATCAACAGCCATTGAAGCCACAACTCTACTCAGACACGACTGATGGTCCCATTAAAAAAGAGGAAGTGTTGAAAGTTGGTGCGGCACCTGCAGACATGAAAGACCCAGTATACAGTAACCAGCCACTTCAGCCACACCAACAGAGAAGCTTGTTGGATCTAGACTGGATGTCGCCGATGTATGATCCGCGAGATCCCTTGAAGAAACAGCTAGAGCAAGTGAGTTAGCCCTGTTATGTTGATGTATGTATGTATGTATCTTTGTTTATATATGTCTTTCTTATGTCAATTATATTTAGACGTGTCATTCTTATGTCATGTTGACGTATGTATGTCTTTGTTAATATTTTTGTCTTTCATATGCCATCTAAATGTATATGTCTTTGTTAATATTGTTGTCTTTTATACGCCATCTAAATATATGCACATGTGATTCTCATGTATTAATGTATATATCTGATGTATGTATATGTCTTTGTTGATATGTCTTTCTTATGTCATCAGAATGTATACACATGTCATATATATATATATATATATATATATATATATATATATATATATATATATATATATATATATATATATATATATATATATATATATGCCGGTCTCCCTGGCCTAGGGGTTAGCAACTTTCTCCATAATCCCGATTCCGTATACTCTCGTGAGTAACGTGGCGACGGCGAAAATTGGTACCGGTTCTAACAGCGTCGGTAACTTACGGGGTATGTGAGTCGGTCGCTCAGAAAGCAATGGCAAACTACTGAGCATAATCTTACCAAGAAATCAACAATCAGCTGAAAGATGCCATCGATGTTGACAGCGATGTCCTGTAAAGGATATGCAATCATATATATATGATGTCATGTTAATGTATGTATTTGTGTATGTGGGGATATCTCCCCCCCCCCCCCCCCCACCATATCATATAATGTATGTATATTTGTCACTTTTTTATGTCATGGATACATATGTTTAAAAAAATGTCTGCTATGGTTCTGTGATGTGATAATACCATCACATTTTCTAGGCGTGAGAGCAAGAAGGAATCGGTGGCCAATATTTCCCTCAATATGGCAATGAGCCCAGGCATCAAACCTTTTTCTGACCATGACTATGACATTACCAGCATAGTTCGCTATTACCGTCATGAACATGACCGCTTGGATACATATTTGCATATGTATTGTTCATATATGTTGTGTGTAATGACAGCTATTGTTTATGAGTCATGTTAATAAATGCGTGTGTGCTCTATTGATGATGTTAATTTAATGTTTGTGATTGAAATGTGTGCTCATATGTATATTTGTTTGTGGGGGCTAGGGATATTGTTAGGAGGTAGGGGGCGGCAGCCTAAATAGTTTGCGAACCATTGATTTGCAGAATTTGTTCAACTTCTCACAGTTGAATTGATTTAGAGTATTCCTTTTTATTTATTTCTGTTGAATTCATTCGACTAGTTATGTTTGTATTGGCATATTTGAATAAGACATTATGTTTTTATTTCTATTTACTGAATTCATTACTTTGGCTTACAGTTTTCAAGCACAATGTTTTTGTTGGGCCCTTTAATTACAATCCATTGCTTCCCGTGCTACCAATTAGACCAGACACCCTGGGAATGACTATTTTTATTTATCTCTTTGCTCATGTACCTGTGTAACCTTCACAGATTGGTTTTAAATCTTTCACAGCCATCGAATGCTAAACTAAACACCTTTAAAAAATACATTTAGACAGGTGGTCTGCTGTTCAACTCTTCTGGGTTATTATTCAGATATGTAGTTTTTATTGCTGTTTCAGATAATGGATTGTGTTTACTTATATGTTTATAATATGCTTATATTTACTTACATGTTCTTTCGAGCAATTATGATATTGATATTGGACTCCCCATCTTCTTTGTAAGGATTAGTAATTGTATAGCTTACTAAACATATAAGTATATGTAAAACGAAGTGCATAATTTTGTTATGAGTAATAGAGGAACATCATAATTTTGTTATGAGTAATAGAGGAACATCATAATTTTGTTATGAGTAATAGAGGAACAGACAGATAAGACAGCTTGCAGTAATTAATGTTCAACAAAAACTGACTACTTACTGATGAATAACAGATTTAGAAATACATTTGTAAATATTATGACAGTGTTTGGTGCTGACTAACAGTGATAATGTCCCATTATGTTGACATATAAAAGTAACATTTAAAAGAGCAAAAGTTTGTTATGAACATTAGACTTGACAAAGATATTCAAAGAGCAGATAAAGAAATTCAAGAAGATATAGGATGAATGTGAGAAACATATACTGTGCAATGGGAAATGCTGAAAACTCTCTCCATCAAACAAACAAAGATATTACAAAAGAGAAGACAAACAACTAAGAAGAAATTGATGACTAAAGACATGCAACAGTTGATGGACAAAAGGAAAACAAAGGTAAAGATGACAAAGAGGTATATAAGATAAATACGGAGGCATAGGGAAAATGCATGAAGGCACATCAAAATAAGTTCATCAAGCAGTGGAAAAAATTTTTCTTTTTAATTTTAAAAACTCTACATTGACAAATACTGATACGGAAGGAAGTCGACACACGAATTGATCCATGTGATCAGTGATCTCAATTTGTTTGATTGCCCACGTCAGCCGGCAAGGCTCTGGATGATGATGATGATGATAATGAGAGGACAGGTATTGGGAAAACATCGTGACGACTGGAAAGAGCAGCGGTAGAAGAGGCAGAAGCAGACCGAGATAAATGATGTTTGAAGGTCTAAAACGATGTTGGCATGGAGGAATGTCCTCAATGGAATTGATTCAGAACATCAAGGAGCCAGATCTCTGGAGAGACATGAACGCCTACGCCGTTTTGCAACGCAAATAAGATGATTTGTAATTAATATGTCGGCTTCATCATGGATTCTAACTGCCGTGTAAGTGATTCTGAGATAGGTCAGGTAAGGTACGTGGACGAGAGTTCATGAAGTAGCCAGCCACAGATCTCACTCGCTGTGAATTCCTCGGTATTTGACGAGACGCATTACAAAACAAGAGATTACAGCTTGCCTAAACACTGCAAACTTGAGCAGCTGAATAAAGTCACCATGAAGCATTTGGCCATGGAAAACGGTTATATTGTATTTACAGTATCCTCCCTCTTATCTTCTGTATCTCCTTCCTCTCTTTTCCCTCCACCAATGCAATCTCCCAGTAACTCACCTGACGTGTGCTTTCCTCGTGGACGCGTGCCAAGATGCACGTGGTAGAGCAGTGGGGTAAGATTGGCAACATTTGCTCACGAAGAATTTCCAACTGAAAAGAAGAAAAAAATCTGCGAATTTTTATGTTTTTCTTGCACTTCTTTCGGTGCAGAGCTGGAGACGCAAACCTGATGGTGTTCGTTGTTATCTTCTCTCTCTTTGGCACCCGCTAGGGGAACGAGTAAGTGCGGGGGAAAAGGAGAAGATAGCACGAGAGGTAGACAGATAATTCCTTGACTGATGTAAGCAAACGTTAGCTACCGCTATCTATCGTCCCTGTACATTCTTCCCCCTTCCCTCCCCCTTGAAAGAGGAGATGAGAAGAGTAGGAAAGGAGGGGAGGTACCAAGCGATATATTTATATTGACAAGAAACTAAGAAGGCTTCCGTAATATTCACATTCTTACGGGACACAGTCATAGTAACCTAACTTCAACTAATGTAATTAAAACACATATTACCGTCTGCCTCATCTAGTTGTTACGGTAATGTTCACCATCATCATTATCAAGTGCCCTTGCCAACTGGCGTGGAATGTATCAAATGCTCATACCTGCCAATGCTAAGGGGGTAGAATGTTACGCATCCTCTCTTGCTGCCTTCGTGTTCCTTGTTTCAGTTAATTATGTATGTCATCGTGGTCGTAATCAGGTAATTTGAAATTAGCCTAGCGCCTGCCAGTTGGTCTACAAAAATATGGGTCTAATACCTTAAGCCAAGTGCACCTTAAGGTGTAAAAATGGATCTTTACCTACGTCATCCGGTAGCCAGTGCTTTACAGAAGGTTACCGCCATCACAACCAGCTAGAGAGACTGCCGTTCCCTCGTCAGTTATTTTACACCGTTGTTTTTGGTTGGCACCTGCGTTATTTTCCAGAATCCGCGCCGACCAATTCTATTGTGTTTAATCATATAATGTGTTACAGTGTATTCAAGTGTTTTTCTTATTACATTGTGGCCAAACTTGGGGACTACCTCCTTAAGATATATGTGATAAGTTTGCTGTGTGTCTCACTGTCTCGACTTCTTCTAGTCAGCTCGGTCTGCTTCTCTAGCTCTCTCACCACACCCAACTATCAACAACACACTCTATCTACACTTCACCGCCAGAATTGGGGAGGGTCAAGACTTTTGTCTGTTAGTCAGTGGGCTGTTAATGGCTACCTGCTAAACAAATAAAGGTGTTATATCACTGTCATCATCACTATCCCCCTCCGCCTCCTCCTTATCATCATCATCACCATCATCATCATCATCATCATCATCATCATGTGTCTCTACTGCTCGAGTAATTTTAAGTAGAATTGGACTCACATATAGCGATTATGTGAGCTGCCTCAAGCGACTCACAGTATACTAAGAGT
Source organism: Cepaea hortensis (assembly GCA_963921405.1). Lineage (NCBI taxonomy): Eukaryota > Metazoa > Mollusca > Gastropoda > Stylommatophora > Helicidae > Cepaea > Cepaea hortensis. The sequence goes on from OY992879.1 coordinate 37,013,926, forward strand.
TTAAAGCGTGTATTGACAACTTTGTTCAACATAAAAGTTGCTTGATAAAGAACGCACATCAGCAGAATCTGAAAGTTGACATTTGCATGCCATATGATACAGACTATTCCAGAGCCTTAGTTAAGTGACATGTTTGTCATGTTTAGTTGTAGCAGTTTTTTGTTTGGTTTTAAACGAAGACTTTCTAGCCGCAGTGTTCATTCTTTTATGTTCAATTGTGTTCTTGCAAAGCTGGCCTATTCCACTTTCGGCTATTGTTGATTTATACATTTAATCTACAGCTTTACTGCCGTTTAGCCGGCCTCTGTAGCGAAGGGGTAACGAACGTAATTCACAACCCCGCGTTCCTCAATCCCACTAACTAACTGACTGACTGACTGACTGACTGAACTGCAGTTCAACCCATTTCATGTCTTGATAAAGAAAGTGATGTAGTCACAGCGACTGTAGGTATAAAGAGTTAGCATCCCACACAGACTACATAAACGAAAGTGATATGTGCACTGATATCACTCATCTATTTTTATCCTTGAAACTTCCCCTCTCCCAACTGCTGGTCCAAAATCCCACCAGCCGCTACCCGTCGCTAGCTATTATTTCTAATGAGGTATTTCTCACCTGAGAGTGCATGACTTCATCTTTCAGCCAGGGGAGTGGTGCATTCTAGCATAGAGCGCATTACTTCAACATACCTGGTCTTTCTGGAGTTAACGATAGTTTACCCAAATTGTTTTGGTGGGGTTCTGTAGATAACCTAAACTTTCCCAAGACACTGAAAGTGCTTTCTGAGGTGATCTTATAGTTTATACAGGTTCACTTTCATTGCACGCAGATACAACCATCCCCCTGTCTCATGTATAACACAACGGAAATCTCAACACAGTGCACGAACTACTATCCCTTTCTTGGATTATTTTGTTGCATGATATTTTACAGGACGTTGCAATTAGCCCCAACGTATATTTACTGCTTGTGATTTACTAGATCATTTTACTTTCAATTGTTTAACATTTCTGTCTGAATAACCGACTCCCATACCCTCGAAATTACAGCCCAGCGATCTGCTCCTTTCGGATCTGCTCCTTTCCGGTATGTCGGGGAATTGTGAAACTGCCTTCATTAACTCATAAGCCACAGACGGCAGCATTCCGGCGTCTTTTTTGGATATGTTTTTAATTTTCGAAATCAAGATTTTGTAGTGACTTATTCAGTGCTTTTAACATTTTTAAAATTTCCAACTGCCTATGAATATTTCTTGCCCGAACCGTACACGTGAATCTCCTAATAATATGCTCGCCTCTAATCGAGTAGTCTAAACGTTCGATTCACTGTGCCGGGGCAGATTTACAGCCATCGGGTGTCTTATTTTGTGAAAACCATCACCACCTATATGTTTCTCTGTCGATGAGAGTGCGTTACGCTGACTGATGCACCTCACAAGTCAGTATGTCCGACTTTGACATGCGTTTGTGTAAGGTATACCGAACTCAATCGCATATGTACTTGGTGTGCTGAAGCTGGGGCAATGGTCAACCCAACAAAGGCAACAGTGACATGGTCCTCTTTGAATAATCATATTGTCAACACTCCAACACCAACTGTTAACCGATGTTCAGAGACTGTGGAAAGAACGCAGGCAATGAATTAACTGGGGATACGTTTTGATCGAAGCCTTGCTTATAATGAGCACATAGACCAGGTGATAACAAAGACCAAGCGGGGTTTGGCTGCAATGCGGATGATGGCGGCAGCAAACTGAGCAGCACCATCTATGCCTCCAATACGAGGGGCTGGTCATGTCTGTTTTTGAATATGCGATGGCGATCCTGAATTCTCAGCCGTAAGCAGATAGAAAGGATCGAAAGGATATAAAACGAAGTTATGCGCATTATTCTTGGATGTACAAGAGATACAGCATGCAGAGCGATGCGCTACCTTCTTGATTTTCCAACCATTGAAGACAGACTACAAATTTGCAGAGCACGTGCCTACCTCAGAGTTAACGCAAACACACAACATCCACTGCATAGTGAAATTAGGAAGGTGAAGGGCAGCAGGTTAAAAACAGGAAGGTCGTGGATGGGTCAAGCCGAAGACATTCTTCAACAGGTGTGTTCACTGGAGGACTTAGAACCTGGCGAGGAGTGGGTACAAGTGCCAACAGATTTCTGTACGCCCTTTTCAGTTTGCATTCAACTAGACAGAAAATGCAGACAAGAAAACCTGGCTGCAGTGGAGGCGGAAGTACAAGCGTTGATTTTCGAGAATTCGTTAGACGGTGATGCTGTCATTTACACAGATGGATCGGTCGTCCGACATGTTAGAAGCTCATGGGCCTTTACGGCGCAGGCCGGAGGGAGAATTGTGAAGGAGGACTCTGGTGCTTTTGTTGAAACCACAAGTAGCCTGACTAGGGAAGTCATGGCAGTAAGTAAAGCAATAACATGGCTAGAGACGCAGACATTCAATAGGACACGTTTCCTTACCGACTCAATGAGCATGCTCAAGGGGATAGAGACGGGATGGATCCGAGGAGAGTGGTTGTTGTCTCTGGAGCGGTCTCGGCTGACAATGATTAGTTTCATCTTCGTGCCAGGGCATGCGGGAGTACAAGGAAATGAGCGGGCTGACAACCTCGCAAGTAAGGCTACTGTGGAGGGCGGACGCGCCATGGACCAGGCTGACATTCTGAATGCTCTACGAGAAGTAAGACTTTTGCGAGAACCAAGTGATGGCTGCGATCTACAGCCATGGTCTGACTGCGAGAACAGCACATTAAAAGAGGGATGGCCAAATAAGAACACTACGCAGGAAGCCAAAAAAAAATTGATAAACCAACACAGAACTGGTGTCCTTAGCCGCTACACGCTGCGGGATTTTCTGAAGAGGGGATCCGAGCACTTATGGACTGAATGGTTCGATGTGCAATGAGGATGATCTGTCGACTAACTTACTAACTAACTAACTAACTAACTAACTAACTAACTAACTAACTAACTAACTAACTAACTAGTAGTAGACACCTTGCAGTCTTGACAGACAAAAGTATGCGAGTGGAATGTGGCCAATATTCCATCACAATGTCTGGGCAGAGCTTCAGAGATCATGTGATGCTTAAACGACATGACCCCTCCCTCGGCCTAGTCTTGTGTATTCCAGAGGAATGGGTAACCAATACGTCTGGCACAAGGTAGGCTGCAGACGCTGGCGGCTCAGCGTCAATCCACCGAGACCTCACCACCACGAGCCGGTGGCGAGTTATGGCCAGACCCTGACACCCAAGGGACCCGGCTTAGAGGCGTTCAGCCATGTCCCACAGGTGAGGGCCTTGTACGTGCCCGGACCATGAGGGCGCGTGCCACATGGCGTTTAGACATAATGACGTCATCGGAATGGACGGTGGAAAATCATATACGGAGTTTCCCATTCAGACACTAAAGTGGATGTCAACGGAGGAATCCAAGGAAAATGTGGAGAACGTCAGAGGACGGCAACGGGGACGCTTCGAGAGAGGACATTGTCGCGTAACGTATGCTACTAGGATGGAATTTGGATCAAAGTAGATACTAAATAGACTTCTACGAATAGAGAATCTAACCACTGCTGAAGAAGCGATCAAATGGCTCGCAATTCTAGAAGAATGATTATCAAAAGTCCCAGAATGGATCACTACTTCTAAACAGTGCCAGGCGGAAAGTTATGACGACGAACTGTGCTAACAAACGAAGACAGTATGTCAAGTGATTCCTGCTAACGTGCCTGGATGAAAAAAATGAGCCCCCACTGCCTAATGTATTCTCACACAACAGGAGATAAGACAGAATGATACGTATAGATGTAGTCCTTTCACTCGTCACACAATCTGATGATGCTAATTCTATAATGACAGACGCCGTTGTTAAAAGTACAAATATAACATAACGTTTAATCCTAAAGAACACTACGTGAGCCCCACTGGGAACTCACTGACACATAAGAGATACGCAGATCCCTGAAATCTTGACCAGATAATGTTCAGCTAGAGGATATAATCATAGAAACTTAGCCAATAGCGGACAAATTAGGATTGCTGTGCAGTGGCAAACGGGTGGGTAGCCACTCATCTGATAATTCTTAGCCTCCTGGATGGTAAGCTGGCAGTGCTGACTGGATCGTGGTATGGACTCCACTCTCTGCTGCATCAAGTGAGTGGTTCGTAGCTCAATCACCGGTCGTGACTACGGCTACAGATGATCAGGGTGCAGGCTCTGTGAATGACAGTGAGAAGGAGTGAATAATCCTTCAAGACAGCCTTGTAAATTCTTCTGGCCATGTCCTGCATAGCATCTTGTCTCATAAATTTTCATAGCATGTATTATTTAAATTTACAGGTTGATTCCTTATCTGAAATCTACAACAGCACACTGATCTCATGGAAACAGCATACAAATGATATCCTATTCTCTCTGCTGACATTTAGATCAAACATGTACAATCACAATGCTCTACTTCAAAGACCACATTCCAAATATATATTCTAAGTCATGATTACTCATGGAAACATGAACCACAATTCACATAATGACTTAACAGTACATATAGGATGACTTCAATGGACTGAAACTCAGACGCCACAACTCCGACATCACATATACATTAACAAACCATTACATCGATGAAACACCACACATCATTTTTCAAGTATGGAAACACACAAACTACACTCCACACGATGAATTAACATCACATATTGATGAATTCCATAGAATGAAATGAAATCACACACAACAACTATAACTTCACGATGTACACGAGTGAACCATTAAAATCAATGAAACACCCCAAGTTCACTTAAAGAGTTATGAGTTGTACTACTAGCAAGTCTTCCTTATATTAATTAAAACATAATTAATTATCTAGAAGATTTCTTAGCTAGATTTAAGATTATTTTCACTATACACAAGAACAATATTAGGGTTGGAGAATTCCCCCAAGGTTTGAACTTTGTTAAGTGGGCCATCTTGGACCACATGGTAGTAATCTGACTATGGGCAAGATAGAGATTAATAAAGAATAATTAATGGTAACTTATTCACTCTCTGAACTAATTCCTTCAACTAATAAGTATATTATCTAGAGAAATCCGCTAGTTCCGAAGTTTAAGCACATAATTAAATTATCTTAACTCTAATCGTCTACTGACTAACTCAGGTGTCCTTCCGCAGGCAGATACCTAATTTCGAGAATCACGTAATGTAATTTATCCATGTTTTTAATGCCACATGTGACGAGCTTTTCGTTTTACCCTTGTCGGCAAGCCACATGGCACAAACATGGTCCTAATTCTAATATTAGTTAACTAACACTAGTTTTAATTAATAGTATCTATTATCGATCGGCATGGCCGGTAGATTTTGCCGGCATTTTGACACACAGAAAATTGTTTAACAAAATTATTATTAACTCACCCTGCAACTAGATTTTGACTGGCCTATCGGGAGTGGAGACTATCATTGGCTTTTCTATGTTTTAGAGGGTTTTTCGGCTTAACAAGAGCCAGCAATAAAATATGTTTAAACACAGACAGGTGTTCAATTTTAGCCAATTGACGTGATAGCTCCTGCTCCTTCCAGGTTGCTAGAAAAAATGGCAGATCTTAGGGTGCTACCGGAAGTTAACTTCTCATCCAGGAGAGTTCCCTTCCTGTGGCCAAATTATTTTTCATAGCCAAACCTGAATATAAATTCAGCCTGACTTGATTTCTTGGCTTGTAAACGAACTCTACCCTACATCTACTTCTAACTATAAGAAGAAATAGTATTTAACTCTCTCTCTATAGTTTTATGTATATAAATACACTAACCAAAGACGATTTTATCTAATATTTGAAAATATAGATAAAAATAAAAATTACTACAGGATACATAGAGGGGTTTACTGAGGGCTATCTCCATCTAGTAACAAAACGATCTGAGAGGTGGGCCAACCTGTCACAAATGCCCATCGTTCAAAAAAAGTTGGAGAAGCAACTTTTTCTCCAGCCCGAACTCTCATATAGTTTTGTCAGCCCTTACTCTGACGTTTATGGGTCATTTGGACAGGTCCCCCTCTTCATCAATAGCACAATGTCTATTCACAATTCTCAGACTCTTCGTTTCTAAGACACCTTCTAAGAAACCTCCTCGCTTGATGTCGCTTCCAAGGAAATCTTCTCTGGAAACTTTGCTTTCGTTGGTCGGGGTGTCCTTCGTCTGTCACTGATAAAGGTCCTACAATTCCAACATCTCTCCTTCGACCCAATTGGTCTTGATCCCTATACTTCATGCGCGTCGTCCTTACTTTCCCTTTAGACGTCTCTAAGTTGGGATCGTGTTCAGCCGCGTCATCTTCCTCACATCTGTCGGGGTTGTCTTCCCATCTGGATTGATCCCCTTTGGATCCCTTATCAACCACTGCCAGAGTCATAATATGAACTGGTGGGTTCGTGTTCTCAAAATGTCTTTTGAGTAAATTCACGTGGAAGACTGCAGTTTTCCCGCGAATAGAAACAGAGTACTTGTTGCTGGACACCTTCTCTTTAATGATGAATGGTCCTTGCCAAGCAATTTCTAACTTATTATCCCCTTTGGTTAATAAGACTAGCACTTTATCTCCTACCTCTAGAGACTGGTTTCGAATAGGTTCATTATAGAAGGAAGCCTGTTTCTTTCTGGCACGACGGAGAGTGGAGTTAGCTAATTTCCATCCCGTGTGCAGTTTCTGTTTCAGTTCCTCTACATACTGTGAAGACTTGACGACACTCTCATCTGTTCCTTCATCAGTCCAGGTTCTCAAAAGAGCCTCCAGCGGTCCTTTAATTGGTCGTCCGAACAATAGTGTAGCAGGTGGAAGACCGGTGGCGACATGTGGTACTTCTCGATAGGCAAACATTGCTGCTGATAAGTACGTGTCCCAACTATCTGGTTTCTCCTGGACTAACTTGTTCATGATCGATTTGAGAGTCCCCGTATATTTGACCACAAGTCGCTTATTCTCTGTGAGACTAAAACCTGTGGTGATATGGTGCCTCCTGAAGATGTCAGAGATTTCTCCCCTTAACTTCTCATTCAATAATGACCCACTATCACTTACAATAAGAATAGGGAATCCTACTCTGGTAAATATTTCTAGGAGAGCCTCTGCTACCCTAGTTGCATTGATGGAGGGCAGTACAGTAGCTTCAGCCCACATTGTACCTGTATCTACTACAGTTAAAATATAAGTATTTTTCTTCTTAGAAGTGGGCAGTGGACCAATAATGTCTATAGCTACTCGCTCAAAAGGAATGTTCAAAACTAACCCTTCCCCTATGGAAACAGGAGTAGACCACTGCTTGGGGGAGCCATGTTGACACTCCGGACAAGACTGGACGTATCTTCGTATGTCAGCAGTCATTCCCGGCCAAAAATAATGACAAGAAATACGCTGGGTAGTAACTCCTACAGTCATATGTCCACTGAAGGATATGGTATGTCCCATATGCAATATCTGATTACGATATTGTTTCGGCACAACAAGTTGCCCGTGTTCGGTACCCATAGTTCCTGCCCTATGGTACAACAACTTGTCCTTTAAATAGAAATTTCCAGCTGCTGGAGGATTTCTACCGTTTGGCAGTTTGCCAAAACAAGATACTAAAGTCGGACATTCATTTTGTGCAGCCCTAATCTCCCGAGGTAGAGGGTTGATTGAGAGTATAGGTTCATGTGACTGTGCAACCTGACTCCGGGTCTCCACTGCTGCCATTATCATTGGTGATGAGGGTTCTCCTAAATATACATACTTACGACCAAGCATGAAAGGATATACCGGATCATCGATCACTGCAGCTGAAATGAGTCCAGTGACATACTTAGATGTCACATGTACTTTGGCTATCTTAGCTATTATAGTTGGAGAGCTCCTGGTAGCCCCTTTAACTACAACTGTTTGTTTTGTTAACTGTGATGGTTTCACTAACTGCTTAGCTATTATTGCATCACACTGGAGTCCACTGTCATAGAGACATAGTACTGGACTACCGTTAACCAGAATAGTTTCAACTGTGGGTGGCCTAGTTCCATTACTTGAACATATGTTCTGTTGGGTACTTGCCCCCGTAATCATACACGCAGCATACTGGGTAGGGGGATTATTTCTGCACACGCTCGTGTGGTGATCATTACTTTTGCAGTTCTTGCAGTAAGGTTTACCCCATCCACTATTGTTCGCTGGTGGTTTTTGTTTTTGGAAACCAGGATTTTGGTGCGGACCCCCAGTGTGCCCTCTGGTGTCTTTACCATAAGAGTTGTTCTGCTGAAAACCCTTATTCTGTGTTGCAGGAGTATTTTGAGCAGTAGAAGAATTACAAGATTTAGTGGTAGCTACTTCGCCATGGGCAGTTAAATATCGTTCGGCTAGTGCGATAACCTCCTCTAGCCGAGCACCACCATTCTCTGCAATAAAGGTTTGTAGCTGTTTTGGAAGAACATCTTTAAATTGCTCAACAAGTATTAGTTCCGCCAGCCCGTCATAAGTAGCATCCAAATCACTCAGTTCTACCCACTTGTTAAAATAAGTGTGTAACCGTGAGGCGAACTGAGGAAATGATTCTCCTTGTGACCGTTTGGCGGTACGGAACTTCAACCTGTAGGCACTAGAAGTTAACTGATATCGTTTCAAGAGAGCATTTTTGAGTGTGACAAAGTCCTTCTCAAGACCTGGAGGGAGTTTTGCAAACACGTCATACGCTGGACCGCGAAGTGCTTGGGAGAGTTTAATATTAAATTTATCTTTAGGCAGATTGTAGGCTTCACACATTAACACAAATTTGTCAAGATATTCATCCATCTGATCCTCCTTCGGGTCGAAGTGGGCCAGTGGAAAACTCATTGATCCTGGAGTAATATGTGGTCCTGAGGAAATGTCTTGGCTGTCAGTTGGAGAGCTGGCACTGCTAAATCTGGAGGCATCAGGATTTTGTAGTTCTAATCTCCTCAGTTCTAACTCGTGCTGTCTTAACTGCTCAGCTAATTTCAACTCCTTGTCCAGTTCTGCTTGCTTCAACTGGTTGTCCAATTCAGCCTGTTTCAACTGGTTGTCCAATTCAGCCTGTCTCAACTGGTTGTCCAATTCAGCCTGTTTCAACTGGTTGTCCAATTCAGCTTGTCGCATCTTCTGTCTGGATTCAATTTCCGCCATCTGGATTTTTAATTTAATTCTTTCCTCTCGTTCGTCCTTCTCTTTGATGATGTCCCTTTGTTCTCGGCGCCATGTTCTTCCTTCTTCTATTACATATTTTTCCAACTCTGCACCCTCATAACCTAACAATGTTCCTTGTTCTCGCAGTTCCTCCTTAGTAGGTGGCTTTTCAGAAGACATGTTAGTTATGTAATAATATGATATCTGTTGATACACCTGGATAACTCACTCACTTAATCAAGAATGTGTTTGTCGCAAAGATTCACAAATATCTTCAATAACAAGCATAAAAAATGTTACACATTGACACAACACTTACCCGTTTGCCAGCAATTCACCTTTGCCCTAACTTATGTTATCCTATATTATAAGTATGTATATATTAACTAGTATGATTAGTAGCTATCTCTATTTAGTGACTGAAAGTTAGAACTATCTATGAAGTTGGATACTCGACTGAACCCAACAATCTATAGGATTGTCATGCCGGACCGAGCCACCAGTGTCGCGTAACGTATGCTACTAGGATGGAATTTGGATCAAAGTAGATACTAAATAGACTCCTACGAATAGAGAATCTAACCACTGCTGAAGAAGCGATCAAATGGCTCGCAATTCTAGAAGAATGATTATCAAAAGTCCCAGAATGGATCACTACTTCTAAACAGTGCCAGGCGGAAAGTTATGACGACGAACTGTGCTAACAAACGAAGACAGTATGTCAAGTGATTCCTGCTAACGTGCCTGGATGAAAAAAATGAGCCCCCACTGCCTAATGTATTCTCACACAACAGGAGATAAGACAGAATGATACGTATAGATGTAGTCCTTTCACTCGTCACACAATCTGATGATGCTAATTCTATAATGACAGACGCCGTTGTTAAAAGTACAAATATAACATAACGTTTAATCCTAAAGAACACTACGTGAGCCCCACTGGGAACTCACTGACACATAAGAGATACGCAGATCCCTGAAATCTTGACCAGATAATGTTCAGCTAGAGGATATAATCATAGAAACTTAGCCAATAGCGGACAAATTAGGATTGCTGTGCAGTGGCAAACGGGTGGGTAGCCACTCATCTGATAATTCTTAGCCTCCTGGATGGTAAGCTGGCAGTGCTGACTGGATCGTGGTATGGACTCCACTCTCTGCTGCATCAAGTGAGTGGTTCGTAGCTCAATCACCGGTCGTGACTACGGCTACAGATGATCAGGGTGCAGGCTCTGTGAATGACAGTGAGAAGGAGTGAATAATCCTTCAAGACAGCCTTGTAAATTCTTCTGGCCATGTCCTGCATAGCATCTTGTCTCATAAATTTTCATAGCATGTATTATTTAAATTTACAGGTTGATTCCTTATCTGAAATCTACAACAGCACACTGATCTCATGGAAACAGCATACAAATGATATCCTATTCTCTCTGCTGACATTTAGATCAAACATGTACAATCACAATGCTCTACTTCAAAGACCACATTCCAAATATATATTCTAAGTCATGATTACTCATGGAAACATGAACCACAATTCACATAATGACTTAACAGTACATATAGGATGACTTCAATGGACTGAAACTCAGACGCCACAACTCCGACATCACATATACATTAACAAACCATTACATCGATGAAACACCACACATCATTTTTCAAGTATGGAAACACACAAACTACACTCCACACGATGAATTAACATCACATATTGATGAATTCCATAGAATGAAATGAAATCACACACAACAACTATAACTTCACGATGTACACGAGTGAACCATTAAAATCAATGAAACACCCCAAGTTCACTTAAAGAGTTATGAGTTGTACTACTAGCAAGTCTTCCTTATATTAATTAAAACATAATTAATTATCTAGAAGATTTCTTAGCTAGATTTAAGATTATTTTCACTATACACAAGAACAATATTAGGGTTGGAGAATTCCCCCAAGGTTTGAACTTTGTTAAGTGGGCCATCTTGGACCACATGGTAGTAATCTGACTATGGGCAAGATAGAGATTAATAAAGAATAATTAATGGTAACTTATTCACTCTCTGAACTAATTCCTTCAACTAATAAGTATATTATCTAGAGAAATCCGCTAGTTCCGAAGTTTAAGCACATAATTAAATTATCTTAACTCTAATCGTCTACTGACTAACTCAGGTGTCCTTCCGCAGGCAGATACCTAATTTCGAGAATCACGTAATGTAATTTATCCATGTTTTTAATGCCACATGTGACGAGCTTTTCGTTTTACCCTTGTCGGCAAGCCACATGGCACAAACATGGTCCTAATTCTAATATTAGTTAACTAACACTAGTTTTAATTAATAGTATCTATTATCGATCGGCATGGCCGGTAGATTTTGCCGGCATTTTGACACACAGAAAATTGTTTAACAAAATTATTATTAACTCACCCTGCAACTAGATTTTGACTGGCCTATCGGGAGTGGAGACTATCATTGGCTTTTCTATGTTTTAGAGGGTTTTTCGGCTTAACAAGAGCCAGCAATAAAATATGTTTAAACACAGACAGGTGTTCAATTTTAGCCAATTGACGTGATAGCTCCTGCTCCTTCCAGGTTGCTAGAAAAAATGGCAGATCTTAGGGTGCTACCGGAAGTTAACTTCTCATCCAGGAGAGTTCCCTTCCTGTGGCCAAATTATTTTTCATAGCCAAACCTGAATATAAATTCAGCCTGACTTGATTTCTTGGCTTGTAAACGAACTCTACCCTACATCTACTTCTAACTATAAGAAGAAATAGTATTTAACTCTCTCTCTATAGTTTTATGTATATAAATACACTAACCAAAGACGATTTTATCTAATATTTGAAAATATAGATAAAAATAAAAATTACTACAGGATACATAGAGGGGTTTACTGAGGGCTATCTCCATCTAGTAACAAAACGATCTGAGAGGTGGGCCAACCTGTCACAGACATAAGGACAGCGGTGTTTTCTATGGGCTCCGTGTTGGAGAGGAGAGGATCTGGTTTGGTGCAATCTTCTTAGTGAGCGAGGAAATCGTCTGTTGCCTCACATTCATACAGTGATGGGACCGGGACAGGAATAACCCTTAGACGAGTTAAACGCGGCTGGTAAATCCTTGGGAAAAGAGCGACCTTCCTAAAGCAATGGCAGAATTCGGGAACTGAGTATGTATAACTGTATAACCACCCGTCCCCGTCTTCAGGGGCAGGTTATAATATGGAATAGCGTTCTTTGTTGTTCTGCGAGAGCATGTAATAAATGCCTGAAATTGCCGTCGGCTGGTTTGCGTCTGTTTCATCAAGGTGAGCGCTGTTTAGTATTTTGTTATTGAGTACGAGCAACTTTATTTCTTGGAGTGACATGCGTCGGCATGTGTCAAGGCAATGTGGGGTCTCTGATCCAGAAAGCATCGTGTGGATGTAAACAACGAAGATTCCCGCCATATCGCTAAGTAAACGAAGGAGAATGCACACCAGGATCAATTCCTGAAGCACGATGCAGCACCAAGATCGCTTGTTACGCGCCAACATGGCAGTTGCCGAAAGATCGTGAGAAACGCCAACATAATTATTGTTTGACGATTATCTGCAGGTAAAGGGACTAAATAATTTAATTAAACTAGTCCTTCATAAGTGCCACAGTTTGAGAAGTTTATCAGTGGAAAGAAAGAAATAAAGATTACACTATGCTATATTAACTGATCTACATACATGATGCGCACGAGCAGAAACAGATAATGAACATTACGTGTATTTAATAACAGCAAATTATATACTATCGTTTGAGACAATAGTAAATAGTTAAATACGATCATAATATTGTCCAAGTTTGGGAAAGTGAAGCACAATACAGTAATGGAGAAGTAAACACAACTGATATATTTGGTTTACGGATCGTTTGAGTCCACACTCGACTTATAATGTGTTGGTACAGAAGAAGGAGGCGTTAGCTTCCTACACGACATTTCCACTCTGTTAACAAAGCAGTGAGTCAAACTTATAATAGGAGAAAGAACACTTACTTTCACGCTTATGACACTGATATAACTACACACAAGGATGGTACGATATTGCCAGTACCCACACATTTAACATACGAGTATCAAGAATAGGAGGACACATATGAAGATTAAGTTGACACAGTACCACTTCATTACTTCGAACTTTACTCTTCACGGGAAACTTCAATATATATTTACGAGTTACAACGGGATATCTGACAGAATACATAGAGATACGTTATCATTACACCTCAACATGCAGGAAATCTAACACGTGTACACTCACTTGATTTGAAGTCGAAGCATACAGATAGACTTTAATGTCACATAGTACCCAATTGTTCAAGGTATTTAATCGATAACGATTCACATTGGGACAGTTATATTTATTATATCGGGACATTAAAGGACATTATACACATCAAGATACTACTAGACACTACACTGCACCTGGAACGCATCGAGACGTTACATGTTCCTCAAGACTCTGACGACAGGAACATATAAAGACACTTATGGATGTTACACATTGCACCGCTGTAGCAAATGACTCAATTATTTATTGACATTATTCCAATGTTAGCGATCCTCACTAGGACACCATTGAGCTCATTTACGGACATGGAAGTAACACTTCGTTCGTCTAACGACACCATTTCATGATTGTGGATTGACACAACGACGATACAAACATTAACTCATTACGTCGACATCTACGGACAACGGTAACGTTTGGACATTGATTGACTGTACACGGATACACTACACACGTCAGGAGGCTACTCACTTTACACTTCAGCGGTTACACATCGGAACGTTTTACGGATTGACAATTACTATTTTTTTTCATCGTGATACCAGACACAGTCGAATCGGTCACACATTGGACTTTAGGTACCAGAACCGGATGCAGGCAGATCTACTGATTTCACTGTGGGCATCATTCATTCGGATACCTACAGCAGCCTAAACGTATCACAATAAGGCTGCAGTAAAATTCAAACGTCGTCGTTACACTACAGCCAACTACGTGTTATGGGTTGGTTACGGACTTCCTGAGTCCAGGGTGAAAGTAGTACAAGTTAATTGTACTATCGTTCAAGCCAGGAGCAACAGTCTATTGTGGACACAGCTTCTCGGGTATAAATCAACAAGCATACCAATACTCGAGTGGTGACCACGGATCAATTCCTTAATGAACTGATCGACACAATTCTATGTCAAGATTTTTGAACGACAGGAACTCTACTCGGTTATCTATGTACAAGAGAGCCGGGAAAAGAGTTGATTGAGTTCGTGTTGGCTCAACGGTGATACAACCCAAATATTGCACAAGGCCAGTATATGTTATTGTTGGTTAATGTGTTATTGTTGATAAATGAGGTGCCTATTATTTAATAATGAGTAAATTAATTCAAAAATGGATAGTGTGGACGGTTAGAAGGGCATTTTTACATTAAACAAGGACACTTGAATATTGTGGTGTCAACAGATAATTTTTGTCTTGGATTAAGTATAGTAGTAATTTCTATAAAAGTGCTATTTTATGAAAGAAAATATCTATTTACGTCACTCGTCAGTCGTCACCTGTCATTGTTGAGTGTCTAGTACTAAATATTCTTTATACTATATATAGATAGCAAGAAGTTACTGACTTTCGTTATTATTCAATCTTACATTGCTGTTGAGTTGCAATTCATATTTTGTTCAGCAGTTGTTATATTGATTGTCTTATCCGAATTGAACATATTTACATTTCTACATTGTTCGATCATATTTCAGCTAGATAAATTATTACACAGGTAGGACAGGATGTCGACACTACAATATTTCACGGAGTTGGGTGAGAAGAATGGTTTAGCTGGTGCGGACCTTAGGAATTGGGTGCTACAAGAATTCAGAGCTCAAACCGCACGTGAGTGGATGGAACAACGAGAAAAACATGCAACAGAGCAACTTCAAGCTACGCGTGAACGACAAGAACGACAAAAGAAATGGGCACTAGAGATGGCTATCAAGCAGAATGAGATAGCAGCTAGAGAAAAAGAATTAACTTTGAGACGCGAAAGGATTGCAGCCGAAAAAGAGAATTTGGCTCTGAAGGAACAGGAAAAGATAGCTGAAATGAGAAAAGAGTTAACGGCAAGACAGATAACCGCAGACGCAGAGTTAAAGGCAAGACAGATAACTGTGGAGACAGAGTTAAAGGCAAGACAATTAACCGTCGAGACAGAAATCATGCAAAAACGACTCGCACTTGTAGAGGAGAGTCTTGCAAGGGAAACAATGTGGAAGGAGCGTATAAGACAAATAAAAGAAAGTTATCACACAAGTAAAGTATGTGCTACAGTAGTGAAAGAACCAAACGCCAGAGATTTCGTTCAGAAAGGAACTATAGAACACAAGTCTAACGAAACACTTACAAGTACAAATGCCCAAATTGAAACAACACAAGAAGAAGAAGAAGAAGAAGAAGAAGAAGAAGAAGAAGAAGAAAAGACGCAAATAGAACAGGGTACATCAACAGTAGGCATGCATGATTCAACGCTACTGAGTGATAGCATAACGGTAAATAAGTGCAAATACCAAGATTTGCACAAAGTCAACGAACCCAAACATAGTCTAAACGGGTTCATTCAAACAAAAACGCATATCATAAACATGCACACAGAAGTGAAGAAGCATAGCACAAATATACACAAAAAAGGCAAGAAATGGATTACATACATACGCACAGAAGTCAAGAAGTGTGTCACTAACAGATACACACAATCAAAGAAATACGTTGCGTGCGGCATTACAATTATCCATTCACAAATTAAAAGAAGATACACAAGACTGAAAACAATTACATTGTTCCAATCAACAAAGTTACAATGTACAAATATTGGCATGCGTGCAGAAGAGAGATTCTACAGATTTGAAACAAAGAAAGAAAGAAAGAAAATGAATGAAAAGACGAATAAAAGAAAAAATAACAAGAACAATAAAATTGGATGAAAGTGTTAGGTTCATGTCAACACATAGTACACTACAGACACATTAGGGGCTTATTACTTAGTTATCCCAGATGTCACTGTGTAGGGTTATACTTGTCAGAATTGTTCTCACTATTTTTCTTCACTTAAGTGTGTGAAAATATGTTGGTTCTCTATTCTACGGATAATTGTCCGTAACTATATCGTTATTAGAGAACTTAATAATTTTATGAAGAGTATTTGATTTAAATATTTATTATATTTCTGATTTATTATCTTAGAAATCTTGAATCTTTGAGATATGATTCTTCACAAAACTGTAAGAGCTACAACTCAATTATAATCTTGCCGATATTTTAAATCAACTATAAATATAAATATTTTATTCAATTTATTCAATCCTAGTTTATTATAGTTGTTGGTTCATAGAGTGTTTGGAAATGGGTTAGATAGCACCGAATTTACTGACAATACACACACAGATCAACAATTACATATTATTAATGCAAATAGCTAGTTTAAATAGTTGGATACTTCTGTCAATATGTGATTTTGACAGGATGAGAAGAAATTTACGTGAGGAGGAACCGTTGAGGCATGGAGAACTTTGAGAACTTTGACTTGTGTGGTTTTTCTCCTGGGTCGAGTTTTCACTTGGATGGTTTGTGACTGGGTGTAACTACTTTAAAGGAAAACCGGTGAACACGTATTGTGATATGACTTGAACATTGTATAATATTAGTATGTGTATATAGAGTTAATGTAATGAATTGTGATAATAGTTGATTAGTTAACGTAGTTAGATTAAATACTATGTTAGTATAGTTATATTTTGATCATTGATCGTTAGTTATTATTACTTAATTATCAATTGTCAATTTTATTGCGATCGCCATTTCCAAGTATAGACACCACTACATATAGCATAATGAAATATGCCGTTGAAGGATATTGTCACTCGGTCATTATTGCCACACCTTCACAGAGAAGTTATGATGACTTCTTTAAGGAGCATTTACCTCGACTACACCTGAAAATTATGACGTCATAATACTGGTCCCCTACCTACCCGTTTGATGAGAGTAAGATATACGACATAGCGGTCGAGATAAAAGTCATTGTGTCTACACTGCTATGTGTCAGATTAATTCTCTTGATGAAAGAAAAAAATGATTACATCATTTTAAAAGGGAGGGGGGCATACTGCCACATGGCGTTTAGACATAATGACGTCATCGGAATGGACGGTGGAAAATCATATACGGAGTTTCCCATTCAGACACTAAAGTGGATGTCAACGGAGGAATCCAAGGAAAATGTGGAGAACGTCAGAGGACGGCAACGGGGACGCTTCGAGAGAGGACATAAGGACAGCGGTGTTTTCTATGGGCTCCGTGTTGGAGAGGATAGGATCTGGTTTGGTGCAATCTTCTTAGTGAGCGAGGAAATCGTCTGTTGCCTCACATTCATACAGTGATGGGACCGGGACAGGAATAACCCTTAGACGAGTTAAACGCGGCTGGTAAATCCTTGGGAAAAGAGCGACCTTCCTAAAGCAATGGCAGAATTCGGGAACTGAGTCTGTATAACTGTATAACCACCCGTCCCCGTCTTCAGGGGCAGGTTATAATATGGAATAGCGTTCTTTGTTGTTCTGCGAGAGCATGTAATAAATGCCTGAAATTGCCGTCGGCTGGTTTGCGTCTGTTTCATCAAGGTGAGCGCTGTTTAGTATTTTGTTATTGAGTACGAGCAACTTTATGTCTTGGAGTGACATGCGTCGGCATGTGTTAAGGCAGCGCGCACATCTGTCAATCACAAGTGTCCGGGCCTGTGTAAAGCGTGCACTATCGTCAGACTCCCCACCTGACTTATAGCGGCCCCCGCGACCAACGGGAATAGGCCCGCCATAGCTACCGCAGGAGATATTGCCTGTCTATTTGCAAGCAAATCTCCCATACTTCCACTGTGCGGATCTCGCGACCAGCGAGAATAGGCCCGCCGGAGATTATGCTCGTCTGCTGCGAACAAATCTCTACCGAGAGACTGAATAAGTAAAGAAACGATAAAAGTAGTGGTATTTCAATTGCGCTTGCGCTCCCACCTATGCTACACTCTTCATGTGTCTTCACAAAGTCGGACTAGAGTCAAGCTCAACAGGGTCTTCTTTCCCCGCTGATTCTACCAAGCCCGTTCCCTTGGCTGTGGTTTCGCTAGATAGTAGATAGGGACAGTGGGAATCTCGTTAATCCATTCATGCGCGTCACTAATTAGATGACGAGGCATTTGTCTACCTTAAGAGAGTCATAGTAACTAACTAACTAACTAACTAACTAACTAACTAACTAACTAACTAACTAACTATATCCCTCGGCACTGAATCGGTGAATAATTCTTTCATTGTCTTTCTTTTATGTTTAGTTTACGTTGTGCATCCTCTTTCTGTTTATCGGCTAGCCCAGCCCTGTCCCAGAATCAAGCATGTTTAGAAGTGCTGCACTGTCGAGTCATCTTCTCTTAACTCCGCGCCATTCTCATCTTGTTTGCAGCAGGATGTTTCTTAGCCTTTTTCTGTTTGTTTTGTTCCATTCGTTCTTCAGCAGGGTACATATTTAAATCTGCACTGGATGAACAGTTACAATGTTATTTTCTTCAATTGTCGGGACATATTTTGCTATAGCAAAATTCTCCACACCTTGACGAACATGCATCATCTATTGACACCCTTTAATCGTTGTTCTGAAGTCGGGGTTGGTTCGCCTGATGGAGAGCGACACTGGTAATAGGGAAAGCTTATCCACACGTAACATTCAGTCCAGTGAACTAGAAGTAATAAATAACACGTGTATGGACTACGCTTGGGTTCAAAGCGAGCGAATGCCAAAAAATGTAAAGAATATTTAAAAAAAAATATATATATATATATATATATATATGGCAGCTATACAAGGCACATTATGGAAACAACAGACGTTGCTGCAACAATCCTTCATCAACAAACACAAGAAAACAACATACATACAAACCACGGAGAAGACACTTCAGTGACTACATTATGGCATAACCGAATGAGAAGAATGGGAGAAATATACTTTCTTGTGTACACGGAATTCGTTGTGTGGTCTCTAACACACTGACCGATTTAACGGTAATAGAACATTTGCTAATATTATACACATTATAATTTGACTTGGTACCACATAATCACTATAAATTATTTTTAAAAAAAAACAGTCACAATGGAGATTCGAACCCAAGACCACAGGAAACCCAAGCGAGGGCGTATTAGGCTCTACCACAGCAAATTTCAAGAAAGTTTCAAATGAATATATGCCTTGAAGCTAGCTTGGGCACCGGACAATTTTCATAATTTTCGGGAACTTATTTGAGAAGGAAGGAAGGCGGGTAAGAAACTGTCAACCCTGCCTGTTTATGTCGTGGCCTAGGATATGTGAAGGTTTAACACTTGACTTCATAGTGGTAGTTTCTACTGTTAGGATGGACAGAGGCATTATCAAATGTTAAATTAATTATCTATCAATACACGTTCTGACTGATAGAATTCGTTGCAAAATATTTTTTCACCGGTAATAAACTTACAAATTTAAATTTTTAATGTTACTAAACTTGCATGTCATTTTACATGACATTACATTTTGTAATGAACCCTAGCATGTATTGGCTGCTTGTGATTTACTAGCACATTTTACCTTCAGTAGTTTGCCATTGTTTCTGAACAACCGACTCTCCATAACATCAAAATCAACGCAAAGCGTTGCAATGTTGTTGCATAAACATGTATGATGCTGAGCACAGTCTAGCACAGTCCAATATCCTTTGATAGATTGTGATTTTGATCTCTCCATATCAGTTATAAGTGCAACCCCTATCACATAGTCTCAGCCATTGTTCGAGTGTGGAACATTCCTGTTCAACACAGGGCTGATAGATCACGGTGCTGCATCTCCGCAACTTCTTTAAGTTGTACTGACTTTTAACAAAGTCATGAGGTTGGTTCTAAGATAGGACTCTACATGATTGAAGCAGGGTAAGAAAATAAAAGAGAACAAACATACATCAAATTTCTGTAAGCTATAGCATAGCTTGTGACATGTCTGGGGCGTTTTACGCCATGCAAGCAACTTCGTGATCTGCGCATGTTACAGGAGTGTGCCTGTGCGCGTGCATATGTGTGTGTGTGTGGAGAGAGAGAGAGAGAGAAAGAGAGAGAGAGAGAGAGAGAGAGAGAGAGAGAGAGAGAGAGAGAGAGCACAAAAATGTATGTTGAGATCATTTGGGGAAACATCAATCAAACTCATGTACATACCTTACAAGAACACAAGAAATGCTTATTGATTCTATACAGGGTCTTAACATATTTTTTTTGGTTTCGGTTTATTCTTTTTATTTATTTATATTTTGTCATATCCTACTGAAGTCAAGATCTCTCTCTCTCTCTCTCTCTCTCTCTCTCTCTCTCTCTCTCTCTCTCTCTCTCTCTCTCACACACACACACACACACACACACACACACACACACACACACACCTCCACTTGATGATGATACGTCAATGAACAGGGGAAAGTTTTCTTGTGAGTTCATCGGCCGATAGCGGCTAGAAATGAGCGGCTTGGAGACAGTGCCTTCTGTTGTCCGCGAACGGTTATCTTTGGACATATTACAGGTTGCTGTAAAACCCAGACTGTCGTCGGCCTCTTCGTCCGCCTTCCGTCTTCCCTTTTTGAAACTAACATTGTTTTCCAGGTCGATCAGCCCTTGTGGTTTGATATTTTGCAATCATCTTTCTTGATTCCTGGTCACGTGTAGTTAACATGTTTCATTTCTTGCAGGCCAGACGGGAGTCCTTTTTCCTGTTCATTAAATTCACAGCTATATGATAGACAGAATTTCATTTATTCACAGCTATATCGTAGACATAATTTCATTTATTCACAGCTATATGATAGACATAATTTCATTATACGCACATTATAATTAATATAAAACATGTTGAAATACGATGTATATGTAAAAATATATACCAACAGAATGCTCAGTCATGTACAGTGTGTAATATACGAGGAGACTATAAGTGAAAACTTCAAATGCTTTTGTGTTTGTTTGTTTGTGAATATATTCTGAAAAAGTAAAGAACACGTGTATTATTTTTCGATGTAGTCACCACTGCGTTCAATGCAAGTCTTCCAGCGATGATAAAGTGCTTGGATTCCTGTAGAAAAAAAAATTACTCTTGTTTGCACGTGTAACTGTAACATTGCAACCAAACTCCAACTTTCTACAACTGTGTACCCCCATAGTCTCATGATACCCCTTCAAGTAGTTGTTGAACATTTCCAGAAGCATATATCGCCTGCCGGCCCGGGAAGTAAAGACGGACGGCTTAATACCGTCCACATCACCCACTCAGTGCCATTGGGTCTATACAAATATGCGTCTAGTACCATATGTCAGCCGGCTCCATGGCGAAGGGGTTACGGTCGCGGTTCGTGATCCAGCATACACACGTTCGAAACACAGCTGTGGGCGATTTGGCAGCAGACCGCGTTGCACTGGTTTGTTACGAAATGGTATGGGTGCCGGTCGTTCAGAAAGCAATGACAAAATACTGAACGTAAGGGTTCCAAATGTTGCTGTATGTAGCCGAGGCGCGGTGTTGGGGTGAGCGCCCAACATTGCTCAAATACCTCAATGGCTCGTGAATACATAACCTATGCAGCAAAAGTCCAACTCCTGGCCTTCACGTGGCGGGCCTGTTTAAACTAACAGGAGAAGGGGCGACGGCGAGTCTCTGGCGCCGGAAAATAACCAGTATGCTCTAGATGTGTATGCACGTACATGCATGCGCAGACAGGTGTGTGCGCGCGTACACATCTACACTCGAGTGAGACCACAGTCTGCTCTAGCAAAGAAAGGTGCTGAAGACGGAGGCAACCAGCCAAGAGGCGCACCACAGAAATCAGGATGCCACGCAATCACGCAAAATGGAATATGTCGACTACTGCTAATCGTTATGGTGCTCGCCCTGCTTTGGACCCCCAGGCAGGTGCAGTGCCGGGCCCTATGTCTCGAAAGGGTCCAACCCCAACTACTGGAGGTCCTTCTCAGATGTCCTGTGGAGCCAGGGGACATGAGAATAGGACGACTGGCCATACTAAACGAAGACTTAAAATAATGCACTGGAATGCGGAGGGAGTCAGCAACAAAAAAATAGAATTCGAAAAAATCTTGGACCAAGAAAAAGTAAGCATATGTTGCTTGCAAGAAACTCACCTCAATGAAAATATAGCCTTCAAAATCAGAGGCTACCAGTGTTACCGATCTGACCGAAAGAACAGGCGAAAAGGTGGGATACTGACCCTTGTAAGAAATAACATCATGGCTTCCCAAATCAAAGTCTACATGGAAGGGGCTGAGTATCAGACACTTAAACTTAAGACAGGTAATACAGATCTACATCTGATCAATTACTACTGTCCAAGTGACCGCCCACAGGCACTGGACACTCTACCACTAAAAGAAAAAATGATTGTGTGTGGCGATTTCAACAGCCACTCGCAGAGCTGGGGCTATGATCACATGGACCAGAGAGGAGAGAGACTGGAAGACTGGCAGGATGAGAATAGATTCATGTTGATTAACAAGCCGTCCGACCCACATACTTTCTACTCGAGATCATGGCACTCTACAACTACACCTGACCTGGCTTTTCATTCACCAGACCTGGAGTGGAACATTACACGAACTGTTGGGAAACAACTTGGTGGCAGTGACCATCGGCCAGTCTTTCTAACCGTAGAAAATGAGCTTGTAAGTGAAAGCAGCACCCTCTCGAGGTGGAACTACAAGAAAGCAGACTGGGCAATGTACAAGCATCGCACCAGCATACTGGTTAGAAACCTGAACACTGAGAAAGACATAAATAAAGCAGTTGAAGAGTTTGGGAAATGCATACTACAGGCAGCGCGAGAAACAGTACCAAGAGGAGCCCGTAAACAATATAAACCCTACTGGAGTAGTGAACTGGAACAGTTGCATAATGATGTTGAAGTGTGTAGAAAGCAAGCAGAGGCCACACCCAGCCAAGAGCACCACAATAAATTCCAGCATGCAAAAGCCAAATTTCAAAGGGCCAAGCTGCAGGCTAGACGGAAAAGCTGGCAGGAGAAAACGGAGTCTCTGAACTTTGAAAGAGACACAAGGAAATTGTGGAAGCTAATAAAACAGCTTAATGACGAGGGCACAGGGAGAAACTCAAAAATTGCACTACATAAAGATGGAAAACTCTTAACAAGAAAGCAAGCAGCTGACCATTTTGCGGACTCGTTCGCACAAGATAGCAATATCAAAATTAGTCCAGAGAAACAACAAGAGATTCGAGAGAAACGACAACATACAGGACAGAAGGAAATAGTACATGAGGTTCTGGAGGCACCCATCACAATCAGCGAACTGGAGCTAGCCATATCAAAACTGAAAATGAGAAAGTCACCAGGAGCTGATGGTATCTCCAATGAAATGATCAGGAACCTAGGAACAGAGGCCAAAACAAAGCTGTTGCAGATCTTCAATAACAGCTGGACCTTAGGCAGTGTTCCACAAGCCTGGAGAGAAGCAATCATGATACCCCTCCTAAAATCAGGGAAAGATGGTTCCATTGCCTCTAGCTACAGACCAATTAGCCTCACCAGCTGTCTCTGCAAAACACTGGAGCGCATCATCAATCACAGACTGCAGTGGTACATTGAAAGTAAAAACATCCTTGTGCCACAGCAGGCTGGCTTTAGGCAGTGCTACTCTACGGAAGATCAGACAACCTACCTCTCTCAAGAAATTGAGGATGCATTCCAAGAGAAGAAGCTGGTGCTTGCGGCATGGATAGATCTGAAGAAAGCCTTTGACAAAGTCTGGAAAGAAGGTCTGATGAAGAAACTGAGAAACTGCAAAGTCAATGGAAGAATGTACAAATGGGTGAAAGCATACTTGCACAACAGAAGAGCCCGAGTACAGATAGACGGACTCAGGAGCAAGAAAGTACTACTGCGTCACGGTGTCCCCCAGGGCGGAGTCTTGTCCCCCACACTTTTTCTAATCTTCATCAATGATCTTGTTGCTCACCTACCGCATGGAATTAAAGCGGCAATGTACGCCGATGACCTGGTTCTATGGAGCACAAATGAATATGCATCAGTGGCCACCAGATTGCTACAAAGAGCTGTAGATACATTTGCTGCATGGGCAAATAGATGGTGTGTCAGCATAAACACTGACAAGTGCAGCACCACCCTATTTACCCTCTCTCCAAAACAAAAGGCAGGGATCATCCAGATAAATGGAACACCCCTAAGAGAAGATAAAGAACCAACATACCTTGGAGTAACATTTGATGGCAAGCTGACATGGAGAAAGCACATCAACAAAGCAGTAGCAAAAGCCAGAAGGAAAATAGCCATCCTGAGAAAGCTAAGTGGAACCACATGGGGAGCCAGTACGAAAATACTTAGCAAAGTTTACCAACAGAGCATACGACCACACCTGGAATATGGGTCAACTGCGTGGTGTTCAGCATCAAATACCACACTACAAGAGCTGGACAAGGTGCAAAATCAAGCACTTAGAGTCACCACAGGAGGGATGAGATCAACCCCTATAGTGGAAATGGAGAAGATGGGGAGGACACAGGCACTGAGTGAGCGCAGAGATACAAAAACGCTAATACAAGCAGAAAAGTTCCTCAGCTTGCCAGGCCACCCTATGAAGAACAGATTTGAAAACCTAGCTATGGGGCGGTTGAAAAGAAGTAGTTTTATCCACCAGGCCAAACGACTCTGCAGAGAAACCACTGATCTGCCCACAGTTGGTATCCCCCTAACAACTATTCCAGAGCGAACTCCATGGAAAGATGAGCATAGACTATCATTACAAATCCAGACAGAAGTGAGAGGAATATTTGACAAGGAAGAACAGAACAGTGTGCAGCGCAGAACAGCCACTCTCAGCTTCCTTGATGAAGAATACCCACAGGACCTCTGGATCCGAGTCTACACAGATGGGTCAGCACAAAATGCTGTTCGAAACGGAGGAGCGGGAGTGTACATAGAATACCCAAATAATACTAGGGACACAGCCAGAGTACCGACAGGAAAGTACTGCCATAACTATGATGCCGAAATTGAGGCAATCAAGATAGCAACAGAGAAATTACTAAATAACAGCAATGGTACACAACCTGTGGTGCTACTAACAGATGCAAAATCAGTACTCGAGGCGCTCCTCTCTGGGAAATTGCCAGTACTAAGGACACTACTTTCTGAACTTAGCAGTCAGCATAAAGTCACCATACAGTGGATACCATCCCACTGTGGAGTACCCGGAAACGACAGAGCTGATCAATTGGCTAAGGAAGGAGCCAAAGAGGAACAGCCTGATGTGCCCGTTACATACCACCAAAAGAAAAGAATGATCAAATCAGTCAGAAAGCCACCAAAACCTGCTCAAGATGACTACCACATTATGGACAGACCAGAACAAGTCATTATTCTGCGCCTCAGAACAGGACACAATAGATTACGCAACCACATGTATACAAAATTCAAGATTGGTGAAACAGCCATGTGCACATGTGGATTGGCGTCGCAGACAGCAGAGCACATACTCCAAGACTGCCCAAAATATAACATATCTAGGCAAACCTTCTGGCCTAGAGAGACGACAGTGGAAGATAAACTCTATGGACCACTGTGTGAACTGAAAAAAACAGTTCAATTCATGCAAGAGACGACATTGCAGATATAGACATATTTCAAGCGAACGAAAGAAGAAGAAGAACTGAACGTAAACGTGCCAAGACATCACAGCAGCAAAAAATGCTGGCGTTGACTGCAACGTCCTGTAAAGGATTGTTATATATATAACTAACTTTAACTATATGTCCAATGCGCATGGAGTTAGAATGTTATGTCCAGTCGGCAGTTAGTGTGAGACGTGTGCAAAGTCGGTGTATTCTAGAAGGTCAAGGGTCACTTCGTGGATGAGCGGTCAGGAAAGGAATGCATTTTCACACACACACACGCGCACACACACACACACACACACACACACTCACACACACAGAGAGAGAGAGAGAGAGAGAGAGAGAGAGAGAGAGAGAGAGAGAGAGAGAGAATATATCTCAAATGTATGTTTCATCAAAACACTTTCTTAGTTAACATTCTTGTCTCCACTCGAAGTCGGTCGCTTTAACTTTTAAGAAATGGAGAAAAATCTCTGGCAGGATGCGAGTCGGGTAAAACGGTGAGTTTCTGGCATCCTAAAAATAGTTGTGAGTCATGCATGAACGTGCTGGAAGTAAAAAGAATGCGGTAGTCTTGATGCGAGGAAAGAAAACAAGTTGTTGATGTTTCAGAGAGAAGAGTGTAAGAGAAAAGGGAGACGATAAAGTACATTTGAGAGTTAGGGGCAAACTAACACGCATCTAACACGCATATGTAACGCTGGACTGAAGACGGTTGTCTTATCTTGCACAAATCTACAGTTGGCACATCGGTATTGTTATAGCTATAGCCAACACGTTGTTTACTTTGTTAACCCGCCACGTTCCAAGAAATACACCATGCATTCTTCTTTGGCGAAACAGTTTTGGTCGTCCTACTCCTTTAGTCGCATTTACCCACTCGATCCCAACTACTTCTCCACCGACTACCCACCCGGAACTCGTTGTTACATGTCTGTACTCCTTCAGCTAACTACTCGGTCCTAATTGTTACCTGTATGTACTCTTGTTACTTAATGTACTCCTGCAGTCCCAGTTACCCCTCTGTCCTAGCTGTTACTCGCCTCTCCTCTTCCAGTCCCAATTACTTGTATGCATTTGTTACTTCTCTACTTCTTCAGCCCCATTGGCTCACTCTATCTTAGTTCTTACATGACAAACACTCTCAATCGCACTGGATCCTCATTAGTACTTTATAACTGTTTCCTTCCTTGCTATTAAACAACTTCTTCGGTCTCAAACAGTTGTTAAGTTGAACTCCTTCGGGTGTAGAGTGTTCTTATTGTAACATCAAGCTTCACCTACGTTGGTTTTTAGGCCCCGTCTCAAATGATATACATCGAATTACATTATAGGACATAAATGGACATAAAGGACTGAGTGTTGCATTTCGTTAACTGTTTCTATGCCAAAGAAAAAGTAGTGTTAAATCAAACACGGTACACAGTCAAATGAACAGGTATTATTGTAACGTGCGTGTTTTACGCTTAAGTGGGGTGAATGTACTAGCTAAGAATCTTATAACACAACCGAGGATACAGGGGTCAGATAAGAATGAGACGGATGTTAGGTCAGAAAGGTGGAGTAAGAAAATCAAAAGACAATGGCTGAACCCAACACCGTGATTGTTAGAACACGTACGGGTCAAGAGGAAATCTCTAATGAGATGCAAAAACGTGATAGCAGACTAAGGGACAAAGGAAGTCCATAAATGTAATGGAGGAATTTAGATTGGGGTTAAAATGGGTTATATGGTGTTTCATGGAAGGTCCCGGGAAGAGTGAATAAAAGAGAAGTCTGGGCAAATTGGAGGAGAGTTGAGTTGTGGCAGAGTTAGGGACAACTCCGCCTTGTGGCTTTCAATGAGTTGAATTCTGGGGCTAAGGGAGGGAACTTAGCCCGATCGTGGAGTTGGAGTTAAGTCAGGGAGACTTAACGGGGACAGCTGATTATGAGGCTAAGTATTGGAGACTTAGCCAGGCTTTCAGCGGCAGTAGTGAAGAGAATGAGAGAAACCAGCCAAGAGAATCATATTCAGGAAGAGTTGATTCTGAGGCTTAGCCAGTTATTCAGTTGTTGGGCTACGTTCAGGGAAACTAGCGAGTTATTCGGAGTTCGGGCTGAGGAAGGAATATCAGCCAGGCAGTCCGTGAGTTCGGACACAGGATATAGTCCTAGGCAATTAAGTCATATCACCCG
Source organism: Cepaea hortensis (assembly GCA_963921405.1). Taxonomy (NCBI): domain Eukaryota; kingdom Metazoa; phylum Mollusca; class Gastropoda; order Stylommatophora; family Helicidae; genus Cepaea; species Cepaea hortensis. The sequence continues at coordinate 37,042,105 of OY992879.1, forward strand.
ACCGATCGTTGGTATTTATATACCTGTACAGAGATTACTTAGGGAATTGATGTCATGTTTTTTATCATCATGTATCTGTGTCATTAATAAAATTATGTGCGTGAAACAGTGTTATTCAATGTCTATAGCTGTGCATAAGTAAACCTGCAGAGTGTTCATACAGACATACCATTACCCGGAAGGTTAACCCGGTCAACAAATGCCCGCAGAAGTCGGATGTGTCGGCCTAACGGCGCAAGAACGCAGCTCTGCTGTAAACAGGCACAACGCAGTCACATCCGAAAAAAAAATCCGGATGAACGCAGAAGAAGAAGAAGACATACCATTAGATACAACCACAGCCACTTTATATGTCACAATCTTGTGACAATTATAATGTAAATTTACATTCACTGCACATTGAAATTGTGGAAGATGCCACAAAACAAAACAAATAACACGATGACCCTAGTATGGCGATATATTATCCTTTTGTTCAATTGGGAGTTCACATTTGGGGATATATTATCCTTCGGCACTGAATCAATTAAGTACAATGCCAAGGAACATTAAAATGTAAGCAGAATAAATATATTCGTAAATTCTCACTACATGATCGTGGTCGATACAGGAACACGGAGCTGATCCACGACTCTGGTGATCGAGTGAGATGGCAAAACATGACCGCCCACGCTTATCGTCATGGCACATGATGGATGGATGGATCAGTGGACTACAGTTTTCTTTAGAGAAGCATCCAATGTTTGTAGAAACATTGCGAAATCATGTGCGATATCATGGCTATTTGTTTTGTAAAGGATGGGTTATGAACATTGAATTTGTGCGTTCTTTGAGAGTTTCCAGCAGATGATGAGTTTCGTTGTTTGTATAGAATGAGTTAAAGCCGTTTTTGCACGCTTAAAGAGAAAACAACTAGCAGTTTATAAGTCGGAAAGTGACAGTTGGAGGAAATGCAAGGCAATATATTATCACCAGCAAGCGTCGACATCGTAATTGCGAAATGTAGAAGATACCAGAATTATTAACGAAACAGTTTCAGACGCTGTGGCTGTTGAAAAAGACTAATCATATGCGAATAATACATTGGACACACCACCACTACCATCATGTGCCATGTCGTGCGGCGCAGACAGTCATATTCCTACACACACCCCCCTTCTGTGTTGTTGTTAGCTTCGACTGCAGATCATCGTCCGTGCCACTCTGTCAACCCATCCAGCATTTCTCCCTTAGTCGGCCCACCACTGCCTCTAACACCTTCCATCTCCTAGGTTATCATCATTCACTCACTGGCGCCTTGCCGTCTCGACAAGCGATAGTTAGTTTGTTACATTGTGCTTTAAAAAAAAAGCATATAAAAAGCATATTTACAACCCATGGCGATAGCGATTGTGACCATAGCACAAAACCCGGGCTGAATTGTAGAGACCATGTGTTGCTCATGCAGCATGGTCCCTCTCTCGGCCAGCCTAGTTTACTCCAGAAGAAAGATATCACCAATACATCTGGAACACGACAAACTGTAGAAGCTGCGGATCATCAAAGCAATGCTCTGAGCATCTGACTTAACTTCGATCCTAGACCAGTTTCCAACCAAGGCTCAGAGCCTGGTCTGCCCTGCCTCGACGTTTAGTCTTAAGGTTGCATTTCCTCAGCCTAGGGTACGGCTTGTACCTTCCCAATTGCACTCATCCGCCGTTGGCTAGGATGTTATAACGCAAGAACTATAAGATGTTTTAACTGGGTGCGAGGTATGAGCGTGGTGTAGAGAAGGGAGAAGAAACTCAGACGCTTATTGACCTATTGGAACTGATAAGTGACCTTTGACATTCGGATAGTAGAGCTATGAACAACTGCCAGAAAATGTTGCGTAGTTAGAATAAATGGCGTTTATTTAAATAGTTTCTTGCGACCTAGTCCTCTGCAGGCATCTATCTACCTTCGTGTACTCCCATGTCTTCTTCGCTTCAGTCAAGGATTTGTCTGACACTCCGCCATTACCGAATTTTTTAGTTGTGAGTGCGTCTATGGATCTTGCACGTAGCTCTCCGCTATTTTCATCGTCTTATGTGATGTATCTTGTTGTTCTTTCCTTGCTTTCTGCAGATAGAATATATGTTTACTGCATGGTCTTAAAACAAATCATCGTCTCTTATTAAATCGGTTTTCTAGAGCTTTCTATTCTTTTCTTTTTTTTTTAAACATCTACAAGCGTATTAAAGGAAAACGTGTTTTTCATGACTGGCAGGAGGCATGTCTATGAAATCTGCATGGGAATCGGCTGAAAGCAGATACAGTTTCTCACAAAGAGGCATGCTGTTCGGTGTTGCTGATTGGAATTTCTTTTAAAAAAAAACAAACGTTTATTTGTTTGTTTCCTGTGTCTGCATCTTGTTTGGCAGAAAAGGCGGTGTTGGAGGCAGGTGTGACACCTACTAAGGACCCTTTCACACACCTTAAAGTGCATTAAAAAAAATAGACCAATGAGGGATCAATAGGTCACGTGGTTAGTATCATACCGGCCGCCTTTACTTTCCGAGACATTTCCTGGTCCCATGTTAGGCTGGGTTGACCTGGGAGTTCAGGTTATATTTACACATTTCTTGGTCCCATGTTAGGCTGGCTCATGTATCTGTTTCGTAACAAAAAAACAACAACAACAACAACAACCAAGATAAGACAGAATATATGGTAATTTCAAGAGACGGAATGGCTAAAAACTCTGGCCACATACAAATAGATAATATGACCATTAAAAGAACGGAAACATACAAATACCTGGGTACAATCTTCAACTGCTCCAACATCATAAGGGAAGAAATACAAACTAGAATCAACTCTGGAAATAAGATATACTATGCACTACAACATCTACTAAAATCAAAGGCGCTATCTCGTAATACCAAAATCACAATATACAAAACACTGATCAGACCAGTTGTGCTGTATGGCTCTGAAACCTGGAGTACAACGAAAGGAGACGAAGCCTTGTTACAAACCTTTGAGAACAAAATTTTAAGACGCATCTTTGGACCCATTAGGGATACACAAAGTGGAGAGTGGAAAAGAAGAAGTAACAAAGACATTTATGATCTGTTTAAGTCCCCGCTAATCACTGGTATCATGAAGGCTAATAGACTACAATGGCTGGGCATATAGAAAGAATGGAAGATAATAGGGAAACAAAACTCGCTTACACTCAGGAAATTAATGACCGTAGACCCCGAGGTAGACCAAGAAGGCGGTGGAGAGATAATACATATACAGACCTACAAGCACTTGGAATCAACGACTGGCAAGAGAAGGCCCACCAGAGAGACGAATGGAGACGGATTGTATCTGCAGCAAAGAACCTCAATGGCTCGGAACGCTGAAGAAGAAGAAGAAGCAGAAGAAGATGTTAGGCTGGGTTGACCTGGGAGTTCAGGTTATGTTTACACATTTCCTGGTCCCATGTTAGGCTGGGTTGACCTGGGAGTTCAGGTTATGTTTACACATTTCCTTGTCCCATGTTAGGCTGGGTTGACCTGGGAGTTCAGGTTATGTTTACACATTTCCTGGTCCCATGTTAGGCTGGGTTGACCTGGGAGGTCAGGTTATGTTTACACATTTCCTGGTCCCATGTTAGGCTGCATTGACCTGGGAATTCAGGTTATGTTTACACATTTCCTGGTCCCATGTTAGGCTGGGTTGACCTGGGAGTTCAGGTTATGTTTACACATTTCCTGGTCCCATGTTAGGCTGGGTTGACCTGGGAGTTCAGGCTATGTTTACACATTTCCTGGTCCCATGTTAGGCTGGTTTGACCTGGGAGTTCAGGTTTTGTTTACACATTTCCTGGTCCCATGTTAGACTGGGTTGACCTAGGAGTTCAGGTTATGTTTACACATTTCCTGGTCCCATGTTAGACTGGGTTGACCTGGGAGTTCAGGTTATGTTTACACATTTCCTGGTCCCATGTTAGGCTGGGTTGACCTGGGAGTTCAGGTTATGTTTACACATTTCCTGGTCCTATGTTAGGCTGGGTTGACCTGGGAGTTCAGGCTATGTTTACACATTTCCTGGTCCCATGTTAGGCTGGTTTGACCTGGGAGTTCAGGTTTTGTTTACACATTTCCTGGTCCCATGTTAGACTGGGTTGACCTAGGAGTTCAGGTTATGTTTACACATTTCCTGGTCCCATGTTAGACTGGGTTGACCTGGGAGTTCAGGTTATGTTTACACATTTCCTGGTCCCATGTTAGGCTGGGTTGACCTGGGAGTCCAGGTTATGTTTACACATTTCCTGCTACCCAATGGGTTGACCTGGGAGTTCAGGTTATGTTTACACATTTCTTGGTCCCATGTTAGGCTTGGTTGACCTGGGAGTTCAGGTTATGTTTACACATTTCCTGGTCCCATGTTAGACGGGGTTGACCTGGGAGTTCAGGTTATGTTTACACATTTCCTGGTCCCATGTTAGGCTGGGTTGACCTGGGAATTCAGGTTATGTTTACACATTTCCTGGTCCTATGTTAGATGGGGTTGACCTGGGAGTCCAGGTTATGTTTACACATTTCCTGGTACCCAATGGGTTGACCTGGGAGTGCAGGTTATATTTACACATTTCCTGGTCCCATATTAGGCTGGGTTGACCTGGGAGGTCAGGTTATGTTTACACATTTCTTGGTCCCATGTTAGGCTGGGTTGACCTGGGAGTTCAGGTTATGTTTACACATTTCCTGGTCCCATGTTAGACGGGGTTGACCTGGGAGTTCAGGTTATGTTTACACATTTCCTGGTCCCATGTTAGGCTGGGTTGACCTGGGAGTTCAGGTTATGTTTACACATTTCCTGGTCCTATGTTAGATGGGGTTGACCTGGGAGTCAAGGTTATGTTTACACATTTCCTGGTACCCAATGGGTTGACCTGGGAGTTCAGGTTATATTTACACATTTCCTGGTCCCATATTAGGCTGGGTTGACCTGGGAGTTCAGGTTATGTTTACATATTTCCTGATCCTATCTTAGGCTGGGTTGATCTGTGAGTTCAGGTTATGTTTACACATTTCCTGGTCCTATGTTAGGCTGGGTTGACCTGGGAGTTCAGGTTATGTTTACACATTTCCTGGTACCATGTTAGGCTGGGTTGACCTGGGAGTTCAATTTATGTTTACACATTTCCTGGTTCTATGTTAGACGTGATTGACCTGGGAGTTCAAATTATGTTTACACATTTCCTGGTCACATGTTAGGCTGGGTTGACCTGGGAGGTCAGGTTATGTTTACACATTTTCTGGTCCCATGTTAGGCTGGGTTGACCTGGGAGGTCAGGTTATGTTTACACATTTCTTGGTCCCATGTTAGGCTGGGTTGACCTGGGAGTTTAGGTTATCGTTAGAAATTTCAAGGTCCCATGTTAGGCTGGGTTGACCTGGGAGTTCAAGTTATGTTTACACATTTCCTGGTCCCATGTTAGACTGGGTTGACCTGGGAGTTCAGGTTATGTTTACACATTTTCTGGTCCCATGTTAAGCTGGGTTGACCTGGGAGGTCAGGTTATGTTTACACATTTCTTGGTCCCATGTTAGGCTGGGTTGACCTGGGAGTTTAGGTTATCGTTAGAAATTTCAAGGTCCCATGTTAGGCTGGGTTGACCTGGGAGTTCAAGTTATGTTTACACATTTCCTGGTCCCATGTTAGGCTGGGTTGACCTGGGAGTCCAGGTTATGTTTACACATTTCCTGCTACCCAATGGTTTGACCTGGGAGTTCAGGTTATATTTACACATTTCCTGGTCCCATATTAGGCTGGGTTGACCTGGGAGTTCAGGTTATGTTTACTCATTCCTGGTCCCATGTTAGGGTGGGTTGACCTGGGACTCCAGGTTATGGTTACACATTTCCTGGTACCCAATGGGTTGACCTGGGAGTTCAGGTTATGTTTACACATTTCCTGGTCCCATATTAGGCTGGGTTGACCTGGGAGTTCAATTTATGTTTACACATTTCCTGATCCTATGTTAGGCTGGGTTAACCTGTGAGTTCAGGTTATGTTTACACATTTCTTGGTCCCATGTTAGGCTTGGTTGACCTGGGAGTTCAGGTTATGTTTACACATTTCCTGGTCCCATGTTAGACGGGGTTGACCTGGGAGTTCAGGTTATGTTTACACATTTCCTGGTCCCATGTTAGGCTGGGTTGACCTGGGAGTTCAGGTTATGTTTACACATTTCCTTGTCCCATGTTAGGCTGGGTTGACCTGGGAGTTCAGGTTATGTTTACACATTTCCTGGTCCCATGTTAGGCTGGGTTGACCTGGGAGGTCAGGTTATGTTTACACATTTCCTGGTCCCATGTTAGGCTGCGTTGACCTGGGAATTCAGGTTATGTTTACACATTTTCTGGTCCCATGTTAGGCTGGGTTGACCTGGGAGTTCAGGTTATGTTTACACATTTCCTGGTCCCATGTTAGGCTGGGTTGACCTGGGAGTTCAGGCTATGTTTACACATTTCCTGGTCCCATGTTAGGCTGGGTTGACCTGGGAGTTCAGGTTATGTTTACACATTTCCTGGTCCCATGTTAGGCTGGTTTGACCTGGGAGTTCAGGTTTTGTTTACACATTTCCTGGTCCCATGTTAGACTGGGTTGACCTAGGAGTTCAGGTTATGTTTACACATTTCCTGGTCCCATGTTAGACTGGGTTGACCTGGGAGTTCAGGTTATGTTTACACATTTCCTGGTCCCATGTTAGGCTGGGTTGACCTGGGAGTCCAGGTTATGTTTACACATTTCCTGCTACCCAATGGGTTGACCTGGGAGTTCAGGTCATATATACACATTTCCTGGTCCCATATTAGGCTGAGTTGACCTGGGAGTTCAGGTTATGTTTACTCATTCCTGGTCCCATGTTAGGGTGGGTTGACCTGGGACTCCAGGTTATGGTTACACATTTCCTGGTACCCAATGGGTTGACCTGGGAGTTCAGGTTATATTTACACATTTCCTGGTCCCATATTAGGCTGGGTTGACCTGGGAGGTCAGGTTATGTTTACACATTTCTTGGTCCCATGTTAGGCTGGGTTGACCTGGGAGTTCAGGTTATGTTTACACATTTCCTGGTCCCATGTTAGACGGGGTTGACCTGGGAGTTCAGGCTATGTTTACACATTTCCTGGTCCCATGTTAGGCTGGGTTGACCTGGGAGTTCAGGTTATGTTTACACATTTCCTGGTCCCATGTTAGGCTGGTTTGACCTGGGAGTTCAGGTTTTGTTTACACATTTCCTGGTCCCATGTTAGACTGGGTTGACCTAGGAGTTCAGGTTATGTTTACACATTTCCTGGTCCCATGTTAGGCTGGGTTGATCTGTGAGTTCAGGTTATGTTTACACATTTCTTGGTCCCATGTTAGGCTTGGTTGACCTGGGAGTTCAGGTTATGTTTACACATTTCCTGGTCCCATGTTAGACGGGGTTGACCTGGGAGTTCAGGTTATGTTTACACATTTCCTGGTCCCATGTTAGGCTGGGTTGACCTGGGAGTTCAGGTTATGTTTACACATTTCCTTGTCCCATGTTAGGCTGGGTTGACCTGGGAGTTCAGGTTATGTTTACACATTTCCTGGTCCCATGTTAGGCTGGGTTGACCTGGGAGGTCAGGTTATGTTTACACATTTCCTGGTCCCATGTTAGGCTGCGTTGACCTGGGAATTCAGGTTATGTTTACACATTTTCTGGTCCCATGTTAGGCTGGGTTGACCTGGGAGTTCAGGTTATGTTTACACATTTCCTGGTCCCATGTTAGGCTGGGTTGACCTGGGAGTTCAGGCTATGTTTACACATTTCCTGGTCCCATGTTAGGCTGGGTTGACCTGGGAGTTCAGGTTATGTTTACACATTTCCTGGTCCCATGTTAGGCTGGTTTGACCTGGGAGTTCAGGTTTTGTTTACACATTTCCTGGTCCCATGTTAGACTGGGTTGACCTAGGAGTTCAGGTTATGTTTACACATTTCCTGGTCCCATGTTAGACTGGGTTGACCTGGGAGTTCAGGTTATGTTTACACATTTCCTGGTCCCATGTTAGGCTGGGTTGACCTGGGAGTCCAGGTTATGTTTACACATTTCCTGCTACCCAATGGGTTGACCTGGGAGTTCAGGTCATATATACACATTTCCTGGTCCCATATTAGGCTGAGTTGACCTGGGAGTTCAGGTTATGTTTACTCATTCCTGGTCCCATGTTAGGGTGGGTTGACCTGGGACTCCAGGTTATGGTTACACATTTCCTGGTACCCAATGGGTTGACCTGGGAGTTCAGGTTATATTTACACATTTCCTGGTCCCATATTAGGCTGGGTTGACCTGGGAGGTCAGGTTATGTTTACACATTTCTTGGTCCCATGTTAGGCTGGGTTGACCTGGGAGTTCAGGTTATGTTTACACATTTCCTGGTCCCATGTTAGACGGGGTTGACCTGGGAGTTCAGGCTATGTTTACACATTTCCTGGTCCCATGTTAGGCTGGGTTGACCTGGGAGTTCAGGTTATGTTTACACATTTCCTGGTCCCATGTTAGGCTGGTTTGACCTGGGAGTTCAGGTTTTGTTTACACATTTCCTGGTCCCATGTTAGACTGGGTTGACCTAGGAGTTCAGGTTATGTTTACACATTTCCTGGTCCCATGTTAGGCTGGGTTGATCTGTGAGTTCAGGTTATGTTTACACATTTCCTGGTCCCATGTTAGGCTGGGTTGACCTGGGAGTTCAGGTTATGTTTACACATTTCCTGGTACCATGTTAGGCTGGGTTGACCTGGGAGTTCAATTTATGTTTACACATTTCCTGGTTCTATGTTAGACGTGATTGACCTGGGAGTTCAAATTATGTTTACACATTTCCTGGTCACATGTTAGGCTGGGTTGACCTGGGAGGTCAGGTTATGTTGACATATTTTCTGGTCCCATGTTAGGCTGGGTTGACCTGGGAGGTCAAGTTATGTTTGCACATTTCTTGGTCCCATGTTAGGCTGGGTTGACCTGGGAGTTTAGGTTATCGTTAGAAATTTCAAGGTCCCATGTTAGGCTGGGTTGACCTGGGAGTTCAAGTTATGTTTACACATTTCCTGGTCCCATGTTAGACTGGGTTGACCTGGGAGTTCAGGTTATGTTTACACATTTCCTGGTCCCATGTTAGGCTGGGTTGACCTGGGAGTCCAGGTTATGTTTACACATTTCCTGGTACCCTATGGGTTGACCTGGGAGTTCAGGTTATGTTTACACATTTCATGGTCCCATGTTAGGCTGGGTTGACCTGGGAGATTAGGTTATGTTTACACATTTCCTGATCCTATGTTAGGCTGGGTTGACCTGTGAGTTCAGGTTATGTTTACACATTTCCTGGTCCTATGTTAGGCTGGGTTGACCTGGGAGTTCAGGTTATGTGTACACATTTCCTGGTACCATGTTAGGCTGGGTTGACCAGGGAGTTCAATTTATGTTTACACATTTCCTGGTTCTTTGTTAGACGTGATTGACCTGGGAGTTCAAATTATGTTTACACATTTCCTGGTCCCATGTTAGGCTGGGTTGACCTGGGAGGTCAGGATATGTTTACACATTTCCTGGTCCCATTTTAGGCTGGGTTGACCTGGGAGGTCAGGTTATGTTTACACATTTCTTGGTCCCATGTTAGGCTGGGTTGACCTGGGAGTTCAGGTTATGTTTACACATTTCCTGGTCCCATGTTAGATGGGGTTGACCTGGGAGTTCAGGTTATGTTTACACATTTCCTGGTCCCATGTTAGGCTGGGTTGACCTGGGAGTTCAGGTTATGTTTACACATTTCCTGGTCCTATGTTAGATGGGGTTGACCTGGGAGTCCAGGTTATGTTTACACATTTCCTGGTACCCAATGGGTTGACCTGGGAGTTCAGGTTATATTTACACATTTCCTGGTCCCATATTAGGCTGGGTTGACCTGGGAGTTCAGGTTATGTTTACACATTTCCTGATCCTATGTTAGGCTGGGTTGACCTGTGAGTTCAGGTTATGTTTACACATTTCCTGGTCCTATGTTAGGCTGGGTTGACCTGGGAGTTCAGGTTATGTGTACACATTTCCTGGTCCCATGTTAGGCTGGGTTGACCTGGGAGTTCAGGTTATGTTTACACATTTCCTGGTCCCATGTTAGGCTGGTTTGACCTGGGAGTTCAGGTTTTGTTTACACATTTCCTGGTCCCATGTTAGACTGGGTTGACCTAGGAGTTCAGGTTATGTTTACACATTTCCTGGTCCCATGTTAGGCTGGGTTGATCTGTGAGTTCAGGTTATGTTTACACATTTCTTGGTCCCATGTTAGGCTTGGTTGACCTGGGAGTTCAGGTTATGTTTACACATTTCCTGGTCCCATGTTAGACGGGGTTGACCTGGGAGTTCAGGTTATGTTTACACATTTCCTGGTCCCATGTTAGGCTGGGTTGACCTGGGAGTTCAGGTTATGTTTACACATTTCCTTGTCCCATGTTAGGCTGGGTTGACCTGGGAGTTCAGGTTATGTTTACACATTTCCTGGTCCCATGTTAGGCTGGGTTGACCTGGGAGGTCAGGTTATGTTTACACATTTCCTGGTCCCATGTTAGGCTGCGTTGACCTGGGAATTCAGGTTATGTTTACACATTTTCTGGTCCCATGTTAGGCTGGGTTGACCTGGGAGTTCAGGTTATGTTTACACATTTCCTGGTCCCATGTTAGGCTGGGTTGACCTGGGAGTTCAGGCTATGTTTACACATTTCCTGGTCCCATGTTAGGCTGGGTTGACCTGGGAGTTCAGGTTATGTTTACACATTTCCTGGTCCCATGTTAGGCTGGTTTGACCTGGGAGTTCAGGTTTTGTTTACACATTTCCTGGTCCCATGTTAGACTGGGTTGACCTAGGAGTTCAGGTTATGTTTACACATTTCCTGGTCCCATGTTAGACTGGGTTGACCTGGGAGTTCAGGTTATGTTTACACATTTCCTGGTCCCATGTTAGGCTGGGTTGACCTGGGAGTCCAGGTTATGTTTACACATTTCCTGCTACCCAATGGGTTGACCTGGGAGTTCAGGTCATATATACACATTTCCTGGTCCCATATTAGGCTGAGTTGACCTGGGAGTTCAGGTTATGTTTACTCATTCCTGGTCCCATGTTAGGGTGGGTTGACCTGGGACTCCAGGTTATGGTTACACATTTCCTGGTACCCAATGGGTTGACCTGGGAGTTCAGGTTATATTTACACATTTCCTGGTCCCATATTAGGCTGGGTTGACCTGGGAGGTCAGGTTATGTTTACACATTTCTTGGTCCCATGTTAGGCTGGGTTGACCTGGGAGTTCAGGTTATGTTTACACATTTCCTGGTCCCATGTTAGACGGGGTTGACCTGGGAGTTCAGGCTATGTTTACACATTTCCTGGTCCCATGTTAGGCTGGGTTGACCTGGGAGTTCAGGTTATGTTTACACATTTCCTGGTCCCATGTTAGGCTGGTTTGACCTGGGAGTTCAGGTTTTGTTTACACATTTCCTGGTCCCATGTTAGACTGGGTTGACCTAGGAGTTCAGGTTATGTTTACACATTTCCTGGTCCCATGTTAGGCTGGGTTGATCTGTGAGTTCAGGTTATGTTTACACATTTCCTGGTCCCATGTTAGGCTGGGTTGACCTGGGAGTTCAGGTTATGTTTACACATTTCCTGGTACCATGTTAGGCTGGGTTGACCTGGGAGTTCAATTTATGTTTACACATTTCCTGGTTCTATGTTAGACGTGATTGACCTGGGAGTTCAAATTATGTTTACACATTTCCTGGTCACATGTTAGGCTGGGTTGACCTGGGAGGTCAGGTTATGTTGACATATTTTCTGGTCCCATGTTAGGCTGGGTTGACCTGGGAGGTCAAGTTATGTTTGCACATTTCTTGGTCCCATGTTAGGCTGGGTTGACCTGGGAGTTTAGGTTATCGTTAGAAATTTCAAGGTCCCATGTTAGGCTGGGTTGACCTGGGAGTTCAAGTTATGTTTACACATTTCCTGGTCCCATGTTAGACTGGGTTGACCTGGGAGTTCAGGTTATGTTTACACATTTCCTGGTCCCATGTTAGGCTGGGTTGACCTGGGAGTCCAGGTTATGTTTACACATTTCCTGGTACCCTATGGGTTGACCTGGGAGTTCAGGTTATGTTTACACATTTCATGGTCCCATGTTAGGCTGGGTTGACCTGGGAGATTAGGTTATGTTTACACATTTCCTGATCCTATGTTAGGCTGGGTTGACCTGTGAGTTCAGGTTATGTTTACACATTTCCTGGTCCTATGTTAGGCTGGGTTGACCTGGGAGTTCAGGTTATGTTTACTCATTCCTGGTCCCATGTTAGGGTGGGTTGACCTGGGACTCCAGGTTATGGTTACACATTTCCTGGTACCCAATGGGTTGACCTGGGAGTTCAGGTTATATTTACACATTTCCTGGTCCCATATTAGGCTGGGTTGACCTGGGAGGTCAGGTTATGTTTACACATTTCTTGGTCCCATGTTAGGCTGGGTTGACCTGGGAGTTCAGGTTATGTTTACACATTTCCTGGTCCCATGTTAGACGGGGTTGACCTGGGAGTTCAGGCTATGTTTACACATTTCCTGGTCCCATGTTAGGCTGGGTTGACCTGGGAGTTCAGGTTATGTTTACACATTTCCTGGTCCCATGTTAGGCTGGTTTGACCTGGGAGTTCAGGTTTTGTTTACACATTTCCTGGTCCCATGTTAGACTGGGTTGACCTAGGAGTTCAGGTTATGTTTACACATTTCCTGGTCCCATGTTAGGCTGGGTTGATCTGTGAGTTCAGGTTATGTTTACACATTTCCTGGTCCCATGTTAGGCTGGGTTGACCTGGGAGTTCAGGTTATGTTTACACATTTCCTGGTACCATGTTAGGCTGGGTTGACCTGGGAGTTCAATTTATGTTTACACATTTCCTGGTTCTATGTTAGACGTGATTGACCTGGGAGTTCAAATTATGTTTACACATTTCCTGGTCACATGTTAGGCTGGGTTGACCTGGGAGGTCAGGTTATGTTGACATATTTTCTGGTCCCATGTTAGGCTGGGTTGACCTGGGAGGTCAAGTTATGTTTGCACATTTCTTGGTCCCATGTTAGGCTGGGTTGACCTGGGAGTTTAGGTTATCGTTAGAAATTTCAAGGTCCCATGTTAGACTGGGTTGACCTGGGAGTTCAGGTTATGTTTACACATTTCCTGGTCCCATGTTAGGCTGGGTTGACCTGGGAGTCCAGGTTATGTTTACACATTTCCTGGTACCCTATGGGTTGACCTGGGAGTTCAGGTTATGTTTACACATTTCATGGTCCCATGTTAGGCTGGGTTGACCTGGGAGATTAGGTTATGTTTACACATTTCCTGATCCTATGTTAGGCTGGGTTGACCTGTGAGTTCAGGTTATGTTTACACATTTCCTGGTCCTATGTTAGGCTGGGTTGACCTGGGAGTTCAGGTTATGTGTACACATTTCCTGGTACCATGTTAGGCTGGGTTGACCAGGGAGTTCAATTTATGTTTACACATTTCCTGGTTCTTTGTTAGACGTGATTGACCTGGGAGTTCAAATTATGTTTACACATTTCCTGGTCCCATGTTAGGCTGGGTTGACCTGGGAGGTCAGGATATGTTTACACATTTCCTGGTCCCATTTTAGGCTGGGTTGACCTGGGAGTTCAGGTTATGTTTACTCATTCCTGGTCCCATGTTAGGGTGGGTTGACCTGGGACTCCAGGTTATGGTTACACATTTCCTGGTACCCAATGGGTTGACCTGGGAGTTCAGGTTATATTTACACATTTCCTGGTCCCATATTAGGCTGGGTTGACCTGGGAGGTCAGGTTATGTTTACACATTTCTTGGTCCCATGTTAGGCTGGGTTGACCTGGGAGTTCAGGTTATGTTTACACATTTCCTGGTCCCATGTTAGACGGGGTTGACCTGGGAGTTCAGGCTATGTTTACACATTTCCTGGTCCCATGTTAGGCTGGGTTGACCTGGGAGTTCAGGTTATGTTTACACATTTCCTGGTCCCATGTTAGGCTGGTTTGACCTGGGAGTTCAGGTTTTGTTTACACATTTCCTGGTCCCATGTTAGACTGGGTTGACCTAGGAGTTCAGGTTATGTTTACACATTTCCTGGTCCCATGTTAGGCTGGGTTGATCTGTGAGTTCAGGTTATGTTTACACATTTCCTGGTCCCATGTTAGGCTGGGTTGACCTGGGAGTTCAGGTTATGTTTACACATTTCCTGGTACCATGTTAGGCTGGGTTGACCTGGGAGTTCAATTTATGTTTACACATTTCCTGGTTCTATGTTAGACGTGATTGACCTGGGAGTTCAAATTATGTTTACACATTTCCTGGTCACATGTTAGGCTGGGTTGACCTGGGAGGTCAGGTTATGTTGACATATTTTCTGGTCCCATGTTAGGCTGGGTTGACCTGGGAGGTCAAGTTATGTTTGCACATTTCTTGGTCCCATGTTAGGCTGGGTTGACCTGGGAGTTTAGGTTATCGTTAGAAATTTCAAGGTCCCATGTTAGGCTGGGTTGACCTGGGAGTTCAAGTTATGTTTACACATTTCCTGGTCCCATGTTAGACTGGGTTGACCTGGGAGTTCAGGTTATGTTTACACATTTCCTGGTCCCATGTTAGGCTGGGTTGACCTGGGAGTCCAGGTTATGTTTACACATTTCCTGGTACCCTATGGGTTGACCTGGGAGTTCAGGTTATGTTTACACATTTCATGGTCCCATGTTAGGCTGGGTTGACCTGGGAGATTAGGTTATGTTTACACATTTCCTGATCCTATGTTAGGCTGGGTTGACCTGTGAGTTCAGGTTATGTTTACACATTTCCTGGTCCTATGTTAGGCTGGGTTGACCTGGGAGTTCAGGTTATGTGTACACATTTCCTGGTACCATGTTAGGCTGGGTTGACCAGGGAGTTCAATTTATGTTTACACATTTCCTGGTTCTTTGTTAGACGTGATTGACCTGGGAGTTCAAATTATGTTTACACATTTCCTGGTCCCATGTTAGGCTGGGTTGACCTGGGAGGTCAGGATATGTTTACACATTTCCTGGTCCCATTTTAGGCTGGGTTGACCTGGGAGGTCAGGTTATGTTTACACATTTCTTGGTCCCATGTTAGGCTGGGTTGACCTGGGAGTTCAGGTTATGTTTACACATTTCCTGGTCCCATGTTAGATGGGGTTGACCTGGGAGTTCAGGTTATGTTTACACATTTCCTGGTCCCATGTTAGGCTGGGTTGACCTGGGAGTTCAGGTTATGTTTACACATTTCCTGGTCCTATGTTAGATGGGGTTGACCTGGGAGTCCAGGTTATGTTTACACATTTCCTGGTACCCAATGGGTTGACCTGGGAGTTCAGGTTATATTTACACATTTCCTGGTCCCATATTAGGCTGGGTTGACCTGGGAGTTCAGGTTATGTTTACACATTTCCTGATCCTATGTTAGGCTGGGTTGACCTGTGAGTTCAGGTTATGTTTACACATTTCCTGGTCCTATGTTAGGCTGGGTTGACCTGGGAGTTCAGGTTATGTGTACACATTTCCTGGTCCCATGTTAGGCTGGGTTGACCTGGGAGTTCAGGTTATGTTTACACATTTCCTGGTCCCATGTTAGGCTGGTTTGACCTGGGAGTTCAGGTTTTGTTTACACATTTCCTGGTCCCATGTTAGACTGGGTTGACCTAGGAGTTCAGGTTATGTTTACACATTTCCTGGTCCCATGTTAGGCTGGGTTGATCTGTGAGTTCAGGTTATGTTTACACATTTCTTGGTCCCATGTTAGGCTTGGTTGACCTGGGAGTTCAGGTTATGTTTACACATTTCCTGGTCCCATGTTAGACGGGGTTGACCTGGGAGTTCAGGTTATGTTTACACATTTCCTGGTCCCATGTTAGGCTGGGTTGACCTGGGAGTTCAGGTTATGTTTACACATTTCCTTGTCCCATGTTAGGCTGGGTTGACCTGGGAGTTCAGGTTATGTTTACACATTTCCTGGTCCCATGTTAGGCTGGGTTGACCTGGGAGGTCAGGTTATGTTTACACATTTCCTGGTCCCATGTTAGGCTGCGTTGACCTGGGAATTCAGGTTATGTTTACACATTTTCTGGTCCCATGTTAGGCTGGGTTGACCTGGGAGTTCAGGTTATGTTTACACATTTCCTGGTCCCATGTTAGGCTGGGTTGACCTGGGAGTTCAGGCTATGTTTACACATTTCCTGGTCCCATGTTAGGCTGGGTTGACCTGGGAGTTCAGGTTATGTTTACACATTTCCTGGTCCCATGTTAGGCTGGTTTGACCTGGGAGTTCAGGTTTTGTTTACACATTTCCTGGTCCCATGTTAGACTGGGTTGACCTAGGAGTTCAGGTTATGTTTACACATTTCCTGGTCCCATGTTAGACTGGGTTGACCTGGGAGTTCAGGTTATGTTTACACATTTCCTGGTCCCATGTTAGGCTGGGTTGACCTGGGAGTCCAGGTTATGTTTACACATTTCCTGCTACCCAATGGGTTGACCTGGGAGTTCAGGTCATATATACACATTTCCTGGTCCCATATTAGGCTGAGTTGACCTGGGAGTTCAGGTTATGTTTACTCATTCCTGGTCCCATGTTAGGGTGGGTTGACCTGGGACTCCAGGTTATGGTTACACATTTCCTGGTACCCAATGGGTTGACCTGGGAGTTCAGGTTATATTTACACATTTCCTGGTCCCATATTAGGCTGGGTTGACCTGGGAGGTCAGGTTATGTTTACACATTTCTTGGTCCCATGTTAGGCTGGGTTGACCTGGGAGTTCAGGTTATGTTTACACATTTCCTGGTCCCATGTTAGACGGGGTTGACCTGGGAGTTCAGGCTATGTTTACACATTTCCTGGTCCCATGTTAGGCTGGGTTGACCTGGGAGTTCAGGTTATGTTTACACATTTCCTGGTCCCATGTTAGGCTGGTTTGACCTGGGAGTTCAGGTTTTGTTTACACATTTCCTGGTCCCATGTTAGACTGGGTTGACCTAGGAGTTCAGGTTATGTTTACACATTTCCTGGTCCCATGTTAGGCTGGGTTGATCTGTGAGTTCAGGTTATGTTTACACATTTCCTGGTCCCATGTTAGGCTGGGTTGACCTGGGAGTTCAGGTTATGTTTACACATTTCCTGGTACCATGTTAGGCTGGGTTGACCTGGGAGTTCAATTTATGTTTACACATTTCCTGGTTCTATGTTAGACGTGATTGACCTGGGAGTTCAAATTATGTTTACACATTTCCTGGTCACATGTTAGGCTGGGTTGACCTGGGAGGTCAGGTTATGTTGACATATTTTCTGGTCCCATGTTAGGCTGGGTTGACCTGGGAGGTCAAGTTATGTTTGCACATTTCTTGGTCCCATGTTAGGCTGGGTTGACCTGGGAGTTTAGGTTATCGTTAGAAATTTCAAGGTCCCATGTTAGGCTGGGTTGACCTGGGAGTTCAAGTTATGTTTACACATTTCCTGGTCCCATGTTAGACTGGGTTGACCTGGGAGTTCAGGTTATGTTTACACATTTCCTGGTCCCATGTTAGGCTGGGTTGACCTGGGAGTCCAGGTTATGTTTACACATTTCCTGGTACCCTATGGGTTGACCTGGGAGTTCAGGTTATGTTTACACATTTCATGGTCCCATGTTAGGCTGGGTTGACCTGGGAGATTAGGTTATGTTTACACATTTCCTGATCCTATGTTAGGCTGGGTTGACCTGTGAGTTCAGGTTATGTTTACACATTTCCTGGTCCTATGTTAGGCTGGGTTGACCTGGGAGTTCAGGTTATGTGTACACATTTCCTGGTACCATGTTAGGCTGGGTTGACCAGGGAGTTCAATTTATGTTTACACATTTCCTGGTTCTTTGTTAGACGTGATTGACCTGGGAGTTCAAATTATGTTTACACATTTCCTGGTCCCATGTTAGGCTGGGTTGACCTGGGAGGTCAGGATATGTTTACACATTTCCTGGTCCCATTTTAGGCTGGGTTGACCTTGGAGGTCAGGTTATGTTTACACATTTCTTGGTCCCATGTTAGGCTGGGTTGACCTGGGAGTTCAGGTTATGTTTACACATTTCCTGGTCCCATGTTAGATGGGGTTGACCTGGGAGTTCAGGTTATGTTTACACATTTCCTGGTCCCATGTTAGGCTGGGTTGACCTGGGAGTTCAGGTTATGTTTACACATTTCCTGGTCCTATGTTAGATGGGGTTGACCTGGGAGTCCAGGTTATGTTTACACATTTCCTGGTACCCAATGGGTTGACCTGGGAGTTCAGGTTATATTTACACATTTCCTGGTCCCATATTAGGCTGGGTTGACCTGGGAGTTCAGGTTATGTTTACACATTTCCTGATCCTATGTTAGGCTGGGTTGACCTGTGAGTTCAGGTTATGTTTACACATTTCCTGGTCCTATGTTAGGCTGGGTTGACCTGGGAGTTCAGGTTATGTGTACACATTTCCTGGTCCCATGTTAGGCTGGGTTGACCTGGGAGTTCAGGCTATGTTTACACATTTCCTGGTCCCATGTTAGGCTGGGTTGACCTGGGAGTTCAGGTTATGTTTACACATTTCCTGGTCCCATGTTAGGCTGGTTTGACCTGGGAGTTCAGGTTTTGTTTACACATTTCCTGGTCCCATGTTAGACTGGGTTGACCTAGGAGTTCAGGTTATGTTTACACATTTCCTGGTCCCATGTTAGACTGGGTTGACCTGGGAGTTCAGGTTATGTTTACACATTTCCTGGTCCCATGTTTGGCTGGGTTGACCTGGGAGTCCAGGTTATGTTTACACATTTCCTGCTACCCAATGGGTTGACCTGGGAGTTCAGGTTATATTTACACATTTCCTGGTCCCATATTAGGCTGGGTTGACCTGGGAGTTCAGGTTATGTTTACTCATTCCTGGTCCCATGTTAGGGTGGGTTGACCTGGGACTCCAGGTTATGGTTACACATTTCCTGGTACCCAATGGGTTGACCTGGGAGTTCAGGTTATGTTTACACATTTCCTGGTCCCATGTTAGGCTGGGTTGACCTGGGAGTTCAATTTATGTTTACACATTTCCTGATCCTATGTTAGGCTGGGTTAACCTGTGAGTTCAGGTTATGTTTACACATTTCTTGGTCCCATGTTAGGCTTGGTTGACCTGGGAGTTCAGGTTATGTTTACACATTTCCTGGTCCCATGTTAGACGGGGTTGACCTGGGAGTTCAGGTTATGTTTACACATTTCCTGGTCCCATGTTAGGCTGGGTTGACCTGGGAGTTCAGGTTATGTTTACACATTTCCTGGTCCTATGTTAGATGGGGTTGACCTGGGAGTCCAGGTTATGTTTACACATTTCCTGGTACCCAATGGGTTGACCTGGGAGTTCAGGTTATATTTACACATTTCCTGGTCCCATATTAGGCTGGGTTGACCTGGGAGTTCAGGTTATGTTTACATATTTCCTGATCCTATCTTAGGCTGGGTTGATCTGTGAGTTCAGGTTATGTTTACACATTTCCTGGTCCTATGTTAGGCTGGGTTTACCTGGGAGTTCAGGTTATGTTTACACATTTCCTGGTACCATGTTAGGCTGGGTTGACCTGGGAGTTCAATTTATGTTTACACATTTCCTGGTTCTATGTTAGACGTGATTGACCTGGGAGTTCAAATTATGTTTACACATTTCCTGGTCACATGTTAGGCTGGGTTGACCTGGGAGGTCAGGTTATGTTTACACATTTTCTGGTCCCATGTTAGGCTGGGTTGACCTGGGAGGTCAGGTTATGTTTACACATTTCTTGGTCCCATGTTAGGCTGGGTTGACCTGGGAGTTTAGGTTATCGTTAGAAATTTCAAGGTCCCATGTTAGGCTGGGTTGACGTGGGAGTTCAAGTTATGTTTACACATTTCCTGGTCCCATGTTAGACTGGGTTGACCTGGGAGTTCAGGTTATGTTTACACATTTTCTGGTCCCATGTTAAGCTGGGTTGACCTGGGAGGTCAGGTTATGTTTACACATTTCTTGGTCCCATGTTAGGCTGGGTTGACCTGGGAGTTTAGGTTATCGTTAGAAATTTCAAGGTCCCATGTTAGGCTGGGTTGACCTGGGAGTTCAAGTTATGTTTACACATTTCCTGGTCCCATGTTAGGCTGGGTTGACCTGGGAGTCCAGGTTATGTTTACACATTTCCTGCTACCCAATGGTTTGACCTGGGAGTTCAGGTTATATTTACACATTTCCTGGTCCCATATTAGGCTGGGTTGACCTGGGAGTTCAGGTTATGTTTACTCATTCCTGGTCCCATGTTAGGGTGGGTTGACCTGGGACTCCAGGTTATGGTTACACATTTCCTGGTACCCAATGGGTTGACCTGGGAGTTCAGGTTATGTTTACACATTTCCTGGTCCCATATTAGGCTGGGTTGACCTGGGAGTTCAATTTATGTTTACACATTTCCTGATCCTATGTTAGGCTGGGTTAACCTGTGAGTTCAGGTTATGTTTACACATTTCTTGGTCCCATGTTAGGCTTGGTTGACCTGGGAGTTCAGGTTATGTTTACACATTTCCTGGTCCCATGTTAGACGGGGTTGACCTGGGAGTTCAGGTTATGTTTACACATTTCCTGGTCCCATGTTAGGCTGGGTTGACCTGGGAGTTCAGGTTATGTTTACACATTTCCTTGTCCCATGTTAGGCTGGGTTGACCTGGGAGTTCAGGTTATGTTTACACATTTCCTGGTCCCATGTTAGGCTGGGTTGACCTGGGAGGTCAGGTTATGTTTACACATTTCCTGGTCCCATGTTAGGCTGCGTTGACCTGGGAATTCAGGTTATGTTTACACATTTTCTGGTCCCATGTTAGGCTGGGTTGACCTGGGAGTTCAGGTTATGTTTACACATTTCCTGGTCCCATGTTAGGCTGGGTTGACCTGGGAGTTCAGGCTATGTTTACACATTTCCTGGTCCCATGTTAGGCTGGGTTGACCTGGGAGTTCAGGTTATGTTTACACATTTCCTGGTCCCATGTTAGGCTGGTTTGACCTGGGAGTTCAGGTTTTGTTTACACATTTCCTGGTCCCATGTTAGACTGGGTTGACCTAGGAGTTCAGGTTATGTTTACACATTTCCTGGTCCCATGTTAGACTGGGTTGACCTGGGAGTTCAGGTTATGTTTACACATTTCCTGGTCCCATGTTAGGCTGGGTTGACCTGGGAGTCCAGGTTATGTTTACACATTTCCTGCTACCCAATGGGTTGACCTGGGAGTTCAGGTCATATATACACATTTCCTGGTCCCATATTAGGCTGAGTTGACCTGGGAGTTCAGGTTATGTTTACTCATTCCTGGTCCCATGTTAGGGTGGGTTGACCTGGGACTCCAGGTTATGGTTACACATTTCCTGGTACCCAATGGGTTGACCTGGGAGTTCAGGTTATATTTACACATTTCCTGGTCCCATATTAGGCTGGGTTGACCTGGGAGGTCAGGTTATGTTTACACATTTCTTGGTCCCATGTTAGGCTGGGTTGACCTGGGAGTTCAGGTTATGTTTACACATTTCCTGGTCCCATGTTAGACGGGGTTGGCCTGGGAGTTCAGGCTATGTTTACACATTTCCTGGTCCCATGTTAGGCTGGGTTGACCTGGGAGTTCAGGTTATGTTTACACATTTCCTGGTCCCATGTTAGGCTGGTTTGACCTGGGAGTTCAGGTTTTGTTTACACATTTCCTGGTCCCATGTTAGACTGGGTTGACCTAGGAGTTCAGGTTATGTTTACACATTTCCTGGTCCCAAGTTAGGCTGGGTTGATCTGTGAGTTCAGGTTATGTTTACACATTTCCTGGTCCCATGTTAGGCTGGGTTGACCTGGGAGTTCAGGTTATGTTTACACATTTCCTGGTACCATGTTAGGCTGGGTTGACCTGGGAGTT
The DNA here is from genome assembly GCA_963921405.1 of Cepaea hortensis. Classification (NCBI taxonomy): domain Eukaryota; kingdom Metazoa; phylum Mollusca; class Gastropoda; order Stylommatophora; family Helicidae; genus Cepaea; species Cepaea hortensis. The sequence continues at coordinate 37,064,155 of OY992879.1, forward strand.
CAATTTATGTTTACACATTTCCTGGTTCTATGTTAGACGTGATTGACCTGGGAGTTCAAATTATGTTTACACATTTCCTGGTCACATGTTAGGCTGGGTTGACCTGGGAGGTCAGGTTATGTTGACATATTTTCTGGTCCCATGTTAGGCTGGGTTGACCTGGGAGGTCAAGTTATGTTTGCACATTTCTTGGTCCCATGTTAGGCTGGGTTGACCTGGGAGTTTAGGTTATCGTTAGAAATTTCAAGGTCCCATGTTAGGCTGGGTTGACCTGGGAGTTCAAGTTATGTTTACACATTTCCTGGTCCCATGTTAGACTGGGTTGACCTGGGAGTTCAGGTTATGTTTACACATTTCCTGGTCCCATGTTAGGCTGGGTTGACCTGGGAGTCCAGGTTATGTTTACACATTTCCTGGTACCCTATGGGTTGACCTGGGAGTTCAGGTTATGTTTACACATTTCATGGTCCCATGTTAGGCTGGGTTGACCTGGGAGATTAGGTTATGTTTACACATTTCCTGATCCTATGTTAGGCTGGGTTGACCTGTGAGTTCAGGTTATGTTTACACATTTCCTGGTCCTATGTTAGGCTGGGTTGACCTGGGAGTTCAGGTTATGTGTACACATTTCCTGGTACCATGTTAGGCTGGGTTGACCAGGGAGTTCAATTTATGTTTACACATTTCCTGGTTCTTTGTTAGACGTGATTGACCTGGGAGTTCAAATTATGTTTACACATTTCCTGGTCCCATGTTAGGCTGGGTTGACCTGGGAGGTCAGGTTATGTTTACACATTTCCTGGTCCCATTTTAGGCTGGGTTGACCTGGGAGGTCAGGTTATGTTTTCACATTTCTTGGTCCCATGTTAGGCTGGGTTGACCTGGGAGTTCAGGTTATGTTTACACATTTCCTGGTCCCATGTTAGACGGGGTTGACCTGGGAGTTCAGGTTATGTTTACACATTTCCTGGTCCCATGTTAGGCTGGGTTGACCTGGGAGTTCAGGTTATGTTTACACATTTCCTGGTCCTATGTTAGATGGGGTTGACCTGGGAGTCCAGGTTATGTTTACACATTTCCTGGTACCCAATGGGTTGACCTGGGAGTTCAGGTTATATTTACACATTTCCTGGTCCCATATTAGGCTGGGTTGACCTGGGAGTTCAGGTTATGTTTACACATTTCCTGGTCCTATGTTAGGCTGGGTTGACCTGGGAGTTCAGGTTATGTGTACACATTTCCTGGTCCCATGTTAGGCTGGGTTGACCTGGGAGTTCAGGCTATGTTTACACATTTCCTGGTCCCATGTTAGGCTGGGTTGACCTGGGAGTTCAGGTTATGTTTACACATTTCCTGGTCCCATGTTAGGCTGGTTTGACCTGGGAGTTCAGGTTTTGTTTACACATTTCCTGGTCCCATGTTAGACTGGGTTGACCTAGGAGTTCAGGTTATGTTTACACATTTCCTGGTCCCATGTTAGACTGGGTTGACCTGGGAGTTCAGGTTATGTTTACACATTTCCTGGTCCCATGTTAGGCTGGGTTGACCTGGGAGTCCAGGTTATGTTTACACATTTCCTGCTACCCAATGGGTTGACCTGGGAGTTCAGGTTATATTTACACATTTCCTGGTCCCATGTTAGGCTGGGTTGACCTGGGAGTTCAATTTATGTTTACACATTTCCTGATCCTATGTTAGGCTGGGTTAACCTGTGAGTTCAGGTTATGTTTACACATTTCTTGGTCCCATGTTAGGCTTGGTTGACCTGGGAGTTCAGGTTATGTTTACACATTTCCTGGTCCCATGTTAGACGGGGTTGACCTGGGAGTTCAGGTTATGTTTACACATTTCCTGGTCCCATGTTAGGCTGGGTTGACCTGGGAGTTCAGGTTATGTTTACACATTTCCTGGTCCTATGTTAGATGGGGTTGACCTGGGAGTCCAGGTTATGTTTACACATTTCCTGGTACCCAATGGGTTGACCTGGGAGTTCAGGTTATATTTACACATTTCCTGGTCCCATATTAGGCTGGGTTGACCTGGGAGGTCAGGTTATATTTACACATTTCTTGGTCCCATGTTAGGCTGGGTTGACCTGGGAGTTCAGGTTATGTTTACACATTTCCTGGTCCCATGTTAGACGGGGTTGACCTTGGAGTTCAGGTTATGTTTACACATTTCCTGGTCCCATGTTAGGCTGGGTTGACCTGGGAGTTCAGGTTATGTTTACACATTTCCTGATCCTATGTTAGGCTGGGTTGATCTGTGAGTTCAGGTTATGTTTACACATTTCCTGGTCCTATGTTAGGCTGGGTTGACCTGGGAGTTCAGGTTATGTTTACACATTTCCTGGTACCATGTTAGGCTGGGTTGACCTGGGGTTCAATTTATGTTTACACATTTCCTGGTTCTATGTTAGACGTGATTGACCTGGGAGTTCAAATTATGTTTACACATTTCCTGGTCACATGTTAGGCTGGGTTGACCTGGGAGGTCAGGTTATGTTTACATATTTTCTGGTCCCATGTTAGGCTGGGTTGACCTGGGAGGTCAAGTTATGTTTACACATTTCTTGGTCCCATGTTAGGCTGGGTTGACCTGGGAGTTTAGGTTATCGTTAGAAATTTCAAGGTCCCATGTTAGGCTGGGTTGACCTGGGAGTTCAAGTTATGTTTACACATTTCCTGGTCCCATGTTAGACTGGGTTGACCTGGGAGTTCAGGTTATGTTTACACATTTCCTGGTCCCATGTTAGGCTGGGTTGACCTGGGAGTCCAGGTTATGTTTACACATTTCCTGGTACCCAATGGGTTGACCTGGGAGTTCAGGTTATATTTACACATTTCCTGGTCCCATATTAGGCTGGGTTGACCTGGGAGTTCAGGTTATGTTTACTCATTCCTGGTCCCATGTTAGGGTGGGTTGACCTGGGACTCCAGGTTATGGTTACACATTTCCTGGTACCCTATGGGTTGACCTGGGAGTTCAGGTTATGTTTACACATTTCATGGTCCCATGTTAGGCTGGGTTGACCTGGGAGATTAGGTTATGTTTACACATTTCCTGATCCTATGTTAGGCTGGGTTGACCTGTGAGTTCAGGTTATGTTTACACATTTCCTGGTCCTATGTTAGGCTGGGTTGACCTGGGAGTTCAGGTTATGTGTACACATTTCCTGGTACCATGTTAGGCTGGGTTGACCAGGGAGTTCAATTTATGTTTACACATTTCCTGGTTCTTTGTTAGACGTGATTGACCTGGGAGTTCAAATTATGTTTACACATTTCCTGGTCCCATGTTAGGCTGGGTTGACCTGGGAGGTCAGGTTATGTTTACACATTTCCTGGTCCCATTTTAGGCTGGGTTGACCTGGGAGGTCAGGTTATGTTTACACATTTCTTGGTCCCATGTTAGGCTGGGTTGACCTGGGAGTTCAGGTTATGTTTACACATTTCCTGGTCCCATGTTAGACGGGGTTGACCTGGGAGTTCAGGTTATGTTTACACATTTCCTGGTCCCATGTTAGGCTGGGTTGACTTGGGAGTTCAGGTTATGTTTACACATTTCCTGGTCCTATGTTAGATGGGGTTGACCTGGGAGTCCAGGTTATGTTTACACATTTCCTGGTACCCAATGGGTTGACCTGGGAGTTCAGGTTATATTTACACATTTCCTGGTCCCATATTAGGCTGGGTTGACCTGGGAGTTCAGGTTATGTTTACACATTTCCTGATCCTATGTTAGGCTGGGTTGACCTGTGAGTTCAGGTTATGTTTACACATTTCCTGGTCCTATGTTAGGCTGGGTTGACCTGGGAGTTCAATTTATGTTTACACATTTCCTGGTTCTATGTTAGACGTGATTGACCTGGGAGTTCAAATTATGTTTACACATTTCCTGGTCACATGTTAGGCTGGGTTGACCTGGGAGGTCAGGTTATGTTTACACATTTTCTGGTCCCATGTTAGGCTGGGTTGAACTGGGAGATCAGGTTATGTTTACACATTTCTTGGTCCCATGTTAGGCTGGGTTGACCTGGGAGTTTAGGTTATCGTTAGAAATTTCAAGGTCCCATGTTAGGCTGGGTTGACCTGGGAGTTCAATTTATGTTTACACATTTCCTGGTCCTATGTTAGATGGGGTTTACCTGAGAGTCCAGGTTATGTTTACACATTTCCTGGTACCCAATGGGTTGACCTGGGAGTTCAGGTTATATTTACACATTTCCAGGTCCCATATTAGGCTGGGTTGACCTAGGAGTTCAGGTTATGTTTACACATTTCCTGGTCCCAAGTTAGGCTGGGTTGATCTGTGAGTTCAGGTTATGTTTACACATTTCCTGGTCCCATGTTAGGCTGGGTTGACCTGGGAGTTCAGGTTATGTTTACACATTTCCTGGTACCATGTTAGGCTGGGTTGACCTGGGAGTTCAATTTATGTTTACACATTTCCTGGTTCTATGTTAGACGTGATTGACCTGGGAGTTCAAATTATGTTTACACATTTCCTGGTCACATGTTAGGCTGGGTTGACCTGGGAGGTCAGGTTATGTTGACATATTTTCTGGTCCCATGTTAGGCTGGGTTGACCTGGGAGGTCAAGTTATGTTTGCACATTTCTTGGTCCCATGTTAGGCTGGGTTGACCTGGGAGTTTAGGTTATCGTTAGAAATTTCAAGGTCCCATGTTAGGCTGGGTTGACCTGGGAGTTCAAGTTATGTTTACACATTTCCTGGTCCCATGTTAGACTGGGTTGACCTGGGAGTTCAGGTTATGTTTACACATTTCCTGGTCCCATGTTAGGCTGGGTTGACCTGGGAGTCCAGGTTATGTTTACACATTTCCTGGTACCCTATGGGTTGACCTGGGAGTTCAGGTTATGTTTACACATTTCATGGTCCCATGTTAGGCTGGGTTGACCTGGGAGATTAGGTTATGTTTACACATTTCCTGATCCTATGTTAGGCTGGGTTGACCTGTGAGTTCAGGTTATGTTTACACATTTCCTGGTCCTATGTTAGGCTGGGTTGACCTGGGAGTTCAGGTTATGTGTACACATTTCCTGGTACCATGTTAGGCTGGGTTGACCAGGGAGTTCAATTTATGTTTACACATTTCCTGGTTCTTTGTTAGACGTGATTGACCTGGGAGTTCAAATTATGTTTACACATTTCCTGGTCCCATGTTAGGCTGGGTTGACCTGGGAGGTCAGGTTATGTTTACACATTTCCTGGTCCCATTTTAGGCTGGGTTGACCTGGGAGGTCAGGTTATGTTTTCACATTTCTTGGTCCCATGTTAGGCTGGGTTGACCTGGGAGTTCAGGTTATGTTTACACATTTCCTGGTCCCATGTTAGACGGGGTTGACCTGGGAGTTCAGGTTATGTTTACACATTTCCTGGTCCCATGTTAGGCTGGGTTGACCTGGGAGTTCAGGTTATGTTTACACATTTCCTGGTCCTATGTTAGATGGGGTTGACCTGGGAGTCCAGGTTATGTTTACACATTTCCTGGTACCCAATGGGTTGACCTGGGAGTTCAGGTTATATTTACACATTTCCTGGTCCCATATTAGGCTGGGTTGACCTGGGAGTTCAGGTTATGTTTACACATTTCCTGATCCTATGTTAGGCTGGGTTGACCTGTGAGTTCAGGTTATGTTTACACATTTCCTGGTCCTATGTTAGGCTGGGTTGACCTGGGAGTTCAGGTTATGTGTACACATTTCCTGGTCCCATGTTAGGCTGGGTTGACCTGGGAGTTCAGGCTATGTTTACACATTTCCTGGTCCCATGTTAGGCTGGGTTGACCTGGGAGTTCAGGTTATGTTTACACATTTCCTGGTCCCATGTTAGGCTGGTTTGACCTGGGAGTTCAGGTTTTGTTTACACATTTCCTGGTCCCATGTTAGACTGGGTTGACCTAGGAGTTCAGGTTATGTTTACACATTTCCTGGTCCCATGTTAGACTGGGTTGACCTGGGAGTTCAGGTTATGTTTACACATTTCCTGGTCCCATGTTAGGCTGGGTTGACCTGGGAGTCCAGGTTATGTTTACACATTTCCTGCTACCCAATGGGTTGACCTGGGAGTTCAGGTTATATTTACACATTTCCTGGTCCCATGTTAGGCTGGGTTGACCTGGGAGTTCAATTTATGTTTACACATTTCCTGATCCTATGTTAGGCTGGGTTAACCTGTGAGTTCAGGTTATGTTTACACATTTCTTGGTCCCATGTTAGGCTTGGTTGACCTGGGAGTTCAGGTTATGTTTACACATTTCCTGGTCCCATGTTAGACGGGGTTGACCTGGGAGTTCAGGTTATGTTTACACATTTCCTGGTCCCATGTTAGGCTGGGTTGACCTGGGAGTTCAGGTTATGTTTACACATTTCCTGGTCCTATGTTAGATGGGGTTGACCTGGGAGTCCAGGTTATGTTTACACATTTCCTGGTACCCAATGGGTTGACCTGGGAGTTCAGGTTATATTTACACATTTCCTGGTCCCATATTAGGCTGGGTTGACCTGGGAGGTCAGGTTATATTTACACATTTCTTGGTCCCATGTTAGGCTGGGTTGACCTGGGAGTTCAGGTTATGTTTACACATTTCCTGGTCCCATGTTAGACGGGGTTGACCTTGGAGTTCAGGTTATGTTTACACATTTCCTGGTCCCATGTTAGGCTGGGTTGACCTGGGAGTTCAGGTTATGTTTACACATTTCCTGATCCTATGTTAGGCTGGGTTGATCTGTGAGTTCAGGTTATGTTTACACATTTCCTGGTCCTATGTTAGGCTGGGTTGACCTGGGAGTTCAGGTTATGTTTACACATTTCCTGGTACCATGTTAGGCTGGGTTGACCTGGGGTTCAATTTATGTTTACACATTTCCTGGTTCTATGTTAGACGTGATTGACCTGGGAGTTCAAATTATGTTTACACATTTCCTGGTCACATGTTAGGCTGGGTTGACCTGGGAGGTCAGGTTATGTTTACATATTTTCTGGTCCCATGTTAGGCTGGGTTGACCTGGGAGGTCAAGTTATGTTTACACATTTCTTGGTCCCATGTTAGGCTGGGTTGACCTGGGAGTTTAGGTTATCGTTAGAAATTTCAAGGTCCCATGTTAGGCTGGGTTGACCTGGGAGTTCAAGTTATGTTTACACATTTCCTGGTCCCATGTTAGACTGGGTTGACCTGGGAGTTCAGGTTATGTTTACACATTTCCTGGTCCCATGTTAGGCTGGGTTGACCTGGGAGTCCAGGTTATGTTTACACATTTCCTGGTACCCAATGGGTTGACCTGGGAGTTCAGGTTATATTTACACATTTCCTGGTCCCATATTAGGCTGGGTTGACCTGGGAGTTCAGGTTATGTTTACTCATTCCTGGTCCCATGTTAGGGTGGGTTGACCTGGGACTCCAGGTTATGGTTACACATTTCCTGGTACCCTATGGGTTGACCTGGGAGTTCAGGTTATGTTTACACATTTCATGGTCCCATGTTAGGCTGGGTTGACCTGGGAGATTAGGTTATGTTTACACATTTCCTGATCCTATGTTAGGCTGGGTTGACCTGTGAGTTCAGGTTATGTTTACACATTTCCTGGTCCTATGTTAGGCTGGGTTGACCTGGGAGTTCAGGTTATGTGTACACATTTCCTGGTACCATGTTAGGCTGGGTTGACCAGGGAGTTCAATTTATGTTTACACATTTCCTGGTTCTTTGTTAGACGTGATTGACCTGGGAGTTCAAATTATGTTTACACATTTCCTGGTCCCATGTTAGGCTGGGTTGACCTGGGAGGTCAGGTTATGTTTACACATTTCCTGGTCCCATTTTAGGCTGGGTTGACCTGGGAGGTCAGGTTATGTTTACACATTTCTTGGTCCCATGTTAGGCTGGGTTGACCTGGGAGTTCAGGTTATGTTTACACATTTCCTGGTCCCATGTTAGACGGGGTTGACCTGGGAGTTCAGGTTATGTTTACACATTTCCTGGTCCCATGTTAGGCTGGGTTGACTTGGGAGTTCAGGTTATGTTTACACATTTCCTGGTCCTATGTTAGATGGGGTTGACCTGGGAGTCCAGGTTATGTTTACACATTTCCTGGTACCCAATGGGTTGACCTGGGAGTTCAGGTTATATTTACACATTTCCTGGTCCCATATTAGGCTGGGTTGACCTGGGAGTTCAGGTTATGTTTACACATTTCCTGATCCTATGTTAGGCTGGGTTGACCTGTGAGTTCAGGTTATGTTTACACATTTCCTGGTCCTATGTTAGGCTGGGTTGACCTGGGAGTTCAATTTATGTTTACACATTTCCTGGTTCTATGTTAGACGTGATTGACCTGGGAGTTCAAATTATGTTTACACATTTCCTGGTCACATGTTAGGCTGGGTTGACCTGGGAGGTCAGGTTATGTTTACACATTTTCTGGTCCCATGTTAGGCTGGGTTGAACTGGGAGATCAGGTTATGTTTACACATTTCTTGGTCCCATGTTAGGCTGGGTTGACCTGGGAGTTTAGGTTATCGTTAGAAATTTCAAGGTCCCATGTTAGGCTGGGTTGACCTGGGAGTTCAATTTATGTTTACACATTTCCTGGTCCTATGTTAGATGGGGTTTACCTGAGAGTCCAGGTTATGTTTACACATTTCCTGGTACCCAATGGGTTGACCTGGGAGTTCAGGTTATATTTACACATTTCAAGGTCCCATATTAGGCTGGGTTGACCTGGGGGTTCAGGTTATGTTTACTCATTCCTGGTCCCATGTTAGGGTGGGTTGACCTGGGACTCCAGGTTATGGTTACACATTTCCTGGTACCCAATGGGTTGACATGAGAGTTCAGGTTATGTTTACACGTTTCCTGGTCCCATGTTAGGCTGCGTTGACCTGGGAGATCAGGTTATGTTTACACATTTCCTGATCCTATGTTAGGCTGGGTTGACCTGTGAGTTAAGGTTATGTTTACACATTTCCTGGTCCTATGTTAGGCTGGGTTGACCTGTGAGTTCAGGTTATGTTTTCACATTTCCTGATACCATGTTAGGCTGGGTTGACCTGGGAGTTCAATTTATGTGTACACATTTCCTGGTACCATGTTAGGCTGGGTTGACCTGGGAGTTCAATTTATGTTTACACATTTCCTGGTTCTTTGTTAGACGTGATTGACCTGGGAGATCAAATTATGTTTACACATTTCTTGGTCCCATGTTAGGCTGGGTTGACCTGGGAGGTCAGGTTATGTTTACACATTTCCTGGTCCCATTTTAGGCTGGGTTGACCTGGGAGGTCAGGTTATGTTTACACATTTCTCTGTCCCATGTTAGGCTGGGTTGACCTGGGAGTTCAGGTTATGTTTACACATTTCCTGGTCCCATGTTAGACGGAGTTGACCTGGGAGTTCAGGTTATGTTTACACATTTCCTGGTCCCATGTTAGGCTGGGTTGACCTGGGAGTTCAGGTTATGTTTACACATTTCATGGTCCTATGTTAGATGGGGTTGACCTGGGAGTCCAGGTTATGTTTACACATTTCCTGGTACCCAATGGGTTGACCTGGGAGTTCAGGTTATATTTACACATTTCCTGGTCCCATATTAGGCTGGGTTGACCTGGGAGTTCAGGTTATGTTTACACATTTCCTGATCCTATGTTAGGCTGGGTTGACCTGTGAGTTCAGGTTATGTTTACACATTTCCTGGTCCCATGTTAGGCTGGGTTGACCTGGGAGTTCAATTTATGTTTACACATTTCCTGGTTCTATGTTAGACGTGATTGACCTGGGAGTTCAAATTACGTTTACACATTTCCTGGTCACATGTTAGGCTGGGTTGACCTGGGAGGTCAGGTTATGTTTACACATTTTCTGGTCCCATGTTAGGCTGGGTTGACCTGGGAGTTCAGGTTATGTTTACACATTTCCTGGTACCCAATGGGTTGACCTGGGAGTTCAGGTTATATTTACACATTTCCTGGTCCCATGTTAGGCTGGTTTGACCTGGGAGTTCAATTTATGTTTACACATTTCCTGGTTCTATGTTAGACGTGATTGACCTGGGAGTTCAAATTATGTTTACACATTTCCTGGTCACATGTTAGGCTGGGTTGACCTGGGAGGTCAGGTTATGTTTACACATTTTCTGGTCCCATGTTAGGCTGGGTTGACCTGGGAGGTCAGGTTATGTTTACACATTTCTTGGTCCCATGTTAGGCTGGGTTGACCTGGGAGTTTAGGTTATCGTTAGAAATTTCAAGGTCCCATGTTAGGCTGGGTTGACCTGGGAGTTCAAATTATGTTTACACATTTCCTGGTCTCATGTTAGACTGGGTTGACCTGGCAGTTCAGGTTATGTTCACACATTTCCTGGTCCCATGTTAGGCTGGGTTGACCTGGGAGTTCAGGTTATGTTTACTCATTCCTGGTCCCATGTTAGGGTGGGTTGACCTGGGACTCCAGGTTATGGTTACACATTTCCTGGTACCCAATGGGTTGACCTGGGAGTTCAGGTTATGTTTACACATTTCGTGGTCCCATGTTAGGCTGGGTTGACCTGGGAGATTAGGTTATGTTTACACATTTCCTGATCCTATGTTAGGCTGGGTTGACCTGTGAGTTCAGGTTATGTTTACACATTTCCTGGTCCTATGTTAGGCTGGGTTGACCTGGGAGTTCAGGTTATGTTTACACATTTCCTGGTCCCATATTAGGCTGGGTTGACCTGGGAGTTCAGGTTATGTTTACTCATTCCTGGTCCCATGTTAGGGTGGGTTGACCTGGGACTCCAGGTTATGGTTACACATTTCCTGGTACCCAATGGGTTGACCTGGGAGTTCAGGTTATGTTTACACATTTCGTGGTCCCATGTTAGGCTGGGTTGACCTGGGAGATTAGGTTATGTTTACACATTTCCTGATCCTATGTTAGGCTGGGTTGACCTGTGAGTTCAGGTTATGTTTACACATTTCCTGGTCCTATGTTAGGCTGGGTTGACCTGGGAGTTCAGGTTATGTGTACACATTTCCTGGTCTCATGTTATGCTGGGTTGACCTGGGAGTTCAGGCTATGTTTACACATTTCCTGGTCCCATGTTAGGCTGGCTTGACCTGGGAGTTCAGGTTATGTTTACACATTTCCTGGTCCCATGTTAGGCTGGTTTGACCTGGGAGTTCAGGTTTTGTTTATACATTTCCTGGTCCCATGTTAGACTGGGTTGACCTAGGAGTTCAGGTTATGTTTACACATTTCCTGGTCCCATGTTAGACTGGGTTGACCTGGGAGTTCAGGTTATGTTTACACATTTCCTGGTCCCATGTTAGGCTGGGTTGACCTGGGAGTCCAGGTTATGTTTACACATTTCCTGCTACCCAATGGGTTGACCTGGGAGTTCAGGTTATATTTACACATTTCCTGGTCCCATATTAGGCTGGGTTGACCTGGGAGTTCAGGTTATGTTTACTCATTCCTGGTCCCATGTTAGGGTGGGTTGACCTGGGACTCCAGGTTATGGTTACACATTTCCTGGTACCCAATGGGTTGACCTGGGAGTTCAGGTTATGTTTACACATTTCCTGGTCCCATGTTAGGCTGGGTTGACCTGGGAGTTCAATTTATGTTTACACATTTCCTGATCCTATGTTAGGCTGGGTTAACCTGTGAGTTCAGGTTATGTTTACACATTTCTTGGTCCCATGTTAGGCTTGGTTGACCTGGGAGTTCAGGTTATGGTTACACATTTCCTGGTCCCATGTTAAACGGGGTTGACCTGGGAGTTCAGGTTATGTTTACACATTTCCTGGTCCCATGTTAGGCTGGGTAGACCTGGGAGTTCAGGTTATGTTTACACATTTCCTGGTCCTATGTTAGATGGGGTTGACCTGGGAGTCCAGGTTATGTTTACACATTTCCTGGTACCCAATGGGTTGACCTGGGAGTTCAGGTTATATTTACACATTTACTGGTCCCATATTAGGCTGGGTTGACCTGGGAGGTCAGGTTATGTTTACACATTTCTTGGTCCCATGTTAGGCTGGGTTGACCTGGGAGTTCAGGTTATGTTTACACATTTCCTGGTCCCATGTTAGACGGGGTTGACCTGGGAGTTCAGGTTATGTTTACACATTTCCTGGTCCCATGTTAGGCTGGGTTGACCTGGGAGTTCAGGTTATGTTTACACATTTCCTGATCCTATGTTAGGCTGGGTTGATCTGTGAGTTCAGGTTATGTTTACACATTTCCTGGTCCTATGTTAGGCTGGGTTTACCTGGGAGTTCAGGTTATGTTTACACATTTCCTGGTACCATGTTAGGCTGGGTTGACCTGGGAGTTCAATTTATGTTTACACATTTCCTGGTTCTATGTTAGACGTGATTGACCTGGGAGTTCAAATTATGTTTACACATTTCCTGGTCACATGTTAGGCTGGGTTGACCTGGGAGGTCAGGTTATGTTTACATATTTTCTGGTCCCATGTTAGGCTGGGTTGACCTGGGAGGTCAAGTTATGTTTACAAATTTCCTGGTCCCATGTTAGGCTGGGTTGACCTGGGAGTTTAGGTTATCGTTAGAAATTTCAAGGTCCCATGTTAGGCTGGGTTGACCTGGGAGTTCAAGTTATGTTTACACGTTTCCTGGTCCCATGTTAGACTGGGTTGACCTGGGAGTTCAGGTTATGTTTACACATTTCCTGGTCCCATGTTAGGCTGGGTTGACCTGGGAGTCCAGGTTATGTTTACACATTTCCTGGTACCCAATGGGTTGACCTGGGAGTTCAGGTTATATTTACACATTTCCTGGTCCCATATTAGGCTGGGTTGACCTGGGAGTTCAGGTTATGTTTACTCATTCCTGGTCCCATGTTAGGGTGGGTTGACCTGGGACTCCAGGTTATGGTTACACATTTCCTGGTACCCTATGGGTTGACCTGGGAGTTCAGGTTATGTTTACACATTTCATGGTCCCATGTTAGGCTGGGTTGACCTGGGAGATTAGGTTATGTTTACACATTTCCTGATCCTATGTTAGGCTGGGTTGACCTGTGAGTTCAGGTTATGTTTACACATTTCCTGGTCCTATGTTAGGCTGGGTTGACCTGGGAGTTCAGGTTATGTGTACACATTTCCTGGTCCCATGTTAGGCTGGGTTGACCTGGGAGTTCAGGCTATGTTTACACATTTCCTGGTCCCATGTTAGGCTGGGTTGACCTGGGAGTTCAGGTTATGTTTACACATTTCCTGGTCCCATGTTAGGCTGGTTTGACCTGGGAGTTCAGGTTTTGTTTACACATTTCCTGGTCCCATGTTAGACTGAGTTGACCTAGGAGTTCAGGTTATGTTTACACATTTCCTTGTCCCATGTTAGACTGGGTTGACCTGGGAGTTCAGGTTATGTTTACACATTTCCTGGTCCCATGTTAGGCTGGGTTGACCTGGGAGTCCAGGTTATGTTTACACATTTCCTGCTACCCAATGGGTTGACCTGGGAGTTCAGGTTATATTTACACATTTCCAGGTCCCATATTAGGCTGGGTTGACCTGGGAGTTCAGGTTATGTTTACTCATTCCTGGTCCCATGTTAGGGTGGGTTGACCTGGGACTCCAGGTTATGGTTACACATTTCCTGGTACCCAATGGGTTGACATGAGAGTTCAGGTTATGTTTACACGTTTCCTGGTCCCATGTTAGGCTGCGTTGACCTGGGAGATCAGGTTATGTTTACACATTTCCTGATCCTATGTTAGGCTGGGTTGACCTGTGAGTTAAGGTTATGTTTACACATTTCCTGGTCCTATGTTAGGCTGGGTTGACCTGTGAGTTCAGGTTATGTTTTCACATTTCCTGGTACCATGTTAGGCTGGGTTGACCTGGGAGTTCAATTTATGTGTACACATTTCCTGGTACCATGTTAGGCTGGGTTGACCTGGGAGTTCAATTTATGTTTACACATTTCCTGGTTCTTTGTTAGACGTGATTGACCTGGGAGATCAAATTATGTTTACACATTTCTTGGTCCCATGTTAGGCTGGGTTGACCTGGGAGGTCAGGTTATGTTTACACATTTCCTGGTCCCATTTTAGGCTGGGTTGACCTGGGAGGTCAGGTTATGTTTACACATTTCTCTGTCCCATGTTAGGCTGGGTTGACCTGGGAGTTCAGGTTATGTTTACACATTTCCTGGTCCCATGTTAGACGGAGTTGACCTGGGAGTTCATTTTATGTTTACACATTTCCTGGTCCCATGTTAGGCTGGGTTGACCTGGGAGTTCAGGTTATGTTTACACATTTCCTGGTCCTATGTTAGATGGGGTTGACCTGGGAGTCCAGGTTATGTTTACACATTTCCTTGTACCCAATGGGTTGACCTGGGAGTTCAGGTTATATTTACACATTTCCTGGTCCCATATTAGGCTGGGTTGACCTGGGAGTTCAGGTTATGTTTACACATTTCCTGATCCTATGTTAGGCTGGGTTGACCTGTGAGTTCAGGTTATGTTTACACATTTCCTGGTCCCATGTTAGGCTGGGTTGACCTGGGAGTTCAATTTATGTTTACACATTTCCTGGTTCTATGTTAGACGTGATTGACCTGGGAGTTCAAATTACGTTTACACATTTCCTGGTCACATGTTAGGCTGGGTTGACCTGGGAGGTCAGGTTATGTTTACACATTTTCTGGTCCCATGTTAGGCTGGGTTGACCTGGGAGGTCAGGTTATGTTTACACATTTCTTGGTCCCATGTTAGGCTGGGTTGACCTGGGAGTTTAGGTTATCGTTAGAAATTTCAAGGTCCCATGTTAGGCTGGGTTGACCTGGGAGTTCAAATTATGTTTACACATTTCCTGGTCTCATGTTAGACTGGGTTGACCTGGCAGTTCAGGTTATGTTTACACATTTCCTGGTCCCATGTTAGGCTGGGTTGACCTGGGAGTTCAGGTTATGTTTACTCATTCCTGGTCCCATGTTAGGGTGGGTTGACCTGGGACTCCAGGTTATGGTTACACATTTCCTGGTACCCAATGGGTTGACCTGGGAGTTCAGGTTATGTTTACACATTTCGTGGTCCCATGTTAGGCTGGGTTGACCTGGGAGATTAGGTTATGTTTACACATTTCCTGATCCTATGTTAGGCTGGGTTGACCTGTGAATTCAGGTTATGTTTACACATTTCCTGGTCCTATGTTAGGCTGGGTTGACCTGGGAGTTCAGGTTATGTTTACACATTTCCTGGTCCCATATTAGGCTGGGTTGACCTGGGAGTTCAGGTTATGTTTACTCATTCCTGGTCCCATGTTAGGGTGGGTTGACCTGGGACTCCAGGTTATGGTTACACATTTCCTGGTACCCAATGGGTTGACCTGGGAGTTCAGGTTATGTTTACACATTTCGTGGTCCCATGTTAGGCTGGGTTGACCTGGGAGATTAGGTTATGTTTACACATTTCCTGATCCTATGTTAGGCTAGGTTGACCTGTGAGTTCAGGTTATGTTTACACATTTCCTGGTCCTATGTTAGGCTGGGTTGACCTGGGAGTTCAGGTTATGTGTACACATTTCCTGGTCCCATGTTAGGCTGGGTTGACCTGGGAGTTCAGGTTATGTTTACACATTTCCTGGTCCCATGTTAGGCTGGGTTGACCTGGGAGTTCAGGTTATGTTTACACATTTCCTGGTCCCATGTTAGGCTGGTTTGACCTGGGAGTTCAGGTTTTGTTTATACATTTCCTGGTCCCATGTTAGACTGGGTTGACCTAGGAGTTCAGGTTATGTTTACACATTTCCTGGTCCCATGTTAGACTGGGTTGACCTGGGAGTTCAGGTTATGTTTACACATTTCCTGGTCCCATGTTAGGCTGGGTTGACCTGGGAGTCCAGGTTATGTTTACACATTTCCTGCTACCCAATGGGTTGACCTGGGAGTTCAGGTTATATTTACACATTTCCTGGTCCCATATTAGGCTGGGTTGACCTGGGAGTTTAGGTTATGTTTACTCATTCCTGGTCCCATGTTAGGGTGGGTTGACCTGGGACTCCAGGTTATGGTTACACATTTCCTGGTACCCAATGGGTTGACCTGGGAGTTCAGGTTATGTTTACACATTTCCTGGTCCCATGTTAGGCTGGGTTGACCTGGGAGTTCAATTTATGTTTACACATTTCCTGATCCTATGTTAGGCTGGGTTAACCTGTGAGTTCAGGTTATGTTTACACATTTCTTGGTCCCATGTTAGGCTTGGTTGACCTGGGAGTTCAGGTTATGTTTACACATTTCCTGGTCCCATGTTAGGCTGGGTTGACCTGGGAGTTCAGGTTATGTTTACACATTTCCTGGTCCTATGTTAGATGGGGTTGACCTGGGAGTCCAGGTTATGTTTACACATTTCCTGGTACCCAATGGGTTGACCTGGGAGTTCAGGTTATATTTACACATTTACTGGTCCCATATTAGGCTGGGTTGACCTGGGAGGTCAGGTTATGTTTACACATTTCTTGGTCCCATGTTAGGCTGGGTTGACCTGGGAGTTCAGGTTATGTTTACACATTTCCTGGTCCCATGTTAGACGGGGTTGACCTGGGAGTTCAGGTTATGTTTACACATTTCCTGGTCCCATGTTAGGCTGGGTTGACCTGGGAGTTCAGGTTATGTTTACACATTTCCTGATCCTATGTTAGGCTGGGTTGATCTGTGAGTTCAGGTTATGTTTACACATTTCCTGGTCCTATGTTAGGCTGGGTTTACCTGGGAGTTCAGGTTATGTTTACACATTTCCTGGTACCATGTTAGGCTGGGTTGACCTGGGAGTTCAATTTATGTTTACACATTTCCTGGTTCTATGTTAGACGTGATTGACCTGGGAGTTCAAATTATGTTTACACATTTCCTGGTCACATGTTAGGCTGGGTTGACCTGGGAGGTCAGGTTATGTTTACATATTTTCTGGTCCCATGTTAGGCTGGGTTGACCTGGGAGGTCAAGTTATGTTTACAAATTTCCTGGTCCCATGTTAGGCTGGGTTGACCTGGGAGTTTAGGTTATCGTTAGAAATTTCCTGGTCCCATGTTAGGCTGGGTTGACCTGGGAGTTCAAGTTATGTTTACACGTTTCCTGGTCCCATGTTAGACTGGGTTGACCTGGGAGTTCAGGTTATGTTTACACATTTCCTGGTCCCATGTTAGGCTGGGTTGACCTGGGAGTCCAGGTTATGTTTACACATTTCCTGGTACCCAATGGGTTGACCTGGGAGTTCAGTTTATATTTACACATTTCCTGGTCCCATATTAGGCTGGGTTGACCTGGGAGTTCAGGTTATGTTTACTCATTCCTGGTCCCATGTTAGGGTGGGTTGACCTGGGACTCCAGGTTATGGTTACACATTTCCTGGTACCCTATGGGTTGACCATGGAGTTCAGGTTATGTTTACACATTTCATGGTCCTATGTTAGGCTGGGTTGACCTGGGAGATTAGGTTATGTGTACACATTTCCTGGTACCATGTTAGGCTGGGTTGACCTGGGAGTTCAGGTTATGTTTACACATTTCCTGATCCTATGTTAGGCTGGGTTGATCTGTGAGTTCAGGTTATGTTTACACATTTCCTGGTCCTATGTTAGGCTGGGTTTACCTGGGAGTTCAGGTTATGTTTACACATTTCCTGGTACCATGTTAGGCTGGGTTGACCTGGGAGTTCAATTTATGTTTACACATTTCCTGGTTCTATGTTAGACGTGATTGACCTGGGAGTTCAAATTATGTTTACACATTTCCTGGTCACATGTTAGGCTGGGTTGACCTGGGAGGTCAGGTTATGTTTACATATTTTCTGGTCCCATGTTAGGCTGGGTTGACCTGGGAGGTCAAGTTATGTTTACAAATTTCCTGGTCCCATGTTAGGCTGGGTTGACCTGGGAGTTTAGGTTATCGTTAGAAATTTCCTGGTCCCATGTTAGGCTGGGTTGACCTGGGAGTTCAAGTTATGTTTACACGTTTCCTGGTCCCATGTTAGACTGGGTTGACCTGGGAGTTCAGGTTATGTTTACACATTTCCTGGTCCCATGTTAGGCTGGGTTGACCTGGGAGTCCAGGTTATGTTTACACATTTCCTGGTACCCAATGGGTTGACCTGGGAGTTCAGTTTATATTTACACATTTCCTGGTCCCATATTAGGCTGGGTTGACCTGGGAGTTCAGGTTATGTTTACTCATTCCTGGTCCCATGTTAGGGTGGGTTGACCTGGGACTCCAGGTTATGGTTACACATTTCCTGGTACCCTATGGGTTGACCATGGAGTTCAGGTTATGTTTACACATTTCATGGTCCTATGTTAGGCTGGGTTGACATGGGAGTTCAGGTTATGTGTACACATTTCCTGGTACCATGTTAGGCTGGGTTGACCAGGGAGTTCAATTTATGTTTACACATTTCCTGGTTCTTTGTTAGACGTGATTGACCTGGGAGTTCAAATTATGTTTACACATTTCCTGGTCCCATGTTAGGCTGGGTTGACCTGGGAGGTCAGGTTATGTTTACACATTTCCTGGTCCCATTTTAGGCTGGGTTGACCTGGGAGGTCAGGTTATGTTTACACATTTACTGGTCCCATGTTAGAGTGGGTTGACCTGGGACTCCAGGTTATGGTTACACATTTCCTGGTACCCAATGGGTTGACCTGGGAGTTCAGGTTATGTTTACACATTTCGTGGTCCCATGTTAGGCTGGGTTGACCTGGGAGATTAGGTTATGTTTACACATTTCCTGATCCTATGTTAGGCTGGGTTGACCTGTGAGTTCAGGTTATGTTTACACATTTCCTGGTCCTATGTTAGGCTGGGTTGACCTGGGAGTTCAGGTTATGTGTACACATTTCCTGGTCCCATGTTAGGCTGGGTTGACCTGGGAGTTCAGGCTATGTTTACACATTTCCTGGTCCCATGTTAGGCTGGGTTGACCTGGGAGTTCAGGTTATGTTTACACATTTCCTGGTCCCATGTTAGGCTGGTTTGACCTGGGAGTTCAGGTTTTGTTTATACATTTCCTGGTCCCATGTTAGACTGGGTTGACCTAGGAGTTCAGGTTATGTTTACACATTTCCTGGTCCCATGTTAGACTGGGTTGACCTGGGAGTTCAGGTTATGTTTACACATTTCCTGGTCCCATGTTAGGCTGGGTTGACCTGGGAGTCCAGGTTATGTTTACACATTTCCTGCTACCCAATGGGTTGACCTGGGAGTTCAGGTTATATTTACACATTTCCTGGTCCCATATTAGGCTGGGTTGACCTGGGAGTTTAGGTTATGTTTACTCATTCCTGGTCCCATGTTAGGGTGGGTTGACCTGGGACTCCAGGTTATGGTTACACATTTCCTGGTACCCAATGGGTTGACCTGGGAGTTCAGGTTATGTTTACACATTTCCTGGTCCCATGTTAGGCTGGGTTGACCTGGGAGTTCAATTTATGTTTACACATTTCCTGATCCTATGTTAGGCTGGGTTAACCTGTGAGTTCAGGTTATGTTTACACATTTCTTGGTCCCATGTTAGGCTTGGTTGACCTGGGAGTTCAGGTTATGTTTACACATTTCCTGGTCCCATGTTAGGCTGGGTTGACCTGGGAGTTCAGGTTATGTTTACACATTTCCTGGTCCTATGTTAGATGGGGTTGACCTGGGAGTCCAGGTTATGTTTACACATTTCCTGGTACCCAATGGGTTGACCTGGGAGTTCAGGTTATATTTACACATTTACTGGTCCCATATTAGGCTGGGTTGACCTGGGAGGTCAGGTTATGTTTACACATTTCTTGGTCCCATGTTAGGCTGGGTTGACCTGGGAGTTCAGGTTATGTTTACACATTTCCTGGTCCCATGTTAGGCTGGGTTGACCTGGGAGTTCAGGTTATGTTTACACATTTCCTGATCCTATGTTAGGCTGGGTTGATCTGTGAGTTCAGGTTATGTTTACACATTTCCTGGTCCTATGTTAGGCTGGGTTTACCTGGGAGTTCAGGTTATGTTTACACATTTCCTGGTACCATGTTAGGCTGGGTTGACCTGGGAGTTCAATTTATGTTTACACATTTCCTGGTTCTATGTTAGACGTGATTGACCTGGGAGTTCAAATTATGTTTACACATTTCCTGGTCACATGTTAGGCTGGGTTGACCTGGGAGGTCAGGTTATGTTTACATATTTTCTGGTCCCATGTTAGGCTGGGTTGACCTGGGAGGTCAAGTTATGTTTACAAATTTCCTGGTCCCATGTTAGGCTGGGTTGACCTGGGAGTTTAGGTTATCGTTAGAAATTTCAAGGTCCCATGTTAGGCTGGGTTGACCTGGGAGTTCAAGTTATGTTTACACGTTTCCTGGTCCCATGTTAGACTGGGTTGACCTGGGAGTTCAGGTTATGTTTACACATTTCCTGGTCCCATGTTAGGCTGGGTTGACCTGGGAGTCCAGGTTATGTTTACACATTTCCTGGTACCCAATGGGTTGACCTGGGAGTTCAGTTTATATTTACACATTTCCTGGTCCCATATTAGGCTGGGTTGACCTGGGAGTTCAGGTTATGTTTACTCATTCCTGGTCCCATGTTAGGGTGGGTTGACCTGGGACTCCAGGTTATGGTTACACATTTCCTGGTACCATATGGGTTGACCTGGGAGTTCAGGTTATGTTTACACATTTCATGGTCCCATGTTAGGCTGGGTTGACCTGGGAGATTAGGTTATGTTTACACATTTCCTGATCCTATGTTAGGCTGGGTTGACCTGTGAGTTCAGGTTATGTTTACACATTTCCTGGTCCTATGTTAGGCTGGGTTGACATGGGAGTTCAGGTTATGTGTACACATTTCCTGGTACCATGTTAGGCTGGGTTGACCAGGGAGTTCAATTTATGTTTACACATTTCCTGGTTCTTTGTTAGACGTGATTGACCTGGGAGTTCAAATTATGTTTACACATTTCCTGGTCCCATGTTAGGCTGGGTTGACCTGGGAGGTCAGGTTATGTTTACACATTTCCTGGTCCCATTTTAGGCTGGGTTGACCTGGGAGGTCAGGTTATGTTTACACATTTACTGGTCCCATGTTAGGCTGGGTTGACCTGGGAGTTCAGGTTATGTTTACACATTTCCTGGTCCCATGTTAGACGGGGTTGACCTGGGAGTTAGGTTATGTTTACACATTTCCTGGTCCCATGTTAGGCTGGGTTGACCTGGGAGTTCAGGTTATGTTTACACATTTCCTGGTCCTATGTTATATGGGGTTGACCTGGGAGTCCAGGTTATGTTTACACATTTCCTGGTACCCAATGGGTTGACCTGGGAGTTCAGGTTATATTTACACATTTCCTGGTCCCATATTAGGCTGGGTTGACCTGGGAGTTCAGGTTATGTTTACACATTTCCTGATCCTATGTTAGGCTGGGTTGACCTGTGAGTTCAGGTTATGTTTACACATTTCCTGGTCCTATGTTAGGCTGGGTTGACCTGGGAGTTCAATTTATGTTTACACATTTCCTGGTTCTATGTTAGACGTGATTGACCTGGGAGTTCAAATTATGTTTACACATTTCCTGGTCACATGTTAGGCTGGGTTGACCTGGGAGGTCAGGTTATGTTTACACATTTTCTGGTCCCATGTTAGGCTGGGTTGACCTGGGAGATCAGGTTATGTTTACACATTTCTTGGTCCCATGTTAGGCTGGGTTGACCTGGGAGTTTAGGTTATCGTTAGAAATTTCAAGGTCCCATGTTAGGCTGGTTTGACCTGGGAGTTCAAGTTATGTTTACACATTTCCTGGTCCTATGTTAGGCTGGGTTGACCTGGGAGTTCAGGTTATGTTTACACATTTCCTGGTCCTATGTTAGATGGGGTTGACCTGAGAGTCCAGGTTATGTTTACACATTTCCTGGTACCCAATGGGTTGACCTGGGAGTTCAGGTTATATTTACACATTTCCAGGTCCCATATTAGGCTGGGTTGACCTGGGAGTTCAGGTTATGTTTACTCATTCCTGGTCCCATGTTAGGGTGGGTTGACCTGGGACTCCAGGTTATGGTTACACATTTCCTGGTACCCAATGGGTTGACATGAGAGTTCAGGTTATGATTACACGTTTCCTGGTCCCATGTTAAGTTGCGTTGACCTGGGAGATCAGGTTATATTTACACATTTCCTGGTCCCATATTAGGCTGGGTTGACCTGGGAGTTCAGGTTATGTTTACTCATTCCTGGTCCCATGTTAGGGTGGGTTGACCTGGGACTCCAGGTTATGGTTACACATTTCCTGGTACCCTATGGGTTGACCTGGGAGTTCAGGTTATGTTTACACATTTCATGGTCCCATGTTAGGCTGGGTTGACCTGGGAGATTAGGTTATGTTTACACATTTCCTGGTCCCATGTTAGGCTGGGTTGACCTGGGAGGTCAGGTTATGTTTACACATTTCCTGGTCCCATTTTTGGCTGGGTTGACCTGGGAGGTCAGGTTATGTTTACACATTTCTTGGTCCCATGTTAGGCTGGGTTGACCTGGGAGTTCAGGTTATGTTTACACATTTCCTGGTCCCATGTTAGACGGGGTTGACCTGGGAGTTCAGGTTATGTTTACACATTTCCTGGTCCCATGTTAGGCTGGGTTGACCTGGGAGTTCAGGTTATGTTTACACATTTCCTGGTCCTATGTTAGATGGGGTTGACCTGGGAGTCCAGGTTATGTTTACACATTTCCTGGTACCCAATGGGTTGACCTGGGAGTTCAGGTTATATTTACACATTTCCTGGTCCCATATTAGGCTGGGTTGACCTGGGAGTTCAGGTTATGTTTACACATTTCCTGATCCTATGTTAGGCTGGGTTGACCTGTGAGTTCAGGTTATGTTTACACATTTCCTGGTCCTATGTTAGGCTGGGTTGACCTGGGAGTTCAATTTATGTTTACACATTTCCTGGTTCTATGTTAGACGTGATTGACCTGGGAGTTCAAATTATGTTTACACATTTCCTGGTCACATGTTAGGCTGGGTTGACCTGGGAGGTCAGGTTATGTTTACACAATTTCTGGTCCCATGTTAGGCTGGGTTGACCTGGGAGATCAGGTTATGTTTACACATTTCTTGGTCCCATGTTAGGCTGGGTTGACCTGGGAGTTTAGGTTATCGTTAGAAATTTCAAGGTCCCATGTTAGGCTGGGTTGACCTGGGAGTTCAAGTTATGTTTACACATTTCCTGGTCCTATGTTAGGCTGGGTTGACCTGGGAGTTCAGGTTATGTTTACACATTTCCTGGTCCTATGTTAGATGGGGTTGACCTGAGAGTCCAGGTTATGTTTACACATTTCCTGGTACCCAATGGGTTGACCTGGGAGTTTAGGTTATATTTACACATTTCCAGGTCCCATATTAGGCTGGGTTGACCTGGGAGTTCAGGTTATGTTTACTCATTCCTGGTCCCATGTTAGGGTGGGTTGACCTGGGACTCCAGGTTATGGTTACACATTTCCTGGTACCCAATGGGTTGACATGAGAGTTCAGGTTATGATTACACGTTTCCTGGTCCCATGTTAGGCTGCGTTGACCTGGGAGATCAGGTTATGTTTACACATTTCCTGATCCTATGTTAGGCTGGGTTGACCTGTGAGTTCAGGTTATGTTTACACATTTCCTGGTCCTATGTTAGGCTGGGTTGACCTGTGAGTTCAGGTTATGTTTTCACATTTCCTGGTACCATGTTAGGCTGGGTTGACCTGGGAGTTCAATTTATGTGTACACATTTCCTGGTACCATGTTAGGCTGGGTTGACCTGGGAGTTCAATTTATGTTTACACATTTCCTGGTTCTTTGTTAGACGTGATTGACCTGGGAGATCAAATTATGTTTACACATTTCTTGGTCCCATGTTAGGCTGGGTTGACCTGGGAGGTCAGGTTATGTTTACACATTTCCTGGTCCCATTTTAGGCTGGGTTGACCTGGGAGGTCAGGTTATGTTTACACATTTCTTGGTCCCATGTTAGGCTGGGTTGACCTGGGAGTTCAGGTTATGTTTACACATTTCCTGGTCCCATGTTAGACGGGGTTGACCTGGGAGTTCAGGTTATGTTTACACATTTCCTGGTCCCATGTTAGACGGGGTTGACCTGGGAGTTCAGGTTATGTTTACACATTTCCTGGTCCCATGTTAGGCTGGGTTGACCTGGGAGTTCAGGTTATGTTTACACATTTCCTGGTCCTATGTTAGATGGGGTTGACCTGGGAGTCCAGGTTATGTTTACACATTTCCTGGTACCCAATGGGTTGACCTGGGAGTTCAGGTTATATTTACACATTTCCTGGTCCCATATTAGGCTGGGTTGACCTGGGAGTTCAGGTTATGTTTACACATTTCCTGATCCTATGTTAGGCTGGGTTGACCTGTGAGTTCAGGTTATGTTTACACATTTCCTGGTCCTATGTTAGGCTGGGTTGACCTGGGAGTTCAATTTATGTTTACACATTTCCTGGTTCTATGTTAGACGTGATTGACCTGGGAGTTCAAATTATGTTTACACATTTCCTGGTCACATGTTAGGCTGGGTTGACCTGGGAGGTCAGGTTATGTTTACACAATTTCTGGTCCCATGTTAGGCTGGGTTGACCTGGGAGATCAGGTTATGTTTACACATTTCTTGGTCCCATGTTAGGCTGGGTTGACCTGGGAGTTTAGGTTATCGTTAGAAATTTCAAGGTCCCATGTTAGGCTGGGTTGACCTGGGAGTTCAAGTTATGTTTACACATTTCCTGGTCCTATGTTAGGCTGGGTTGACCTGGGAGTTCAGGTTATGTTTACACATTTCCTGGTCCTATGTTAGATGGGGTTGAC
The DNA here is from genome assembly GCA_963921405.1 of Cepaea hortensis. Taxonomy (NCBI): domain Eukaryota; kingdom Metazoa; phylum Mollusca; class Gastropoda; order Stylommatophora; family Helicidae; genus Cepaea; species Cepaea hortensis. The sequence goes on from OY992879.1 coordinate 37,089,013, forward strand.
CTGAGAGTCCAGGTTATGTTTACACATTTCCTGGTACCCAATGGGTTGACCTGGGAGTTTAGGTTATATTTACACATTTCCAGGTCCCATATTAGGCTGGGTTGACCTGGGAGTTCAGGTTATGTTTACTCATTCCTGGTCCCATGTTAGGGTGGGTTGACCTGGGACTCCAGGTTATGGTTACACATTTCCTGGTACCCAATGGGTTGACATGAGAGTTCAGGTTATGATTACACGTTTCCTGGTCCCATGTTAGGCTGCGTTGACCTGGGAGATCAGGTTATGTTTACACATTTCCTGATCCTATGTTAGGCTGGGTTGACCTGTGAGTTCAGGTTATGTTTACACATTTCCTGGTCCTATGTTAGGCTGGGTTGACCTGTGAGTTCAGGTTATGTTTTCACATTTCCTGGTACCATGTTAGGCTGGGTTGACCTGGGAGTTCAATTTATGTGTACACATTTCCTGGTACCATGTTAGGCTGGGTTGACCTGGGAGTTCAATTTATGTTTACACATTTCCTGGTTCTTTGTTAGACGTGATTGACCTGGGAGATCAAATTATGTTTACACATTTCTTGGTCCCATGTTAGGCTGGGTTGACCTGGGAGGTCAGGTTATGTTTACACATTTCCTGGTCCCATTTTAGGCTGGGTTGACCTGGGAGGTCAGGTTATGTTTACACATTTCTTGGTCCCATGTTAGGCTGGGTTGACCTGGGAGTTCAGGTTATGTTTACACATTTCCTGGTCCCATGTTAGACGGGGTTGACCTGGGAGTTCAGGTTATGTTTACACATTTCCTGGTCCCATGTTAGGCTGGGTTGACCTGGGAGTTCAGGTTATGTTTACACATTTCCTGGTCCTATGTTAGATGGGGTTGACCTGGGAGTCCAGGTTATGTTTACACATTTCCTGGTACCCAATGGGTTGACCTGGGAGTTCAGGTTATATTTACACATTTCCTGGTCCCATATTAGGCTGGGTTGACCTGGGAGTTCAGGTTATGTTTACACATTTCCTGATCCTATGTTAGGCTGGGTTGACCTGTGAGTTCAGGTTATGTTTACACATTTCCTGGTCCTATGTTAGGCTGGGTTGACCTGGGAGTTCAATTTATGTTTACACATTTCCTGGTTCTATGTTAGACGTGATTGACCTGGGAGTTCAAATTATGTTTACACATTTCCTGGTCACATGTTAGGCTGGGTTGACCTGGGAGGTCAGGTTATGTTTACACATTTTCTGGTCCCATGTTAGGCTGGGTTGACCTGGGAGTTCAGGTTATGTTTACTCATTCCTGGTCCCATGTTAGGGTGGGTTGACCTGGGACTCCAGGTTATGGTTACACATTTCCTGGTACCCAATGGGTTGACATGAGAGTTCAGGTTATGATTACACGTTTCCTGGTCCCATGTTAGGCTGCGTTGACCTGGGAGATCAGGTTATGTTTACACATTTCCTGATCCTATGTTAGGCTGGGTTGACCTGTGAGTTCAGGTTATGTTTACACATTTCCTGGTCCTATGTTAGGCTGGGTTGACCTGTGAGTTCAGGTTATGTTTTCACATTTCCTGGTACCATGTTAGGCTGGGTTGACCTGGGAGTTCAATTTATGTGTACACATTTCCTGGTACCATGTTAGGCTGGGTTGACCTGGGAGTTCAATTTATGTTTACACATTTCCTGGTTCTTTGTTAGACGTGATTGACCTGGGAGATCAAATTATGTTTACACATTTCCTGGTCCCATGTTAGACGGGGTTGACCTGGGAGTTCAGGTTATGTTTACACATTTCCTGGTCCCATGTTAGGCTGGGTTGACCTGGGAGTTCAGGTTATGTTTACACATTTCCTGGTCCTATGTTAGATGGGGTTGACCTGGGAGTCCAGGTTATGTTTACACATTTCCTGGTACCCAATGGGTTGACCTGGGAGTTCAGGTTATATTTACACATTTCCTGGTCCCATATTAGGCTGGGTTGACCTGGGAGTTCAGGTTATGTTTACACATTTCCTGATCCTATGTTAGGCTGGGTTGACCTGTGAGTTCAGGTTATGTTTACACATTTCCTGGTCCTATGTTAGGCTGGGTTGACCTGGGAGTTCAATTTATGTTTACACATTTCCTGGTTCTATGTTAGACGTGATTGACCTGGGAGTTCAAATTATGTTTACACATTTCCTGGTCACATGTTAGGCTGGGTTGACCTGGGAGGTCAGGTTATGTTTACACATTTTCTGGTCCCATGTTAGGCTGGGTTGACCTGGGAGGTCAGGTTATGTTTACACATTTCTTGGTCCCATGTTAGGCTGGGTTGACCTGGGAGTTTAGGTTATCGTTAGAAATTTCAAGGTCCCATGTTAGGCTGGGTTGACCTGGGAGTTCAAGTTATGTTTACACATTTCCTGGTCCTATGTTAGGCTGGGTTGACCTGGGAGTTCAGGTTATGTTTACACATTTCCTGGTCCTATGTTAGATGGGGTTGACCTGGGAGTCCAGGTTATGTTTACACATTTCCTGGTACCCAATGGGTTGACCTGGGAGTTCAGGTTATATTTACACATTTCCAGGTACCATATTAGGCTGGGTTGACCTGGGAGTTCAGGTTATGTTTACTCATTCCTGGTCCCATGTTAGGGTGGGTTGACCTGGGACTCCAGGTTATGGTTACACATTTCCTGGTACCCAATGGGTTGACATGAGAGTTCAGGTTATGTTTACACATTTCCTGGTCCCATGTTAGGCCGCGTTGACCTGGGAGATCAGGTTATGTTTACACATTTCCTGATCCTATGTTAGGCTGGGTTGACCTGGGAGTTCAGGTTATGTTTTCACATTTCCTGGTACCATGTTAGGCTGGGTTGACCTGGGAGTTCAATTTATGTTTACACATTTCCTGGTTCTATGTTAGGCTAGGTTGACCTGGGAGGTTAGGTTATGTTTACACATTTCCCGGTACCTATGTTAGGCTGGGTTGACCTGGGAGTTCAGGTTATGTTTACACATTTCCTGGTCCCATGTTAGGCTGGGTTGACCTGAGAGGTCAGGTTATGTTTAAACATTTTCTGGTCCCATGTTAGGCTGGGTTGACCTGGGAGTTCAGGTTATGTTTACAAACTCGAACCCGCCCTGATGCCGCTGGAATCCATGACCATCGGGCTGGCAGGTGAGCATTTGGCCACTACGCTACCTCCCTCCGGCATGACAACACAGGGAAACATCTGTTTCTAAGTAATCGTGACAAAAACGGTGGGCAGGGGTCTGTTCGGCAGAAGTAACATCCACGTTGAATTAATACTTCGATTTATTTCTCTTACACATATTTCAAGAAAGGAGTAACGACACACTCCCCTGTTGTTGCACGTGCTAGAACGGTGGTAGTTAACCTGTATTTCTCGCGCACACTCAGATGTAATTAATCTGTAACCACGTAGTACCAGATATTAAATTACACATTATCTTAAAGATCATGTTTTCATGCTATGTGGAACAGTGGGTATATGGTGCCAAACCCTTACTTGTTTGGAGCAATAGGCGCTCACTCAGTGGATGACAACCAGCTCCTCCATTGGGCGGCTGGTAGTTACTGAGAAGGCACCACTAAACTCCTGAACTATTCGGCCGTTACAACGTGCTGTGAAAGCTCAAACTGCGAAAGCTCAAGCGCACCACTTGAGGTGAACAGCTGATCTATCCATAAATATCACCGTATGCCCACCACCAGAGTGTTCAGCCACCACTTCTTGCACGTCAGCTGTCACTTTAGAAGAAAACAGCTCCTAGCATCTTCTGAGAAGAGTGATGATTACCAATAAGGATTTCTTGTAATTCTTAAGAACAGATATTAATTTCTTCACCCCGTGTAGTATGTTCCAGAACATCACACCTTCATGATAACATCCTCAGTGCCACCCGACCAAGATTTTGCTCGCTTGAGTCTGTTTCTCAGTACTCTCGCAAGTTGTTCCTGGCAGGTGTCCGCAATAACCTCTCTTATTCTGCGATAGGCCTATGGGCGGCATACACCAAACCTATTGAATGTTATAGGCGATTCCATAGCTGTATCAGAGAATGTCTCGTATGCATCCCAGAATAATAGACATGACTTCAGTTTGTACCTTACCCAACGTTTCTATTTGTGTGTTGCTGAGTATGAGAATTGGTTGTACATTTTCAAACACAGAGAGAACTAGCCTCTGGTATAGAATAAAGAGGAGTCGTTCACAGCCTGCTGCTGCCATGATGTGATAAACAGAGTCATGTACGAGACTGTCACAACATGGCTGTCATTCTTTGTGAAACCGAGGCCTTGATCAGACCTGAAATCTCAGTACTGAAGTTTTCTTTCAGTGATATCGCACACGTAGCATTGGAGCAGGTGTATTGACAAAACGTTTATATAGAAATCACGCTTGCTTTATCTGGGTTGACCAGTGCACCAGATGCATCACACATAACTCTGTCCTTCCATTGTTGATATACAAAAACGTCATCAGCATAGGACATTGCCCGTATGTATTTGCTCTCGCGTTATATCAATAATATATGGATTGAAGAGAACCAGCGACATTATTCTAGTGATAGATTAGGACAGAGACTCGCTGTTGTGGTGCCTATTGACCGCATAGTGTCGCTACCTTTTGTCTGAACAAGTGCTTGAATATGAAGAAAACAGTAACAATGGTGATATCAAAGAAAATGGTGACACCAAAATGTGACATAGAAATAGAAGGGGCAATTCTTAACCAAGTGGATAGTTTTAAATATATTTATAACATCAGATGGAAGATGTACAACAGTGATTAAGAGCAGAATAAAGCAAGCTGAAGCCGCATTTCAGAAAATGAAGAGTATCTTATGCAATAAGTCATTATCACTGAATTTAATGAAGAGAGTGCTGAAATGCTAAATAGAACCAGTTTTGCTGTATGGTAGTGACTTTAGGAATGTAAATGAACAAATTAAGAAGAAATAAGAAGAAACAGAGATGTGGTTCCTGAGACGAATGTTGCGAATTCCTTGGACTGCCAGAGTAACTAACAACGATTGCCCGAAAGAGAATAATGCAACTAGAACATTATTTTTTTTTTTTATGCAACTAGAACATTATATACAATAATAAGAAAGAGACAAACAGCTTTCTTCGATCATGTGACGAGAAGAGAAGCATTGGAGAACATCGTGGCAACTGGAAAGATCGAGGGGAAGAGAGGCAGAGGTAAACCAAGAGAAATGATGCTGGATGGATTGAGACGGTGGAATGGAGGAATATCATCAGCAGAGTTGATCCAGAACACCAAAGACCGAGATCTGTAGAGAGCCATGAACACCTAAGCCAGCTGACAGAGCACTTGATGATGATGAAGTGCTGTAGGAATTCAGTTGATAATGTCTTGTGTACAGATAATCAGCTCAAAGTCAGAAATTGGCACTCTTCCGATAGACGGGTCTAAATAGTCCCGCAGTGAATAAGTTGGGGTTTAGGGTTAGGGTTAGTGTTAGTTATATAAAATTATTCACTGCGGGACTAATTAGACCCGTCTTTCGGAAGAGTGCCCAGAAGTTTTTGTATCAGAAGCTTAGAAAGCACACGGTTGTAAGCACCCTCTACCATAACAACACATGTCTCAACACCTTCACGAAAGCCTCCGTGGACATCAAAAGCCAAAAGCACACACTGCAGCATTATGCCAGGTAGCTGTGTTCGACCTACATCCGTCATGAGTGGGCGGTATAATGTGTAGTCGTTTCTGCGCAGCTGCCAGTTTCCAAGCAACAGTTTTTCTACTAGTTTACCAATAGTGCTTTGCATTGTAATGTATGTACTCTTTGTGTGGCTTAGGCAGTCTCCTTACACCCAGTCTTCGTTAGTCATGCCATTTTAAATGCAGTACTTGAACTCAGTGGCTAGCGTTTCTATTTCTTTATTTGGAATTTTCCCAATGTCTGCATATGGGACACCATCAGGACCTTGCGCAGTATTCCCTGAACCCAGAGCACGGTCTTAATATTCTCTGCTGTTGCAGATAAACCGTTGCCCAATATATATGCCCTTTTGATCTGTATGTTCTAGATACCTTGCCAGAAAGGCTAATGCCCTTATGATCTGCCTCTTCCACATAACTAGAAAGCAAGTCTTATGCTCTTTTCATATATATGTTCCAGATGTTTAAATAGTTGCGTATCCTTTACAGGATGTAGCAGTCAACTCCAGCATGTTTTGGCTGTTGATGATTCCTGGGCAAGTTTAAGTTCAGTAGTTTGCCATTGCTTTCTGAACAACCGGCACTCATACCATTGCATGTAAACCAACGCAAGGCGTTCTGCTTCCAAATCGGCCGCAGCTGTGTTTCGAAGGTGGTATGCCGGATTACGAATTGCATTCATTTCTTCTTCGCCACAGAGACACATATGTTTCAAATGCCATGAAAGAAAGACGTATGCCCTTTTGATCTGTTACAGAAACCTTGCCAGAAAGCCTTATACACTTTTAATCTGTCTGTTTCAAAGACCTTGTCAGAAAGGCGTATGCCCTTTTAATCTGTCTGTTCCATATACCTTGAAAGAAAGACATATGCCATTTTGAGCTGTCTGTTGCAGATACCGTGCCAGACAGGCTTTTCTCACTGCCTTGTTAGGGCGAGTCTACTCTCCTGTGATTGAGACAGCCATGCCACTAAACTGCCTTCATGATAAGTTCATGGTGTTGTTTTTGCAAAGATCATCCTGACCGGTGGTTCAGTAAACAGTTTAACGATTTCTGCGCAAGTGACGTTTACAAAAATAATGCACCTTCTTCCTCATTTGCCAAATGTAATTGCTTGCTGTAAGTAGTTATCCATATAGGCAATTAAATTAACGCAGAAGGCGATAAGCATGCGAGTTATGGAGTTCAGCCGCCACATATTGACAAACCGTTGAACATAACAGCAGTAAAGTAAATAATAACTTCAGAGATAATAAGGGAGCCGTGTGACGCTAGATGTAAACAAACCGGCCATGAACCGAGACAAAATCATCAGGGACAGAGAGACAGCAGACAAGCGTGTAGAAAATAACTCGGGAATCACACGGAGAAACCGAAGAAGAAAAAAAAGAATGAACACATGTGTGCAATAAACGAAGGAGGAGGAAGCAGAAAGAAAATGTCGCAGGGGAAGCTATGGAACATAAACATATGCAGTAAAAACTTGACAGAAAAGTAAAGCAACAACTGGTACAAAAATACGTGAAGTAACAATTGTGACCGAAATATGTGCAGTAACACTGGAACAGAAACATGTTAATTTATCAACTAGGAGAGACACATGGGATGTAATAACTGGTGCAGGAACACGTACAGAAACAACTGGGACAGAAATAGATAAAGAAACAACTTGGACAGAAACATGTAAAGTAAGAAATTGGGCAGAAACATATAAACATACAATTGGGACAGAAACATGTAAAATAAGAACTTGGGTAGAAAGATTTAAACATACAATTGGGACAGAAACATGTGAAGTAATAACTTTGGCAGAAACCTATAAAAAGACAACTGGGACAGAAACATGCAAAATAATAACTTGGGCAGAAACATTTAAACAGACACCCGGGGAAGAAACATATAAATTGACAACTGGGGCAGAAACATATAAAGTAACTGGAACATAAGTATATAAAGAAATAACTGGGACAGAAACAAGTAACATCTGGTTCAGAGATAAAGCAGCAGAGAAGTGCGTGGGCATTTACAGCCCGTTCAGCGGGCCGAACCGTTCAAGTATCCAGTGGTGCCCACTCGATGACCACGAGCAGCATGACGATGGAGGTGATGGCAGTTACACAGGCTTTCATATGGCTGGAATCACAGCATTATACCAACGTGTGTGTACTAAGTGATTCAATGAGCATGATTCAGAAGGTCGAAGCTGGATCTGTACGTAGACAGTGGACTGAATCGCTGCGGAAGTCTGTTGTCCGTAAAGTCACCTTCATCTTCGTCCCGGGACATGCGGGAGTCGAGGGAAATGAACGAGCTGACAAACTGGCTGGCTCTGCACCCCCTGTAGATGGCCAGCCCATGGATCGTGCCGATGTTATTAACGTCCTTAAAGATATGGCGAGAACAGAGGACTTTGACGTCAGTGATTCCACATCGCTGTCCAGGATGAAAGACCTGGGAGTAAGAATCGGCACAGCCAGACGCGAGAGGTACACCGGGAAAACAAAGCGCCTCGTCAACCAACACAGAACTGGCACTATTAGCCACCGGACGCTGATGCATATGCTGGGGGGAGGATCTGAGCACCTATGGACATGTCCGGAGTGCAACGAAGATACCCCAACTGATAACTAATAACCGATAACTGATCTGGTTCAGAGACATGTAAAGTTACAATCCTGGGACGGAAACAAGTAACATCTGGTTTAGAGACATGTAAAGGTACAACCCTGGAACAGAAAGAAGTAACACCTGGTTCAGAGACATAAAGATACAATCCTGGGACAGAAACAAATAGAGAAACATCTCGGACATAAATATGTGAGAAAATAGTTGGGACAGTGGGTAAAAGTCATAACTGTCCAGGACTGAGGGAACACATAACTGAACATGTCGTAGACCTTTAAGTCGTAACCGACCATGGTGTGACGAGTTGCTTGGTATACAGTGCGTTAACCATTCAGTATTTAGATTGCTGATTGTGTTCATTATTTCACATGCAACTCGGACTAGCTTGTCTAAGGTCTATACAACTTACTCATGTATAACGTGAGTATATCGATGACTTGCCCCCCTCCCACCGACACTTACTCACCACGGGTGTAGAAGTGTAGGACCTCCCGCAAGCTTGACGTGCCAGCCCGCCAGTAGAATCCAGCTCGTTAAATAACACAGGCGCTTCAGCGTCTCAGAGTCTTGCTAACTATATTGTAGAACATAGGGAAGTCTCTGAGCCACCAACACATGTAAACAGATAAACGACTATTTCCACAACATCGTGGTATATTGGAGATAGGATGGGAGAGTGGGTTAGGTTAATATTTTCCTGACCAAACGACACTCGAGAACTGATGTAGACAGTATCACGCCGACAATCTTACATCCCAGAAAGATTTCCGGCATCCATTTTATTTATATGGCTTTTCTGTATGCATATAATGCGTGAACGGGCGAGTTAGTGTAGTCGCTAGGTTGCTATACTGATAATGTCATGAGTTGGGTCGTCGGGTCTAACCTCTGTCTTAGTCAAAGTGAGGGAACACCTGGCCACCTATTCATCCGTGCTTATCTGATGTGATTGTCCTATTATATCGTAAACCCATAACAAGCTCCTGCTTCGGGATTTGTTGTCGTTTTAATAATGAGTAACACCGAGTTTCGCCTCTGTACACGATATTGTCAACATTATGCTAAATACCTACGTGTCCACTGTATCCAGTATTTCACAATTTCATTACTCATTGCCCGGCGTTCGCATCCACACAAAATAACAGACCACGCACACATTTTCAGAAAACGGATGTCTATACTTGTGCTATTTGTTTGTCATGACATTGCTTATTCTTCTATAGGAATGACTGTATGCGGCCATTCGTCCTTTATCTTCCGTCAGATGTCTCTGCTTAGCCTATATATCGACAACAACTAACCGTACAAGACAGCTGCAGGCACGTTAAATGATTCCTCCACGCCTTCCTTCCTGCTTCTGCCTTTTATCTCCCAGCAGAGAGTCGGTCATCAACCATCTGACGCAAAATCCTCCTATCCTTTGTTATCTTCTGCAGCTTCACAGAATCTCTCCAACAATTATTCACGTCTGCCACTAATTGTAGTTTCCATGTATCTTTTAGGTCTCCCCCACATCGTAGCTGGCTAGACAAAAAAGACCAGGCCTCCTCTCGTCTTAGCTGGTGAAGTTTTTCTTGTCTGTTTTGTAGACGTGTTCATGATTATTTGGGTTTGGCAGCTAACGTTCTATATCGGACGAGCTAGCCATTTTAATGCCACAACCTTAGTCGCCTCTTACAACATACATGGTAGGCTACAGTGTTACTATTCTTTGCTTCGTTTATTGGCCTCGGTAACACATAGGCGGCCTAAACTCCCATCGGCTTCAATTTATTTTATTATCTAAATGTATCGTGTGATACGTGCGTCTCTTCCATTTTCTTCTACTTGCTTATCAATAGTTGACTTGCGATTATTATACTAAATTAGTTAGCCACACATTATTACGGTTATCATGATCCGATCCCTCCCACAGAGAGCGCCAGGACGATAAAGGGGCCGAAACATTCCGCGAAAGGGGTTGCTTATGACGATCTGAAGCCTCCTGGTGTGCTTTCCCCGCGGCGGAGTTTTTATCACGTGATGTTTTCGCCTTTGTTTTTTTATAGTTTCATCTATTAGTCGATTAGTTAGTTATCTGTTGAGTATCATACTTGCATTCCGGACATGTTCATGTGTTTATACATCCACCCCCCAAACACATGCAACAGTGTCAGTTCTTTGTTGGTTGACGAGACCATTAATTATCCCGATGTACTTCTTGTGTCTGGCCATGCCCAATTATTACTCCCAAGTCTCCTTTTAAGACAACAATGTGGATTCAATGGCGTCAAAGTTCCCATGATAGTTTCATCTGTACAAAGTTATAAACTAAGTATTACTTTGCGTTCTTTACAACATAATTGTATCAATTTCTATCTTTTAGGTGTATACGTAGTAAAGACCCCATTGTGTGCATTTTGTCTAGCCACACTTGTTTATTTTTCACACACTTTGCTGTCTCTCTTCGAGAGTCGTTTATATGTAAGATTCCTCCGCCTCTCTCACAGTCCGAGTCTTTGTACACTAGGGGGTGGGCCAGTATATTAGCCAGTCAGCCAAGACCGTTGCCCGGGATGTGGCCACGGCCGTTCACAAGAGGTATTCTTGAAGCCATATGTGATCTAGCTAAAGCCAAGGGTTTCTGTTAGAATTTCGGCTACCCGTCACTGATATGACTTCCATCTATATGCGAGCCCATCTCTGTCTGTCTGTCTGTCTGTCTGTCTGTCTGTCTATCTGTCTGTCTGTCTGTCTGTCTGTCTGCCTGCCTGCCTGCCTGCCTGCCTGCCTGCCTGTCTGCCTGTCTGTCTGTTTGTATCTCTCTCTCTCTCTCTCTCTCTCTCTCTCTATATATATATATATATATATATATATATATATATATATATATATATATATATATATATATATATATATATATATCCTTCTCTGTCTCTCTCAATCTGTCTCTCTCCCTACCGTAGATAAAAGACACAGTTTTAAAAGGAGAGATGCCATCTAAAGACGGCATGAAAACTGCAATTTTAGACAGTAGTATGGTTTCATCAAGTGTTTTGACCAGTGCAAAGCTCTCTCTCTCTCTCTCTCTCTCTCTCTCTCTCTCTCTCTCTCTCTCTCTCTCTCTCTCTCTCTCTCTCCCCTCTCTCTCCCTCTCTCTCTCTCTCCCTCCCTCCCCTTTCCTTTCCCCCCACCAACTCCCATCACCCTCTAGAAATGTTTCGAAATTTCTTCACACTGTTTTTCTCGTTGCAGGTGACATCTTTTTATTGGTTAGTATGTTTTCCATCTAGCAATTCTTGTTCTAATCTCTTCAAAATTTACTTCAAATAATGTTAAACTGCCTGTACCAAGAAGCACAACTGTGGAACAGTGCCACTGTCGGTGGCTATGTAGGTAGGTAGGCAGAGGAGAGAAAAGAGGTGTGAGAGAGAGAGAGAGAGAGAGAGAGAGAGAGAGAGAGAGAGAGAGAGAGAGAGAGAGAGAGAGAGACGAACAACAAACAAACATATCAAACGCAAGCAAGAATTGCAAAACATAATCCATGTATATAGACATACAACGTAGTTAGTTTATTCTCATCATGAACCCAACGACGAACTCGCAGTTAAATTACAATTCTCTTTTCTCAGTTCTGAGAGATATTTCCTCACTCGCCTGATTTGCTTTCCTCTCTCGCCTGATTTGCTTTCCTCTCTCGCTGTTACTCAGGTTGCAAAGACAGCTCTCACACCTGTTTCTATACCTATACTCCCAACGCCACCTCACCGCTAAAGCTTTTCTTTTTATAGCTGAAGGAAATTCTCCCCGCTCCCTGAAAACATTTTCTGGAGGCGCAGATCTCCTCTTGTATCTCGTGCCAGAGAAGAATTTATAGATATCCGTTCTTGTTCCAACCTTTATACAACGGACTCGGAGTGCCTACGGACACTCATTTTTGGGTATGTCTGTGCACTCATTTGAAAAGCTATGTATAAACTATTTGAAATAAACATACTACTGAATCATTTGTACCATTGCTAGTGTCTTCTTCTTCTTCTTCTTCTTCTTCTTCTTCTTCTTCTTCTTCTTCTTCTTCTTCTTCTTCTTCTTCTTCCTGCCTGCCTGCCTGCCTGCCTGCTTGCCTGACTTTCTTTCTTTCTTTCTTTCTTTCTTTCTTTCTTTCTTTCTTTCTTTCTTTCTTTCTTTCTTTCTTTCTTTCTTTCTTTCATCTCCAACTCTTCCACCTCCTTCCACATTTCAGTGAAGCATTAGAAGTCAAAAACTGACGCCAAGCCCTCCTATCTGTTGCCACCTCCCGCAGTTCTTGCCATGTCCTCCCCGTCACTGTCTTCTCCTTGTGTTTTTAAGTACCCCTAATTGTCCTTTGCCCTGTGGATTCCAGAGAAAGAACATTCTAGTGATACTATTAACAAGTGATCTCAAAGCGTGTTCTATCCAGGACCAGCGTGTATTCCTCCCTCACCTTTACATTCCCAGGAATGTGTTTACTCATTAAGCCCCGCATTAGTGATTCTATCCTACCGTGCTAGTCCTAATCTGTGCAGATACCAGTTATTACATGTGTGTAGTTTATTAGCAACTGTTTTGGTCGTTGTTCTTGTTTCTGATCAGTACGTTTAGAGTTACATATTCTAAGTGTTGTACTAGATTTAATTTGGTTTGACTCCCACAAATTTTCTAGAGCTATGGAAGCTCGGTTTGTCTTTTGTATTCTTATTTAATTGTCAGCCTGTTCCCATATCTTTCAGAAGGTCGAAGCTGGATCTGTACGTAGACTGTGGACTGAATCGCTGCGGAAGTCTGTTGTCCGTAAAGTCACCTTCATCTTCGTCCCGGGACATGCGGGAGTCGAGGGAAATGAACGAGCTGACAAACTGGCTGGCTCTGCACCCCCTGTAGATGGCCAGCCCATGGATCGTGCCGATGTTATTAACGTCCTTAAAGATATGGCGAGAACAGAGGACTTTGACGTCAGTGATTCCACATCGCTGTCCAGGATGAAAGACCTGGGAGTAAGAATCGGCACAGCCAGACGCGAGAGGTACATCGGGAAAACAAAGCGTCTCGTCAATCAACACAGAACTGGCACTATTAGCCACCGGACGCTGATGAATATGCTGGGGGGAGGATCTGAGCACCTATGGACATGTCCGGAGTGCAGCGAAGATACCCCAACTGATAACTGATAACTGATAACTGATATTACAAACACATTAGGATGAGTTCTCCTCTGAAAAGAGGTATTTCAGAAGTGAGAACGGGTTATTACTTACTTGATTTCTTCTCATTATCTTTTTCTTTGATTTGTGAATTTAGTCCTTATAACTGTGACCTCTTATCAAGTGTATTTAGTTTATTTTATTACTGTGACCTCTTATCAAGTGTTTTTAGTTTATCTCGCATCAACTTTTTGATATTACTATTTCTTTGATTACCTATAGCGCTTTGGTGTTTCTTGTTAAATTCTTCTTTAACTGATTCATCCTGATTATTTTTGGCGCGTAACACTTGTTCACATTCATGCTTATTTTCTTTATTCTTTGTGGTTCTAATTGTTGCTGCTATTTTTTCTAGAACTGACTGACTACTACCCTATTAATGCTTTCGTGTGTGTGTGTGTGTGTGTGTGTGTGTGTGTGGGTGGGTGGGTGGCTGGGTGGGTGGCTGGCTGGCTGGCTGGCTGTCTCTAAGCGTGGCTGTTATTATTCCAGAACTCACTTCTTCCCACTCTATTTGTGCGTTCTTTGCCTCTTTAGATAGCATTATGTCCATTCACTTACCGTGGGGTAATTTTCCTCTGTATGGCACAAGAACAACATTGTTTCACCTATGAAACTTTTCGTCTGCACCCTTCCACAATGATTTGCATAATCGTAAAATGATAATCATATAATATTTCATTTCCACTACTGTTTGTGCTGTTTTCCCCCCAATTTATACTTGATCTAACATTCAAGATGCTAATTCTGGAAATTTTCCTAGGGTGAAAGAAGGCAAGTCACCCATCCAATCTCTTTATGGCTTTCTCCACACCTCATCATAATATTCTAGAGGAAGAGCTTCCTTTCATCCTGGTTGGCTGAGCTATTTGCCCCCTGTATTAAGACTTATATTATGGTTTTATGTTGCAGGTAAAGTTTTCTACGAGATAAGGTAGCCATACCCACTCCACCCCATCGCCTAGTAGCCTTTTACTGCATGCATGATAGGTCACAGTGTTACTAGTCTTTCCTTCCCTGAAGGTACTCAGTAACACACGAGCGTATGCTGGGGTATGCCGCTAGGACTATGTTTGAAACACTGTATAAAACCTTCTTGTCCAGGCAATTGTAACGTAGTGCTCAAGGTAGGGCTTGTACCATCGTCCAATAGAAGAAAAGCTTGGTCTTATCGTGAATTAGAAACCCAAACCACAAGTTGTAGAGATCGATATACTTACCTCTGCGCCAGCCACTCCTAACATTTTGAACATTGTCCCGAAAACAAGAGGCGCAGTTTTGTCTTTCTTCTTGCTATCTGCTTCCCACATGTTTATGCTATAACCATTCTTGTTTGGCTAAATTAGCATTCTGGTGGGCTCCCCCCCCCCCCCGTCTCTTATCCTCGTCATTTCATGCCAAGCCCTCTTAACCGTTGCTATTTCTTATGCCTCTTTCTCTGTGTATTTTCTTATTATTCATTTCTATCTCTAGTTGCTACCTCCAGGTGCACGTTTATTTAAAATAAAAAGAAGATACATTGTTTGTTACCTTGTGGAGTCGAGAAGGACTTTCTCCTGCTTCTAGAAGTGATTCTCCACGTGTGTCCATCCAGCGTCAACGTTGTTGATTTGTTCCTGGTTATCTTCTAATTCACTGATGTGTCTGGTTCTCTCTCTCTCTCTCTCTCTCTCTCTCTCTCTCTCTCTCTCTCTCTCTCTCTCTCTCTCTCTCTCTCTCTCGCTCTCTCTCTCCTGCCTCCCCCTCCCTCTATGTTGGTTATTCCGTCATACCATGTTTGTACTACCATTCATTGCATCAGATTCCCCGTGTACTATATATCAGAAGGCTAATCAGACACGCTGTATGGTTTCTGTGAAATAAATAAATACATAAATAAATAAGAGATATAAGTACATGTGATAGATAATACCTTTTCGGATCATAATAAAGTGTCAGTAACATATCAAGCTTAAAAGCTCGTGGAAGACCCAGCCGTGGATAGATTGCTGCTAACATCATAGATATTCTCAAACAGCAAAGTATTCCGACTGAGGAGTAGCACGGAAGACGGTCGAACTTACCAGGCACACAGCACAATAGACGGTTATGGAGGAAATGGCACGCGAGCACTCACGCGCGGGGACGGACGGACGGACGGACACACACACACACGGACACACACACACACACACACACACTCCACTCACACACACACACACACACACACACACACACATATATATATATATATATATATATATATATATATATATATATGCCTGCTCCATGGCCGAGGAGTTAACAGCTTTCTCCGCTAACCCCGAATACTCTCGTCACGTGACGCGACGAGAATTAGCAGTGGTTCGAATCGCAAAAGTGACTTATGAGAGTATGGAGCCGGTCGCTCAGAAAGTCGTGGCGTGCTGATGAGCGTAATCTAGCCTAGGAATCAACATACAGCTGAAAGATGATGGTGTTGACCGCAATATCCTGAAACAGGATGGAAACGCGGAAAAAAAAATTTAAAAAAATATATATATATATATATATATATATATATATATATATATATATATATATATATATATATATATATATATATATATATATATATATATGAAATATGATGAGTTGACACCAAATGCAGGAACATAGATATAAAAGAATGAAATACAATTTAAACTATATGAACGCCGAATAGTTCGGAAAAAAATATATGCAGATTTCACTACTGTACTTGATTTGTCCAAGTCAAGTGATTCTGTATGTAAATCAGTTGTTGTTCACTTGCTGTTGTTGGGTTTTCTCGACGATGATCTATAGTGTCCTATGCGATACTCCTAAATTGCTTATTTACAGAATGAGTTGTTCCGCTTCAGAATAGCAGTTTTCTGATTGTATTTCTTGCCTGGTGGCATAGAGTGATATCGTGCAAGTTTATGGCCCACTGTCACCATATATCACATTTTCAGAATACACGTCTGCTAGCTGCTACACGCAATAAGCGTTTCCTCGGTAACTCATTATGGTTTGGACTATTCTATATGTAAACTTGTCGTGGAAGCCGGAAACACCTCTACGTCCCAGGCGTTAGTTATTTTACGTCTTCTCTTTCAGGCGTTAGTGACTTTAAGTTTTCTGTCTAGGCGTTAGTTGATTTAAGGCGTCTCTCTCAGACGTTAGTCAAAGTCTTTTATCTAAAAGAGTCGCTTAAAAGTCCACAGGGTCGACTTCATTGTACCGGGTTTTTATCCCATATGGCTCGGTCTCTTTCCGCAGCGCGGAAAGCGTCGCACAAAGCATGAACTCTGTAGCTGTAGCAACGACCCACGGGAGTCTCCGAAAAATTTCACTCGTGAACCGAAAGACGCGACCCGGAATCGAACCCACAACCTTCGGAGCCCGAGTCAACTGGCTTGACCACTCTCAGGCATTAGTTAAAGTCTTACCTCTTAAGCGTTAGGTACTTTAATTCGTCTCTTTCAGGCGTTAGTTACTTTAAATTTTCTCTCTTAGGCGTTAGTTACTTTAAGTCTGCTGGATCCGGCGTTAGTTACTTTAAGTCTTATCTCTCAGGCGTTAGTTATTTTAAGTTTTCCCTCTCAGGCGTTAGTTACTTTCAGTCTTCTCTTTCAGGCGTTAATTATTTGCAATCTTATCTCCCGGGCATTAGTTGCTTCAATTCTTCTCTCCCAAACATTAGTTACTTTGCGTCTTCTCTCCCAATTGAGGTGAGTTGAATCAAGAACCGACATCATTGCACTCGGGGCACTCCCATAAGGGCTTAGTCCTAATCTTCAACAGCCAGAGAAGAGTTCCAATACAAATGGTGCCCGCTGCATTCTGATTATATGTTCACCTTGCTTTACCTCTGAGTGACGACTGTCGACCAAATCCCCTGACCACTCCCTGCTGCTGCATTCTCTCGACTATGATGCACTATTCACATGCTCCCAGAGGGTCTTCACCACACCTGTCTTATCAAGCATCAAATCACCCCTTAATGATGCGACATCAGCCAATCTGTCTGCCTGTTCATCCCCAACCACACCATAGTGTCCCGCAGAAAAGATCCAGCGAATGCTCACACCTGCGACCTCAGAATCGATTCATGCCATTCTGCATGAAGCATGCCAGTCTTCACCTTTGATGCATGCTTTGTGAATCATGTAAATCACAACATGAGTATACCGTTTGTTCTCAAACTAGCGGAAAGCTGCAGTAACGCCTCCACCTCCATTCTCAGACTTGAGGTTCCGGTGTCATAGGCCAAGCTGTCCTTTACTAAACATTGACCATTTGCTTTTGCTATGAATTCCCAGGCACAGCTTTTGTCTCTTAACACAGAGCCATCGGTATAGATAATCACATCGCCAGGACTAGAGTAGTCATGAATTCTCCCAGGCATTACTTTAAATCTTCTCTCCCAGACATTAGTTACTTTAACTCCTCTCCCCCAGGCATTTGTTAATTTAACTGCTCTCCCCGCAGACATTTGTTACTTTGATCTGATCTATTTCTGTTATGACTTTAATCCCTTCTGCTTCATATAAAAGGAACTTTAATATTATTATTGTAAACAAGCAAACATCTGGAAAAGAAATGGCTAGTACAATGGGATTCAGTTATAGAAGGTTTAGTTTGCTCAAACTTCCCCCAGTTGTTGGCTTCTTGACTACTTCTCTTGGCCAGATCTGCTGTAGACTTTCCTTCTTCTTACCTCGGGTGTCGGCACGCAATGCCGTGCACCTGCGCCAGCTTTCCATATATGGGGGATGCTGCTATTTTTAACCCAGCTCTGCAGTGCCTGCTATCTCTGGAATAGTCTATGTGAGGGGAACATAGGCTCACCATCTTTAATCCGAATATGTCCGTTGTATATAGCTACGACTATTGATCGCTTAGGATAATATAATACAGTATTAGTGAATGCATTATAGTGGCCTTAGTTGATAGTAGAGAGCTGTTGTTTCTGTATGTGTTGCTAAAATTAAAACACAAGTTGAAGTTTGCATCCCCGGCGTGTCGCATCGCGCACTGCACGCGCTTTGATACGCCGGTGGAGAAGAGGTAAAGGGGTCGCATCGGAGCTGGTGAGGTTTGTTTAGAGCCGTGTTTCGACCAAGAAGGTGCTGCATGCATGCCTATACATAACAACAACATTTTGTATACGATTTTTGCTGAACATCAAATACAAACTTTATGAAGATTTCAAACTTCGTGATAATTTACAAAAAACTTGGATTCTACCTTTCGCTTTTCTTGACGTTGTTCGAAGATTTGTATAATTATTATTCCAACCAAGAGGAAAGTGCCACGATTAAGAGTATTTCATCCCAGATTGTTCTGATAGGCTATGATTAGTTTATCATCTCCACCGATTTGACAACTGGGAAGCAGGTATGGCGGCCAAGCGTGCAGAGTCTATGGACCTGTCCGAGATCCCGCCATCCACAACAACTATTAGTACTGTTGCTGTGCAGGCAGGAAGAGCTAAAGTCGTGCTCGCTGTGCTTAGGGTAAGAATGAACACGCATGAACAGTCTTGCCTACTAATGCATGTCCTAAAACATCGATCCACTAACTCATTTAACACCGACTGCAAACAGGCGACCCCAGGGACTATGCATGTACCGGGAAAACAGACGTGGGCGTAGACGTTCTAACAGCCGGATGCATGATCAGTACAACTTCGGACTGCCCAGTACAAGAGACTGGAACATTACACATACCTAGTATAACAGAACCAATGTGGAACTCATTGAGATAACTAGAGAAATACCAGTGAATCTAGAGGTGAAGGACAGACCCTGGCGCTGAATAGAGAAAACGCGAGAATAGGATAGCTAGAAAGGCCGTTGTAAACCGTCCAACAAATTAATGGGCGATACTGAAACTAACTGCCAGTGTGGTACCAGGGCCCTTATGGGACGCACGGGGTAATAACCTTTTAATCTACCATGTATGTCGTAAGAGGCGATTAAGGAGGTTTGGCATAGGGCTGGCTACCACTTCCCATACTGCAAAGTCCAAGTAACTACGAACAAGTCTAAAGATTATTTTTTTTTTAAAAGGGGGGGGGGGGAGGGGGAGTAACTCAATCAAACAAAAGCAAAGAGCCCCAAAAATATCCTCATTGGACAACAATTACCTTCGAGTTAATATCGTATTTGTGGCTGACTCAGTCATGGGATTCTTAATCTGAGCCAGGCAGTGGGCCCTAATATAACTTCTCTTCTGAAGTTGAATGGGGTAGGGGTTATGGTATAATGGAATTGACAAAGGGGCCAAGGAGTCCAGATAGCCGACTTTATTTTCCGTTCACTCTGGGAAATCTCCAGAATTGCCACCTATGATATGTGAAAAGTATGTTTGCACTAGGAAAGCCAGCACAGCTGGTAGAAGAATAGCACATAAAATACAGGGAAGAAAAAGAAAAAAAAAAACAGAACAGCATTCTAGAATAAATGAATAATATGTGGAGGACACGGAGCGAGCAGCAGGAAATAAGAAATGTTAGGACGACTTGGCAAGAATTAGGTTGGTGACTTCTGTTGTAATGGGGGGGGGGGGGGGGGTGTTGTGTCGACAGGAGAAGACTGAAAGTAGCGATTACCCAATCAATATTCTGTATAAGGAATAAACAAAACACACGTCCAGTACGATAGACATGACTGAAGATAATCTAATAAATAGCGCACGATCAATGAAACTGTGTCGTTGTCTAGAGTAACAGAATGAATAAAACACGCTTCTAGCAATATACATGGTTGTTGTGTGTCACATCAGTACAACACATGTCAAATAATAGTAGTAATACGGGCGTGCAGAATTCATTCACAGAGAAGATGTGTGTATAAAGTATCCAAGTTTACTTCTACATGACATGCCCTCTCTCGCGTTATAATGACTGCACAACCAGGAAATAATACAATATAATGGCAGTGGCAGACTGGCCAGGGTGTCAGACTGGCCAGGGTGTCAGACTGGCCAGGGTGTCAGACTGGCCAGGGTGTCAGACTGGCCAGGGTGTCAGACTGTCCCATGGCAAGTGGGCCGTGTAGACACCCAATACAGATGCTTTTCCTTTCTTAACCAGTAGATGTTTAACATGTTATTGACTTTTTAGTCCAGACATCCAATATTTTTAGATCCAGTTCGTCACTGTGTATCGATCAATCAATCATGTGCCATGCCGGAACTGTGTATAGGTGTTTTAAAATACGTCATGCTCACACAGTAGGCACAGCTGAATGTCTCATTCTCCCCAGACTGTGTTATCTCATCTTCTAACACGACATCAGTCCCAATTAAGTTTCATACAAACATGGTTCCTTCTAGGAACGAAGGATCACACCAAACAGGAATGGCATGTAGTATAAACCTATAATTATAATTTAAACTGACAAACTACTCAAATGATTTGCATAACAACACTGTACAGTACTGCATATGAGAGAGCATCGCGTGTCCAAAAAATGATCACGAGTCTTCAGTCATGGTAGCCGAGGCGATAGCGAATCCTCACATTTAGTCTAGAAAGGGGTCCTGGAATACATTTTCCGGGTGTTGTATACCCAAGGTGCAGGGTGGTGGTGGTTGTGGTTGTGATAGGTATAGGGGAGTTATACAGGAGATAACATTGCAGATATAGACACATTGCAGACGAACGGAAGAAGAAGAGAAAGAAGAATTGATTAATTAGAGGAGAAAACACTGCACTGCGACAACGTAGATTTGTGTTGTTAAATGAGATACTTTACTTTCACAGAAATATAGTGTACATACGAACTCTTGGGTATTGTGATAGGGTACCTACTCTGTTAGGGATAAGGGTGAACAATCGGAGGCTCCTGTGAGCAAGCTTTGCTTGTCAGAAATCCCACGGCAATTGTAAATCGCAAGGAGTAGGTCGTAAGACTCCTGGCGTGGCAAAATTGTTGGGAGAGAAAACCTCTCAGATTTGAGATTCTTCCAGAACCCCTTCCGATCTCCCGCAATCTCATTCTTTCCACATACGGGTTCTCAATCTGTTCCCCCGCCTTCTCCACCTGGTCCCACTAGCGCACGACCACCCCCCCCCCCCTTGTCCATGGGTAATCTAACGTCAAGAGGCGCATTCCTGCCAGTCTATCAACCTGTTTATACTCCACACTCTCGCATGGTCAGGGCAACAACAAAAAAACCATACAGTTCTCACAATCTGTGACCTCTGAAGCGAGGATAGCCATTCCACATGAAACGTTCCTTTCTCCATCTTACTAAGCGTACTCATTAGGTCCGTAATTCACAGCTTACCGTAAATAAGTTACGTGCTTTGTGCGGCGCTTTCGGTGGGTCGCCCTGCAGAAAGAGACCGAGCCATATGGGATAAAAACCCGGTCAATGAAGTCTTTCTGGTGACTGCCGTTTTCATCGACGATGAACTGTATTTTTCGTGGAGGACTTTTGTGTTGGCATTCTGGCAGGCGGCATTATGGACAGTGTACCTGTGCGGGCTGTTGGCTTGCCGACACTCCTGTCTATTCCATTGTTCACATGGGGCAGTGAGGAGCATTTTGTGATATTCACTGGTACAGGAACGGAGCAATATGGGGACGACCCGTTGCCGTGAAGTTGGAACCGCGACTAACTAACTAACTAACTAAATTAGATCCGTAATGAATGCAATGTGTGTTGCAGTGGACATAAATTCAATGTTTGTTACGGGTTGTACTTTTTACCAAACATCTGTATCTTTCCAGTAAAGATAGATGACATATCTTCTCGTCATGTTACTAGTAAAGATAACACTTTGTTATCACACCTTGGTTGTATAATTTAATATTATCACACATTTCGACACATCTTCACTATTTGATGTAAGTAGTAATACCATATTTTTTCAAACACTCACTGCATTTTACCAGTAACAGTGGCATGCATAACCGGACAGTATATTATCAGTAATGATAACACATATATCCGCACATTTCACTGTTAACAACCAGTACAAGTTGCGCGTATGTAATTAATATATGTTATCAGAAATGGTAACACATATTTACGCACAATTAACTATCTAATAATAACCGATTTCTGGACATCTTCTGTTTGTGGTTAGGAAACTATTGGTTGAGAACCGCTATCAACTTCACGGTTTTAGTTATGTCTAGACCAGCTGTTGTCGTACTACCATTCTCTACAGGTGAACATTTTCACTCTTGGTAGATACATAAAAACGTATCCTATTGATATGTCTCCAAATTATATTCCATATTCGTAGCAGTTTCGTTTATTTATTATTCCCGCCTGATCTCTGCCGTTTTGTTTTTCTGTCTTATTTTGTGAGCCGTATATGTGTTTGAGAAACACCTTCTGTGGATTTGTTCCTTGAAACTTAGCGTATGTCGTGTCTTTTAATATCCTGAAGTATCTTTATTGTGTTCCTAATTATTGATCCTTTACTTCCTGTCTTAACATTAATACATCATTTTTGGGGGAATCTATGTCTCTTATTTGCACTGTGGTTTTCCACTATGTCTACATTTGAGTCTAACTTTTTCTAACTCGACTCTTTACGTTGCCTTAGACACTCTCCACCACCTTTGTGTGTTCTTGATTTCAGTGCAAGGGTTAAAGCTTAAGCTCCTGTTTGATGAGGGACTATCGTATCCATCACTTGATTCAGCTTGTAATAAGTGTTAGTATTCTCAATGAAATTAACTGGAAAACTTAGTAAAAACTGACAAAATTGACCGGAAAAGAGCAAGGGGATGGCACATAGATAAATACATGGATGGATTGGCCACATGACATAATCGATAAAAGAAAGTAAGGGCTGATTCAAGTCTATGGCAATCGTGTGAGATAGCGAACAATGATCCCCCACACATTTTGTCATGGTACATGATGATGATGATGAATATGCCCTGTGATATCTGCATCGGTCCCCTGTTTTCTTGAAGTTCCTTTTCATCTTATTGCTTTGAATATGACAAAGTTGTCAAAGTTTCCTCTGTTTTCCCTTGTCCTACTCCCTATACTGGAATGGAATAATTTTCAGGGAAGCAACTCTTTCGTCGTTGACGTCAGGGGGCGTATATGACTCCTACATGACGTCATGAGCTGTAAACCACACTGGAGGTATGTGGGAGCGATCTGGTTCATCTTAGTCACCAAGTGTTGAGCCAGACGAGAGCTGGTCTTAGGCAGGTTTTCTTTTCTTCTTCTTCTTTGTGTAGCATTAGGCACCAGCCTGAAAATATCCAACGAAAGTTAGTTAGTCGACAGATCATCCTCATTGCACATCGAACCATTCAGTCCATAAATGCTCGGCTCCCCTCCTCAGTAAATCAGCAGCTAACGATACGAGTACATCCACACCATGCAAATAAGACGGCTGTAGCATCACAACATCCATCTAGGCACAAATGGTGTCTTGCGAAAGAAAAAAAAAGAACATACAAACAACGCTTTGATGTCGTTCCTATGGTCGTTTTCAGGCGTGGAACACAGTGCAGATAGAGGTTTTTGTCCGGCGTTAAAGAACTATTTGTTTTTAATTGATAGCCCGAGACCACTAACCTCCATCTTTGACCTCATGTTAGACAGTTCATCGACACCTCATTGAAACCTCAGTATTCCTCATTGAAACATAGGTCCTGGACCAACTCAGCCCAAGCCACCCTGTATTACAATTGCTCATGACTGGCTGGATTTAGTAGGTAACATTTGTCTACGGTATGGGGCAGCCAGCCTCAAGCACAGTCCTCTCTTCACACATGGCAGGCTACAGTCTGATTATTCTTTGCTTCTCTGCAGGGTGCAGTCAATACACATGCGGGAAACTCCTTACTCGCATCTTATGGCAGATATGGTAGGTTGCAGTGTAACTATTCTCGTTTCCCTTAAGGGTCCCGGAAACACACGGGTATTTATAATGTTACTGTCGTCTAAACAGTGTTTATAGTTGGGAGGACCTTTTTTTATTCGAATGTCAGCAGGCTAGGCGCTGACCGTCAGGGGAAATGTCGTGTGTGCAACTTACATAGGATATATTCTAGTAAGCATAAATGCTTCCCGTTTTTTTTAGCCAGTCCACGGTTGGTCAATTTAGACATATTAGCATCAGTCTATACCCGTCATCAGCTTGATGGAATAATAAGTGTTCAGTTATTTAATAAAACTGCAGCAAAAGAAACCATCAAAAGTAGATTAGCACAATGCTTGAGGAAGCCAAATGGTCTATATTTAGCAAGTAAATATTTCTCAGACTCGAAAGCTATCATTCGTGGCACAAAACGCAGTGGTACACCTCCCTACATCGACGTCATCTTTGAGAATCTTTTTTTGGTGTGGTTATTTACCAGCCGGCTGTACGAGGACAATATACACTACGCAATAAAACAATGCTTTCCAGCTGCGCATATACTTGGCATTTCATAACAACATAGAAGGCCAAATGGTAATGTAGTCCTGCCGACTTCTCAAGAGTGCACGTCATGCAGCCACAACGTATTCTACCGCTTGCCCGTCTGTGTTCAATGCATGACAGACGTGTGAATTACCAGGACAGCTGATACTGTAAACGGCGCCCGCGGTGTGGTTTAAAGATGTTTGCACGCAAGACCACAGTGCAACAGTGTGGCAGAACTGCTGCAGACTACACTTAGCAGAGGCAGTCTTCATACTTCCCACAATGAGCAAAGATGGCATATTCTACAGAAATAAATACATCGAAAGACACACCATAGAATAGAGCTGGAGATTCCTGATGCAAAGACAAAATGTCACTTGTTTTGGATTGCCATTGGTTAAAAGACGCCATGCCATAACATTCGAGACCAACTGGCAACTAAAGCATCCATACAAACGGGAAGAAGCATGAACAGGTCAGATGAAGATATGCACGCAGTACGGGCTTGACTGACGGATAATGCCGAGACTAAGACACTAGCCAGAATACACGAATTAGAAGAGAAACCTGATCAGGCACGTCGTTGTCGTCTTCAGAGTCGAGAGAGGAGATATTATAATCAACTTCTCATGGGAGCAGTCATCAGAAATACTTCTGAATGGCTGCTGCATCGGAGGATTGAGCACCCATGGGAATGCCCAGTGTGCAGTGACGTCGTTTGACATAATATACATGTAAGACATTGCTGTAAGCGCATCGTCTCCCTCAGCCGATATCGAAACGTATGGATGCTAACTATCGGCGCCGGACTGTGACTGGATAGGCATCTAACACTCCATTGCCATCGACGTTTAGCACAGGTTTCAGTTGGTATTTTATGTTCTGAAGACGACAATGGTGATCGCTTAGTATCAACACATACACCCTAAATGTAACACTAATACAGAAAAACCCGTGTGAAACATGTACATATTAGCTTATACTTCTCTGTAATGAACAGCAGCCGCGGTGGCATAGGGGTTCATGCGCTTGCCTATCAAGACAATAGTTCGGCGACTGGCAGGATTGTTTTCAGGCCACAACTTCTCTAGGGCCGACTCAACCTCAAAAAATAGGAACCGGATAATTGTCAGAATTTTCTAGGAAAGTAAGGAGGCGAAGAAAATAACTGACTACCCCACATAGTTATGCCTTGGTCTAGAATATTATATATACGCTAACGCCATTACGTGCTTATTTTTATTGAGGATAACACAGGCGTAGAACATTCGCCAAATGATTTAACTGCTACATCTCCGTCGGCATTTGAATGTTCGTGAAAGGAAAATATATGGCTGCCAGACGGAACCATTTAATCATAAACAGACATGTCTGCACTTAACTCGTGCGTTGACAGTTACAGTGAAAGCTTTCAGAGAAGTGAACGCGGGCTTGTCTTGTAAATGTAATTGTTAACTGATTTTCTTTTCCTCTATAACGTGGTAGGGCCTGTTTGGGAATTAGTTACCGCATGTAAAAATTTACGTGTTTTACAACTAAACCATGCGTGCGTGGATCTGTGGCCCCTTACGCAAGTAGCATACTTCTACTTTCCCTAGAGACATTCTTTATTCCTGTAGCAACCAGCGATGCTTATATGTAGTGAGAGAGCTGCTTGGCATTCAATGAAGCAAAAATATGAAACGATACTGATTGTTCGGAGGGCTCAACGTCTGACCTCTTGTTTGGTTTAGAATGTGACAAAGAACTTTTGACAGTTTGCTTGGTTTAGAATGAGACAGAAAGACTGACGATTTTCTTGGTTTAGAATGAGACAGAAAGGCGGTTTTCAGTTGATTGTATGCTCTCATCCGTTGTCACTGTTATGGCTGTGCTCAGTGAATCTAGAACACGGTCTCGTATAGCTACTTCAGTTGGGACTCGGGGTCGCAGCACATCTGTGACACGCACAGCTGTGTGTGCATCTCTCAGTACTGAACCAGTACGCGATGGCATATCTACTGTACTAAATACGGTCGCACGTGTTAGTGCTACACAAGTGTGCAGCTAACACAAGACGCCTTTTCTACTTGTGCCTTGCTCTTTAGTCATCGTGTCTGTACTTAACCCCTGCTTTTATGTTGAAGAATCGTCATGGCACGCTGGGCAAGCTCATGAGGAATCAGTCTCTTCCAGCAGAAGTTAAAGGGTGTAGATACTGACTGTCCCTGTTGAGAACTAATTGTCTTCACGTGGGAACCGTCCTCGCCTACAGCCATGGCGACCAGTTCCATACTGGATTCCTGTCCCCAACTGTCCAAATCGAAACGTTTAACACGACATGTGTTATGATGCCATAAACATATATCATTTGAAGACAAATACTGATATTCCAAAAGATGTGATTATCAAAGAAAATCAGCCCATAACCAGTATCCTGCCTGGAAAGCTGAAATGACCATGGCCATGTTAAGCGTTACAGTAAAACCAATACCGAAAGTCTTGCTTCATGGGAGAAGAGGCAAGGGTCTCCCAACACGAACGTGTTGTAAAGAACTGCTTCATGTTGATCCATCCATCATGTGCCATGCCGATAAGCGTGGGCGGTCATGTTTTGCCATCTCACTCGATCACCAGAGTCGTGGATCAGCTGCGTGTTTCTGTCTCGACCATGCCAGGTGGCATACCCCGATAATCACTGACATCATCCGTATGGAAGACACTTTCGAAAAGCAAGCTCCCGCCCCCCCCCTCTCTCTCTCTTTTGTTATTCGGAATACAAGCGCAATGTTTCCGGGGGGAGGGGGGGGGGGGTTATCGCTGGACCAATGCAACAAGTGGGGTGGCAATCTTTAAACTGTCCTTGTGACGTCACCGTGTTCGTCTGTACCTTAGAATCTATTAGAATTACCATGTGCACTCGGTATCCTCGTCTTTCTCCCAGTATCCCCCATTAGGATATAGAATAGACCGTCAACCAACTTCACTGCAAGATGCCCTGTGCATAGGTATCCATGCAGCTCCGTACATGACCTCTCCTGTTATTCATTTCTATTTGTACTTCTCTTCTTCGTGTGTTTTTAGGTCTTCTTCTATTTCTTTTGCCGTGTGATTTCCGAACAAATGCCATTCTAGTTATACCGTTCTCAGGTTTTCTCTTGTATGAAGTACCCAACGCCGGCGTCTTTCCTTCACCTCTTAGATTCACTGGTACATTGGTATAGAAACATATATTGTCCGTGCGCCGACTCGCATTACTTGCAAGCGGTGGGGAAATAAATGGGGTGGGGAAGAACGGGCGAAGGAGACCTTGGTCAACAAGTGTGGCAGAGAAGTTTGCGTGCACTCAACCATACACACAACCTTGCGGTGTAATAAGTGTGTGCTGCATTAATCACACTGTTGTATGTTATAGATCGACTAGAGAAATGCCCCATCTCATATATGTAACACTTGAACACGTGCATGTCGTTCGTTTACATGTCGTATAGTAACTTCACCCATAATGCCAATCACCTGTTTTGAGTACACTGCCACTCTAGTTAGCACATTTACATTAGTTACAGCATTGGCTTTTCTTGAGTTCTTAGTTCACGGCAACGTCGCGTTATAATAAAAACGGTCGTCTTCATCATTGCCAACTAGCACAGGCGTTCATGTTTCTCCATGGATCTCGGTCCTTGGTGTTCTTTGTTCATGATATCCCTCGACGCCACAGTGTCAGTCCTTTCAACATCATTTCTCTCCATCTGCCTCTTCCCCCAGTGGACTTTCCTGTACACACCATATTTTACCAATTATACAGTACACACTATATTTTATAAATTAAACATCATTTTTTACTAATTAAGCAGTACATACCATATTTTGATAAATTAAACAGTATACACTACAATTTATAAATTAAACATAACACTATAATTTGCAAATGAACCAGTATACTATATTTAACAAATTAAAGCAGCCAAATCCTGTCTATTATAATTCTGAGTGTAATATTTATTATGATTATTGATGAAGAATTTGCATTTTTCGAGTATAGTAGGGCTGCTTTTGATGCTAACTCATGTCACCTGGTTTCAAATATACACGATTGGCGATCCAGGTTAACAAAAATAAAAACAATATATACAGACAGGTCGGGGGACGCGGTAGCGTAGCGGCTAGCCGCCCGCCTGTCAGCTCGGTGGCCATAGGTTCGAACACATATCAGACGGATTTTACAAATTGACGCAGGCGTCCAGGCCGACCCAGCTTAAAATGGGCACCAAGAAATGGCATGGGAAGTAAAGTGGTATTAACCACATCACCCAGGGAATATCTATTGGTCTAATCAAAATGTGGGTTTAACGCAATAAGACCAGTGCGCCCACGGCGTGTACATGGTGTTAACGAGTTCTTTGCTTCTCCTTACCGTGTTATTGGGCCTTATGTACAACAATAATGCCTTATGATACTCTTTAGCTGTTTCATTGCCGGAGGATACTATATTCAGCTTCCAGTCCTCAACATGGCGGATAGGCATTTGAACCGTTATGCCTCTGGAGTGTTTATGCTTCTGGCTACTGTTTGCACTCGCATTTTCCTCATGTTGGACTGATAGTGCATGGTTCCGTCGCCCTGCTAGTGTGTTGAGTGCGTGGCGCGACACTGTGAGCTGTGAATTTCGTTTGGAATGTTTTTACATGAAATGAAACACTCTACTTAGCCTTTGTTGACCAAGAAAAGGCATTTGATAGGGTAGATAGAAACAAGCTGTGGGAAATCCTTAAACAATATGGAGTGAGTACACATCTAACAAACCTATGTAGAAGTTTATACGACAACAGTGAATGCATAGTGAGAGCAACTGGAGGACACTCAGATCCCTTCACCATAAGATCTGGAGTACGACAAGGTTGTGTCCTGTCCCCTCTCTTGTTCATAACATATATAGACAACATATGTAAAGAAACCAGCCAAGCAGAGACAGCAAGAATACCGCATGACGAGAACACAGAAGAAGAACCATCTGCAAATCTAACCATTAGAGAACTCCTGTTTGCGGACGACCAAGCACTAATAGCAAAATCAGAAGCTGAATTACAAGACCACATGAATAGTCTAAACGAAATGTGTAGGGAACATAACATGAAAATTAGCACAAGCAAAACAGAGGTAATGACTATAACTAAAGAAGAACAAACAGCAACAATTCACCTAAACGAACATCCCTTGAAACAAGTAAAGAGCTTCAAGTACCTAGGAAGTATAATATCATCAAATGGCAGATCAGAAGACGAGATCGAAAATAGGTGCAATAAGGCAAATCAACTCATTGGACAAATGGCACCAATACTAAAGAACAAACATGTATCAATAACTACTAAGAAAGCACTTTACAACACAATCTTCCTACCAACTCTGTGCTACCAATGCCAAACCTGGACAATGACAGAAAAAGAGAAAAGAAAAATCACAACAACAGAAATGAGGTTCCTGAGAAGAATACTCAACGTATCAAGAAGAGATAAGATCAGAAATGAAGAAATCAGGACTAAAGTGGGGGTTAAAGCTGCTCTAGATTTTATTAGAAAGCAGCAAGTCAAATGGTTTGGCCATGCAAGTAGGCTACCAGTCAACAGCATGCCACAACAGGCAATGACGTACAGACCAGATGGAAACAGAGGAAGAGGCCGACCACGTAAACGCTGGACGGAGGGAATAACAGAATCCATGGGAATGTCGATATACGAAGCCCATAACCGGGCACTCTCACGAAGTTTATACTTCACCTCGACACCGCAAGGTACAAGAGGAACATGATGAGATGAGATGAGATGTTTTTACATCTGTCCGCGGTTGTTGTAGTGTGAACTGTATGTTCGGAACGGTGGCGGTCGGCCTGTCGCTTGGAATTGACTGGATTGCCTTTTCGGTTTACGAGTGCATTTTTCTCGGAGACTCTCGGGGTCGTCGCTGGAGCTACTACGGTGCTCGTGCTTTGTGCGATGCTTTCATCGGGACGCCCTGCTGATAGGGACCGAGCCATATGGGATAAATCCCTGGGCAATGAAGTCGATCCTCTCGACTTTTAATGCAGTAACGTGTGGCTGCTAGTTTTCTAGTGACTGCCGTTTCCATCGACGATGAACTGTATTTTCCGTGGAGGACTTTTGTGTTGGCATCCTGAAGGCGGCATTATGCACACTGTACCTGTGCGGGCTGCTGGCTTGTAGAGACCCCTGTCTATTCCACTTTTCACATGGGGCAGTGAGGAGCATATTGTGAGATATTCATTGGCCGTGAAGTTGGAACAGCGACTAACTAGAGTCATCGTGTAATTTGTTTCGTTTCACTGTACCTTCGCAGTTTTAATACCCGGTGAATGGACATTTACATTATAATATTTGTTCCTTTGATTGTGCATCATGTTTGGTCCAAACCTACTTTTTGTTTGGCCCAGAATCAGTTTATGTGTAAGGGTACCATGTACGGGGTACCATATTTTTAATTTCACACAAGATGTAGAATGGTTGCTAGCAGCCTGTTTTACTGCTATCGAATCTTCTTCGACGATGGTAACATTTGTTCATGGAATATTTGCCATGGCTGAATTAGTACACAATTGGGACTGCCTTTTTCCCCTTCTGTCTCACTAAGCATGGTAGACACTGGCATACACGTCGCGCGCAGAGGGAGAAGGAGAGAGAGAGAGAGAGAGAGAGAGAGAGAGAGAGAGAGAGAGAGAGAGAGAGAGAGGTACCACACTTGCAAACCGTACACATACAAACAGGTTATCTGAATGCTGTTTATAATCTAACATTTGCTGTCCCAGGATATTTATCTTACTTTTTGCTGTCCCAGTATATTTATCTTACATGTTGCTGCCCCAGTATATTTATCTTACATTTTGCTGTCCCAGTATATTTATCTTACACGTTGCTGCTGTCCCAGTATGGACAGGTACCGCTGTAAGGATATAAAGTAAACTCACCGTCTGCTGCAACTTGTATCTTCGATGTGTCACTTATTATCTCACTTATTATGACGGCACGTAGACTCAATCAAACACACTCAGTCATGCACATATTTCCACACACACAGTCATGCACACACTCCCACACAGTCATCCCTGACTTCAGCTGTAGTTGCCAAGACTTGCCGGGTTGTTGCTGTCATAGAGCCAAATTATCTCCCCTGCCAGGCAAAAATAACTCGTATCAGGAGCAAGTTTAAGTTATCTTCCCCACCTCTCGCCCACCACCTGAGTGATGGATGTCGCTGTAACTGGAAGGTCGTGATGATTGTTAACTAAACAAATGTACCTCCCTCGCCATCCTCTTGCTCGCCTCCTTATACTCTATCCTCCTGCCCTCACCCCATCTCCAGTAGCGCCAGGCTTCCCTCTATCGGCCCCTGAAATCAGAACTCCCCCTCCAGACTTAGCAAAGCTCTAACCGAAGTGAATCAACAAACAAGTTGAGGTAAAGGACACACATCCTCTCCCCACCCCGTCGTACTGTACATAGCGTAGTTTACCTGAACTCACCTCCTCACGCCTCCTGCATACACTTCTTTTCTCTACTCTACCTGCTAGCCAGGCACCCCCCTCCCCTCCTTTTTTTTTTTTTTTTTTTTTTTTGAGCGGCTGCCATGGTAACCAACAATTTAAGAAGGTGGTATATCACCAGCAAGAGGAGAGAAAATCTCGGTTGGTTTTCCAGCGATGCATTCCACGGCAAGCGTTCTTACAGACAACAGTGGTTAGTTTCTTGGCAACATCGACGCATCGCGTTTTGAAATTAATACTACCCCTGATTAAAAACATCTAGACAAGAATAAATAGATGCAGGCAAAACATAATAAGACATCGGAGGATTCCAATACACTCTGTAAAGGGTGGATCAGTGCACTGCAGATTGAGAGACAGACAGACAGCAGAGAAGGGAAGGAGATTGGCACACATATACGGATGCATAACTTAATGAGTTGATGGGTGTGTACGTACTTTTGTGGGCTATAATTATGCAGCGTATGGCTTGTTGCTTTTGTGTTTAAATCCACCCAGGGAATGCATTGTTTTGTATAACAGGGCAGATATGTGAGACAAGGGCGTGGCCGGAGTATGGAGAAAGTCTGTGAGACATTAGGGGAATTGTTATAGTTATATGTCCATGGTTGGGCATTGACAAGAATTGTAAGACTGATCCCTGGGGATTGAGAATGGTAATATTTCCATAGTTCGACATTGAATGGAATTATAACAGATTTATCACTGGAGACTGAGAATGGTTATATATCCATGGTTAGACACTGAGGAGAGCTGTAACAAGTTTTATCTTTAGAGATTGGGAATTGTAATATACCCATAGATAAACATTCAGAAGAATTGCATTAGGTTTATCATTATAAATTAAGAATGGTAATATATCCGTGGTTAGACTTTGAGAAGAACTCTAGCAAGTTTATCACTAGGGATCCTCCTGAGCACTAGGTTAGATTATATTGGCAATTAAATATCAAAAAACCCACGGGGTGAGGGAAGAAAGACAATACAGACCTAGGTCTAATCCCAGCTTTACTGAATCATGACCCGGTTCCATCCTAATTTGCCTTTACGCAGATGTGAAGTTCCAGTACCGGTCTTCGACTTCCCGCTAGTTTGTGGACACGGAGAAGGGGAAGGAGAACTCTGCAGTACAACCCCTGTAGAGGTGGTATTGTGGTACCTGGTCTGGGGGAAAGTCTGTCTACCAACAACACTCGAATATATGCAAGCCGTGTTCGTGGCTTAGAGTGTTAGAAGTCAGTTCTAGAGGATTCACAAGCAGTCAACCAGCCGTCACTAGAGTATTAAACATGTCATAATCACTAATAGCTGTGATGGTGGATCCTGGAGAACATGAGAACATTGGGACTATGATCGTACGTTGAGTGATCGTAGAGAATATGAGAACAATAAAACTATGATCGAACGTTGAATGATCGTGAAGTAGATGAGAACAATAAAACTATGATCGAACGTTGGGTGATCGTGGAGAACATGAGAACAATAAAACTATGATCGAACGTTGAATGATCGTGAAGTAGATGAGAACAATAAAACTATGATCGAACGTTGGGTGATCGTGGAGAACATGAGAACAGTAAAACTATGATCGAACGTTGAGTGATGGTTTTTCTGACAACGGGCCTCCAACAAGATAAGGGTCTCCGTGGTGAAGTGATTAATCCGCCTACCTCGCGCTCCAAAGGGTGTGGGTCGATTCCTGACTACATCATTCAGTTCACCAGTGCAGTTTTTCCGGAGTCCCGGGCGTTGTCGCTGGAGCTGCAGAATTCGTGCCGCGTGCGACGCTTTCGGCATGCCCAAAAATACCTAGTTATATGGGATAAAACCCAGTGCAGTTAAGAAAGGCTTTCCCCAACAGATCTAATGACTAGAGATAACGTCTGACTGTCCGTGGTTTAGACAGCAAAGAGAAGTATGGCTTGGCATACGAAAAGCACCTCGTAGGCATTCAGACGACGGTTATTCAATAAGAAAGGTAGAACATTGGGGCATTTATGAAGGGTTCAGATCAGACAAACAAATAATCGAGTTTGCTAGTGTAGACACAGCACTTTGTGTATTCATCTTATTTCCTTAACCTGTGTTTTTAAAATAAAACACGCAGCCCGCACAAACATCGTGCCTATACACGCACACTGGGTTTCTGTATCTTACAAACAGACGCGCTGTTATCAAATTGTTATCAGAATATGCCTCATCTCTGCTGGCATTTCTCTTTTCCCGACTTTACTGCATCTCCTATATTTGTCCAATCCGGTCTAATCCCCGTCTCCCTGTCAGTTGAGTATCAGCTGACTTGCAGGTTTACCTTCTTTCGTTTGATCTTTTACTGCCTTCGCTTGTCGACCTCGCTGCTATTCCTTCTGGCAGCTTTGCTTCAAGTTTCACTTTTCGCTTTCTTCTGTTGTTCTTTATGTTTTCCCGTATAAGCGCGCGCACACACACACACATAAAAGTTATGTGGGGAGGTAGAGGGAAGAAAAAATAAGGATTTGCCGAAGGACGCACACACCCTCTAATAACGGGAAAGCCACTTGGCCTGAGCTTTCGCCTGCCTAAAGATATAGGATAGGACGCTTCTAGCCGAAGTGAGAGATACAATCAAAATGGCCTTGTCTAGGCGATCTGCTGAAGTGGAGTGAGACAAATGTCTGCTAGAGAAAAATCTCGGCTACTAGAGGGGCGTAGTAACACTAATCTACCATGCATGTCGTAACAGGCATCTAAGGAAGGTTGGCGTGAGACTGGCTACCTTATCTCATAAACAACGTTATCTACAAAGTCTAATCAACCACGAGCAAGCCTAAAGAAAAAGAAAGAAAAGTAACCAACGAAGACGGAAGCAGGCTCTTATCCCAGAATATAACGCGATGTGGTGGTAACCGTAAAGAGTGTGAATCGCGGATTTATCTTCTTTCACCAAGGAGAATCTCCAGAATTGGCACCTATAATATATAATGTTAGAACTATGTGGGAATCGGGAAAAACAGCGTCAGTAGTGGAGGGAGTAAAATATTATACGATTAGCATTGGGTTTATGGGAAACACTGAGGAATGAAACATATAAAGCTTCCAAAAACAGTGCTATCTCGGGTTATACAGAGGAAATGTCTTTCACAATGAATTAGTGGCCGTAATTCTATCAAAAGAGGCAAAGAAAGCATTTACAGTTTAGGAAGCAGTGAGTTCTAGAATAATTCAATATTTAAAACCACAAACACGATAGTGAACATGAATGTGAAATAGTGATCCTTATGCTATATAAAGAAAGAGACAAAGAAAATACTAATATAGAAGGAAGAAGTGACTTGTAAAATAATAGCAGCTACATTTAGAAAACAAAACAAAACATGAAAACTGATCTAGTGTTACACACCATTAAAGGATAAGGACGAATCAAAGAAAAACTTGATGTGGGACTTCAAAGTACTATATATAATTAAAAAAACATTGCCAGTATAAACATTTGATGACATAATCGGATAACACAGATTATGAAGAGATCAGTGTATTTGATCAGTTCTTCAGCTAATGGTCTTTCTTAAACTATTGCCAACTCATCCAGAATTGTCTAAACTTTCTCTGTTCTCGTGTTCTATTGTATCCCCTCCCTCCCCCGCATATCCTATTTACAGGACATCGCTGTCAACACCAGCATTTTACCGCTGTTGTTAACGTCTTGGCAAGATTACGCTCAGTAGTTTTGTCTATTGTATTAGAAATACACAAAACACGCAAGCTATCTTCCTTGGTATAACATGATTTCATAAATTGTGTAGCTTTTGATTGTAATAGCTGCTTATTTATTGTATCATGTGTTTGTTGACAAATAATGATTTAAGTATAATAGTAATTTTTATTTGAGTGTTACTGGATTGTTATACATGTCTCTAGTATACTACCAATCTGTTTTCTGAAAATGGTGCCATTGTTTATTCAACAGAGCTCAGAATGGGTACGTGTCCGCGTGCACCAAATGGAGCCCGATCTCATGGATGTGGGTTCCAATCTAGAAGAAGCTCTGCAGCTAAAACAAGAGCATGACCAGTTAATCGGCCGATTAAAGGTGAGTCAGCACATGAGAATGAGAGGGAGGAATAGACAGAGTTAAATACATCGAACGATGGCATGAACGATAAACAGACAAACAGACATCCACGGTGGATGGGTGAATAGGTGGAAGGTTATGTGGATGAATAAACAAGTGGATGAATAGATGGATAGAGAAGGATTATCATAAGAATGATGTTAATAGATATAAAAATATGTATGTTAACTGGCACATAATTTAAAACTGGCGATTTTGCTCACCGGTTCTGGGGTAAACATTCGGCAGTTTATCTGTTGATGACAATTTCTTGGCTCGGGCTGGTCAATTCTTTTAGGAAAGTACAAAAATAAGGTAATAATTATTTAGTGTTATGAACACAGATGCCTTCTTAAAGCTAATAACATTTCTCCGGTTTTGTAAAATTGCCATAAATTTGTTAAAACACTATAGCTTTATCCGAACAGAAACCGGTCTTTTGAGTCACGGGAGGTGTACTAAATGAAAAGAAAAGTTGATACTAGACGTTTCTTTGATGTTCACATTTTTCATTGGATGTGAAGAAGCGGTAGGATTGAAAAGACTGATAGTGTCAAGCGGAAATATTCTCCTGAAATGTTTTGTGTCCACACATTAACTAGAGGCCGCTGGTACCTTGTTCCCTCAAAGAATGCTGAGAATCGCAGGGACATATAGGAGAGCCAACAATCCAGTAACCAGGAGTCAAATTGGCAAGATTTGCTCTTCTTTTAATATCGACAGCACAGTCATTTCTCTGGTCAAGTTCTGAGAATAGAGAGACCGAAGAACTGGGCCAATTTCGGATGTTTGAGAGTAAGTTAAAGACAGGGGACGGCTGAAGGACAAAGATGCTGGCTGGATTTGTGAGAGGAAGACAATCGACCCGTGAGTCCATCTAGAATACTGGAAGCAGCTGGTTGTGAATTAACATGGTCGTCTGCTCTACAAGCCACGATACATTACACAGTACATGGAACATCACAGTGATGAACACCAGCATGATATATCCCCATCAAACCGATAAACGTGGATATAGAGTATGATGATGTTTACATTCTGCCTTCTTGTCGTGTTAACAAAACACCATTACAACTACCTCTGTTCTCAGCTTCTTATGTTCCATGCCATGTGGCGTTGGTGATCATGTCTGTCCAGTCTTCTGTCTCTGTATTGTCAATCATTTCTGTTACCAATGTCACAACTCCCTTCAATAAACTGTGTGTACGTAAAACTTTACTGTCAACATCGCTGAACCTTATGTTGACAAGTAACACATTCATGGCGTATTTAAGACCAATCGTTGTGTGTAGAGCCATGAATCAGGAGATGGCAGACATCACACCCGTGTATCACTTCCAGACATCTGGTACCTTGCTATAGACCAGGCAATGGTAGACAACACACGCTTGTCCTACTACCCTTTTCAAATGTCTTTGCCTTGTCCTTATCACGGCCATGTGCTGCCTGTAAACTCTCTGGATTATATAAACTTCTTGTGCGTGTGAATATGTCATGTGCTCATTAGATATCACTGCACGGAAGCAATTTTCATAGCGTGAAAACTCTTTATACATATCATTTAAAAATAGAAATTACATTTATCACAGTTACAATGAATATACATATACATCATATTTATGACAAAGGCAGCTGAGATATACTAGTGAGTCCGCTGCAATCATCACACGTTCTGATGCACCTGGGTTCAAATCTCCCTTGAAGTGGCGTTTGTAAAGATCACATTATTAAAAACACACCTGCCTGACATTATGAGAACCAGAAAATGGCTGGTGAGGTACTGATACTGACTACATCACACAGGTAGTATATATATATAGATATATATTGCGCTCGCTCGCTCGCTTTGAACTCGAGCGTAGCCGATACACACTACTTCTAGTAGCACTGGACTGAATTTTGCGTGTAAATTAGTTTTCCCTATTAGTATTACAAGTGTCCGTCGCCATCAGGCGAACCCAACCCGACTTCTGAGGAACTTGTTATTTCGTCTCCAAGTCAAGGACGAGAATATACATTTTAGTCCGACTGAGCGATGTAGAGGTTGAACCCTCTACCTCAGCATCAGTACACCGGATGTTTCAGAACGAGCGCTCTTATCCATTCGGCCCAGCTGACATCCACAGGTAGTATATAATACCACTTCCCCAGTCAAACACCTCGGTGTGGGGCCGGAGTTCTTTACCGTTTTATATCCCAGGTAAGACCAACATGTCTCCGTGTCTGTCTCTGTCTTTCTCTCTCTCGCACACACTCCCATCCCCACACCCCCTCTCACGCTCACTCTCAAGAAACCTCACACAATCTGTTTAGGCATTATTGCTGTTGTTAGTATCTTCCTTCAACTGCCGGAACAAAAATCCAAAAGTTAGATCCAGACTCCGTACAAATATGGGCGACCCCATCCGTCGCTGTCCTTGTTTCACCCCGCTATCTGAACATCCAGTCTCTGTGTATTTATATTCACGTATGTAGAGCCCAGTATGGTTTGTGATATCGCCACTGCAACAGCGTGTGTCCGATATATACACACGAAAGCCAACACACGGAGGAAGAGGAATCGCACATCCTAACAACTGCAGACATTTGGGATGCCTATTCTGGGAGAGTCCAAGGGATGAAATATCTGGAAAACAAATAAAACCCGGGGTTTATGAGGGGGAGTGTGAACTTTGTCACGGAAGGATTTATTTAGTGCTAGCTGGTGCACATTTCGGCGAAATGTGCTATATTTACCCGTTCATGTGTGAAACACTATTATAGATATGGGCTGATTCCAAGCGGACAAATAGAGAAAAAGAGGAGAAGATGGAGGAAAATGAACTGATTCACATGGGCAAACCACCTCACTCCCTTTCCTCCTGAAAACACACATGCACACATAGTCTCTCTCTTTCTCTCTCTCTCTCTCTCTCTCTCTCTCTCTCTCTCTCTCTCTCTGCTCCCATTCTCGCCCTCTCCCTCTCTCTGTCTGTCCCCCCTTCTCTCTCTCTCTCTCTCTCTCTCTCTCTCTCTCTCTCTCTCTCTCTCTCTCTCTCTCTCTCTCTCTCTCTCTCAACCCATTCTGTTCCAGGCGGCCGTTACCTTAGATAGTTAGTCTCATACCAAATCTCCCTTTTCTCCTCTTACAACATGCATGCTAGCTGACAGGATTGCTATTCTGTTTTCCTTAAGGGCCCCAGTAACACAGGCGGGTTCAGACACTGTTTCTGTGTTTGTTGGTAGACATGAGCGAATACATTGTGCTTTGTACATACAGCAGTTTGCATTATTTTAAAACAGGCTAAAGAAGATGAGGTTCAACAGCTTCTGCGGTCTTTGGACGTCCAAGCAGACCAAAACAGATCCCAGGTTGATGTCCACAATGCGATGGCGGACACCCTGGCTGAGGCTTGGAGGGACCTCAATGACAAATTGGCTTACAGAGGGACACTACTGGACCAAAGTGTGGCCTTTCATCAAAGTGCACAAGACGTGAGTATGAGTCTATTCATATAATTCAGGTGGCTTCAGTAGGAGAACCCATTGATGGGTCAGCAGTACCAGGTGTAGAACTGCTGCTTGTTTTCTGTTATAATTTCTATACCTGGTGTTCTCCATAGCATATAGGGTACACGCATAAAAGATACAATAGTGTACAATGATGGGTCTGTGCATCCTGGAGAGAAATCTGAGTAAGCGTTCTTATCTAAATCAGTACCAAGGGTAAAATCAGTGCTGAGCAAAAGGAAACATATATGGCTATGACCTCAAGTATGTAGATGGATTGTTACTTTGAGGCAGTGGCAGATTTGTGACTCCCCAAAAAAGCTGCATATGTTATGTAAGCTGTCAATAAAAAATATGGCAGTTGCATATCCTTTACAAGATGTTACAGTCAACCCCAGTATCTTTTGGCTGTGATTTCTTGGCAAGTTTATGTTCAGTAGTTTGCCATTGCTTTCTGAATGACCGGCACTCATGCCACTGTATGAAAACCAATGCAAGGCAGTCTGCTTCCAAATTGCCAGCAGTTGTGTTTTAATATTCTGTATGCAAGATTATGAATTGCATTTGTAACACCTTCACCACAGAGCCGACTTTGTCAATAAGGCCAAGCTAATAAAGTCATTCAATGTATTTAGATCACCTAGGCAACGTGGCCAACAGTAAAGCTATTAATTCACTTAAGTCAGTATGTTATTCTCTAGTATTCTAAATTCAGGACAGTATAGACAGTATGCATTTTTGTTATACTGATGTCATCTACGGTTTTATTCCCTGCAGTTGTCCTCGACTATGGAACAGGCCCAGAGAAACTTCAGCAAAGTTCCTCTGGCAACAGATGTGGAAACAGCACAGAAACTTCTACAGCAACATTTAGACATGAAAAACAGTGAGTTATTTCTGGCTTGTCTCCCAGTATCTGATTTAAAATTCATCTTTAACTATTATTTTAGTACAGGCTTAGGTATCTTTCTTATTTCTGTATGATTTGTGTGTATGTTGTAAAGGTATCTTATAATACAAAGCAAACAGGTATGTTAAGATCCTGTGGAGAAAACTAGCACAAACACAAGTACATACATTACAAAGTACCTCACGTGAGCAGACATCTCAGTGGGAAAATGAATAAATATAATATAATAATGACTAAAAAAGTAATAATAAATAAGTTTAAACATACCACACATAACTGACATTTCTGCTATAATCTTTGTCAAGAACTACACAAACCTGTCTAATAAGAAAATTATAACACACAATATAGGACCAATAAACATAATCTGATTTGTTAAAATGGAGTGATGAAGGATGAGTGCACGACTCCTGTGTGTATTAATATAGCGTAGTCTTTGTTTGTAGGTTCTGAGACATGCTGTCATAGTGGCTAGTCTGCTCGTTTACCAAGGCAGTGAACTGGGTTGAATCCCCAACAAAGAAAAAGTGGCAAGGAAATGAACCAGCAGACGTCCAGAATTTGTTAGGAAATACAGAATTTGTTGATTAGGCATTATGTAATTTATTGATAAGGTAGACATAATTTTTGAAATGACAATACAGAACTTTTAAATAAGGAAATACATAATTTGTTGATAAGGGAATACAGAATTTGCAGATAAGGGAATACATATTTGTTGATGAAGGTATACAGAATGTGTTCATTTTTGGGACATTATATGCTAACATGAAGACATAGACAGTTAAACAGTATTATCTCCATTGACCAACTTCTACTTGTTGATAATATTTATCTAGGTATTTTGGAGACATCCAAAGCAACTTTGGACATGGGCCAGTCCCTGCTAGACCAGATTAAAGCAATGGGTATGCATGCGGACTTTGCCAACTACCACGCAACCACTGCAGCTTGCTACGGCATTGAACATCTGCTGGAGCTGCTGCACGATCGCAGACGACACCTAGAGGAACTATGGAACCAGCGCAAGATTCGCCTGGAACACTGCTTGCAGCTGTGTCGACTAGACCAGGATGTAAACAGAGTGAGTAATAACATCCTGTCTTCATCATCATGTAGTCGGTGCTCTCATCACGGCATGCCAGTGTCTGAGTCTCTGGACATTTCTCTTGTTTCTTGCACCAAGGTGTTTGCAATGTCCGGTATCTACCTTTATGTTGGTTGGCACCTGCTTCTTCTTCCACAGACCATGCCTTCCATCACTGTTCTTTCCAAGCCTTTATGGCAGTGGTTCTCAACCGGTGGGGAATTTATAGGGAGGAAATACGAAAAAAAGGGGGGGGGGGAATAACATTCTGAACATATGGTGAAGGAGTGCATGGGCCAAAATAAGTTGAGAATCACTGCTTTATGGCATTTAATATGGCCAAAGTATTTCTGTTTCCAAGACAGGATACTGTTGATGAGCCAGTTTTCTTTCACGTTGAGATCTAATATAGTGGTTCTCAACCTTTTTTGGTCCGTGCCCCCCTTCACCATATTTTCAGAACGTCATTCCCCCCCTTCCTATCAAAAATTTGGCCCGTGCCCCCTTCACAATATTTTCAGAACCTCATTTCCCCTCCCCCCCCCCCCTCTTCATATAACCTACCTAAAAATCCCCCACCCCTACACAGTATATGTAAAAATGGAAGGTAAAATATGTTAAAACAGGTCTAGACATCCCCATAAAACGTGATTTGTAGGTCTACTTACTTTATCAAATGAATTTTAGAAGGATGAGATGTGCATTACTGTAAAGTATGAAGGGAAAAGCAATATCAAGTAATCGGTTCTTGTATTAATGCGATCTTGAAATGATCTTCATTCTCTCTCTTCCCCCCCCCCCCCCCCCCCTGGGGGGGAATTCCCCACCGGTTGAGAACCACTGATCTAATAGAATGTCAGTATTTTTTGTCTTCTTGGTCCAGGGTATTTTAAGAACCTTTTAGTAACATTCAAACTCAACAGCCCCAATTTTCTTGTTCTGTGATTGTAAAATGGTCCTTGACTCACATGCTTATATTGCTACAGGAAAGTTGCATGCTCTCAACAATTGTACCCTGCAGCACTATTTATGTCCAGCATGATGTTCTTCTTATGTTATAGATAAGTGTCGTGTTTATTGTGAAACTAATGTAGACCATATAAAACATTAGTGTGAAATATGGTAGGGCCGCGTGTCATGATTACCACTGGACAGTGCTCCATTAGAATGAACTTCAGTCACCACCGGAAAAAGGCAAACAGCAAAACATGATTAAATATGGCACATTAAAGTCACTGAATGTCAACGTGTATGAGGAAAATATCAGAACTTGTTCCTGAAATATCTTAAGATTCTGCTGCAAACACGGAAAAGAGAGGAAGAAGATGATATTATTATTATTATTGTGTGTACGCGTGTGTGCAAACATGCAAATGTGAGAAACGGCGAAGGAGCAAAAGAGAGACATCTCTACATGAAATTCTGGTTAGCATAGAGGTTTTATTTGTTTAAACAGCGCCCCAGTGGTTATTATTGGGGTTTACCAAACAAGAATCCAGGTTAAACTCTCATG
Source organism: Cepaea hortensis (assembly GCA_963921405.1). NCBI lineage: Eukaryota > Metazoa > Mollusca > Gastropoda > Stylommatophora > Helicidae > Cepaea > Cepaea hortensis. The sequence goes on from OY992879.1 coordinate 37,132,547, forward strand.
AGATATGTGACATTGTTGATGATCAGTGCAGTCCTGGGACAGATTTCTCATCATCCCTCTTTTGCTATTTGCTGACTGAAACATCAGCATTTATACATAGTCCCAGTATACTGTAGTGCAATGTCAACAGGTTACTTTACTAAACACATGCTTATTTTAGATCTTAGAGTGGTACCGTGGAGTTGGCAACAACTACTTACACAACACAGAACTGGGCTCATCCTACACTGAAGCCCAGCATATACAGGAAGATCACAACCGTTTTGAGGCACAGGCCAGAGTAAGTCATTCATCTTTACATTCAGTCTTACAGATGTAACATTTTCTCATGATACTGTTGATTTGTCCTTGGATGCAGTAGGCTTTACAGCTATTTTAAGAAGCATTTGTGTAAATATAAGTCACTAAGTAGCAATCTCCTCAACAAAGATTGGCTGCAATGGATCTACAACACTTTCTCTCTTTTACCCAGCTGTTCGTTCATCTATTGATGCCTTGTTTAACTTGTATCGCTGCCTACCTCTTGATCTTTAACTTTTACCTCTCTTTTGGTTTTTATAAAGTGTTTGTCTTTTAACCCTTTACAGGGCAGACGCTTGTCCGGTTTGTAGCCCTGAACGGGCAAGATTTTTTCAGGTTTGGTAAAATTTCGGGTCGCGTTAGTAAAAACATCACAAATAAGGTGTTAGTCAACCGATTTTAGTTAAATAAACAATACAATGAAGGGAAAAGCATGCAGAATATGTTACTCACGTGATTGTTGTTGGTAATCCATATATGAACACAAATATTTACGAAATACAGCATGTTGTTTGTGATTTTCTGTCATCTATACGGCAATTTACAAACACATTTTCAGAATCATAATCACTTTCTTTAAAGTCCGACTCAGACTACTAATGCAAAGTAACGCTTTGCACTGATATCTAGCTCCGATTAATAGTCAACTTCGCGCCCTTTAATGTCATGTAAATTGAACCTAGCGAAATCTTGGCTATCACATGAAGAATCGCCAAAATCCACTTTGAAAAACAGCGTAAAAATCCCGAAAACTATCAAAAAAAGTCTGTAAAATTCCGTTCAAATTCATAATAGCGCATTTACAAATGGCGGCCACATTGTCAAGCTGTTGGCGAAAGCGAAAGTAGCCGTCGGAAGTGTCGGAAAGACGAGAGATCGCGTTTTTACAATGCATAATAGTATCGGACATAAACGGCTGCTCCGCTCGTTTAAGCCATCGGCCGCTAATGGCCGCTCTGCCCTGTAAAGGGTTAATGTGGTCAAAGTATTGCACATATCTTGTTTGTATTTCTTTCATGAATTCTCTTTTGATTCCCAGACTTCTCTGTTTGATTGTTTTTGTTTCCATGAGATACAACCTATTGTTCTGTGTATCCACATCTCTAGGGCTTCAATTTGATTTGTCAGTTGCACAGGTTTCTGTGCCATATAGTAGTGTTGAATATATACAACATTTTACAATGCTTTTTCTTAAAGTGTTTTTATCTATGTAGGTATTATCTTTTCATGTTGTTGACAATGTGTTTGGCCAATTCCATTCTCTTTTTTATACCCAATTCATATCTGCTATTATCTGTTATTAGATATCCATAATAGAAGAAACTTATTACTTGTTTTAGTATATCCCCACCTACAATGATGTTTTCATTGTTGGTCACTCCTTTCTGTTGCTAATTATCAAAGTTTTTAATTTTGAAATAATAATATCTAATCCACATTTTGCACTGCACCTGTTTACTTGCTCTAAGAAGTCTTGTAAGTCCTTTCAATATCCGCTAGTGACACTTTGTCATCTGCACATCTAAGATTGTTTAGTCTTCTTCTTTTGATGTTCAGTCCAGGCAATTCTTCAGTTCGTTCACAAATACTTTCTGTGTATATTTTGAATAGGTTTGCAGAAGACTCACACCTCTGTCAGATACCTCTTTCTCTAACTCTGTGTGATGAGTAATTATTTTTTTAGTACTTGTTCCCAGCATAGACTACTAATATGTCTGATCTGTTGTTTTTTTTTACATCTAATCTTATACTTTGAAGGTATGTATCATGTTCTAAATTGTCAAAAGCTTTCCTGTGGTCTGTAAGACAAAACATACGTACTTCTAACATCTACATTCCTCACCCAACAGGAGGTACAAGAGAGCATGCTCAGCCTACTCCGGACTGCTGATGGTCTTCTGCGACGCGCAAGTGTCGATGCAGAAGGAATCCGTCAACGCCTCATTGCAGTGGACCGCGAGGCAGAAAGCTTTTCAAACCGCCTGGACATCAGACGAAAGAATATCTCAATGTCTGTAGCTTTCTTCAGACTCGCAGAAACGGTAAGCACGATAATGTTCTTGTAAAGTTGAACTTTTCTGATCATTTAGAGATGAATTATATGGGGAGGATATGGAGGGAGCTGCAAGAGATAGCACAGGATAGAAGGGGTTGGTGAGTTGGTTGAGGGCTGCATTGTGAAATAAAAGACAGAAGAAGAAGAAGTTTATCCACGCTGCATTCTGGTCTCACTGTAATTATTCTGTGCTCATTGTATTTATTGGAATGTAGCATTACTTGCACTACTTTAATGTCAACATATGATGTGCTTATTTTAACTGCTGTTTGCCACATCTCCAGGACATCATCACTGTTACATTAGAAGAATGATCACTGACAGATGCTGTTATTCCTTTAATAGGCTCTAAATAAACTTGGAGAGGTGGAGTTCCAGCTAAACAACATGGATCTCCCAAGAAACAGCACAGAATTGGCAGAGCATCATTCACGTTTGTCTCAGGCCATCGTTGATTACTCAACTGAAGCGACCCATGAGGGACGACTGCTACTTGAGAGGGTCAGTAGCGTTGATCCTGGGGCGGGTGGCGTCAGACGAAAGGTGAGTGCTAAAAACATTGATTCAGTTTTCAACTTTCACTTCTGGGTTTTGTTCAAGCTGATGTTTCAGATGATGTTGAATAGTAACTTTAAGAATAATGGAATTGTAGCTGAGCTGCTATCATAACCTATCCATCCTTTATTGCTGTCAATTCTGATTAGTTGTACTCTTGAATTAGTCTTAAGGGTGTTCCACATATAGTTAGATACATTTGTCTGATAGTTTGGAAATCAGTAATTTTATTTAGTCATGGTTAAACAATGTGATGTGGAATTCCTCCTCCTTTATGTTCTCTTCCTGTTTGCCTCTCTGCTCGAGATACGAAGAGGGTTCTTGAACATGCCTTATACACAATAATATTTATGGCCTCACTTATGATGTTTATGCACCTTTTGTGAGAGTGATGTTTGGTTTTGATATCCAGTTGCATCTGAGCAATAATGTTGGGGCACTGGTGATAGCTGTGGTAGCATAGTGGCTAAACATTCGCTTCCTGGTCCGAAGGTAAAACTGTACCTGGTTAACCCAGTATTGAATGGATATCAGGGAAGTAAAGGCGGCCTTGGTGATACTAATTACATCATCCACCAAGTGTAGATTGGTCTGTATAATTATGAGTCTGGCACCATATGCCCAAAGCACCTTAACATGTGAAACAGGGTCATTTACTACTTACTGACTGGTGATAGTTGAACTGCCTGGACTTAACATCAATGGAAGAATCATAAACAATCATAGGTATGCTGACCATACCGTGTTACTAGCAGAAAATGAGCAAGAGTTACACAAACTGGTGGAACAAGTAAACATGCATAGTACAAAATATGGCTTAGATATTAACATCCAAAAAACAAAAACTATGATAATTAGCAGTGGAAAGGAAAGGTCATCAATGAAAATCACAGTAAACGAGGAGATACTAGAACAAGTAACAAGTATCTCCTATCTTTGACATGTAATAACAGATGAGGGCAGAAGTGAAATAGAAATCTAAAAGAGAATAGGAATGGGGAAAAGTGCTTTCAGTGGCATGAAATCAGTATTAACATCTAGAGAGAATAACAACGCATTGAAAATGAGAATTGTCAAATGTTAAGTATATTTAACACTATTGTATGGCGTGGAAGCCTGGACATTGAACAAGCAACTAGAAAGCCGAATAGAGGCCCTGGAGATGTGGATATAGAGACGAATATGTTGTATTTCATGGAAACGAAAACAATGAAATGCAGAGGTTCTAGAAAAACTGGAAATGAAAAGAGAGTTGATGAAAGAAATAAAGAGGAGGCAAATGAAATATTTCCGGCACGTTAAAAGACATGATACTCTTTTAAAAACCATACAGGAGGGCAGGGTTGAGGGCAAGCGAGCAAGAGGTAGACAATGATACAAGTGGGAAGACAACATCAAGAGATGGACAAACATTAACCTGACAGAATGTACAGTCAGGGTGAGAGGCAGACAGTGTTGGAGATCCATTGCAGCCAACCTTCGTTGTGGAGATGGCACCTGATTGATTGATAGTTGCGATTTGTTTTGTTAGTTCTATATCTTTAAATGTGAGTTTTATTGCTGATCTGATAGTTTCCTTGTTTCATATACCACATAAACACTTATTTGTGTGCAGATGGATGAGCTTTTGTCCAAGTGCACACAACTGGAAGCACTGTGCAAGGCTAGACGTGCCGAGGCATGGCAAAGAAGCCAGGACTATCTGGTTTTTCAAGAAAGATATAACAGCGTAAGTTTTCTTCTCTACAGTGTTTGTATCTTCAGCTAAAACAAGCCTGTTCCTGGTTCTCAGTCTGTATTGTGTAAAGATCACAATGGACAGATGTGGCATGAGTGGGTACCAAACACAGACATCTCTTTCTTACAAAGACTTGCATGATATACTGTTCAGATCCTGCTGGAGTGTGAGGAAATGAGTCAGCAGATCTCTTGTCTTCAGGAGCACCAGTAGTTGGAACAGTCACAATGGACATGCCTAACGTTCTGAAGACTATCTGTGAAGACAAGGCAGACTTATCTATGAACGTGTGCTGGTTGAAGAAACAGTAACATCAAATAACATTTTTAAAGTTGCTTGAATTTGGATTTAAGTGCTTACAGCAAGGAGAGGCATATGAGGGGATGAATCCGCAGTGTTTACAACCAGAGTGCTACTGGAATAATCAGCATCTATACCTTATGGTATTTGCTGAGGGAGACGGAGCATCTCTGAATTTGCCCCGAGTGTTTTGGTTTGAGTCTTAAAAACCAAGTAACCGTGATAGTTTTGATGTGGGTGTTGTGTTTGCTGAGTGCATCTTGTGATAGCAAGTGAGTGTTATAATTACCATTTTTTTAGTTAACATCCTAGCATACTCACATGTACTTTTGTTTTAATTTGCGGTTGATATACTGTGATTCTTACAGCATATTGCTTCTATAGTCACATAAAAATAGCTTATATTCTTTGATTTGATTATTGATTGACTATTTAATTGTGATTGACAACAGATATATCTGTGAATCAGATAAATCTTCTTCAAAAAAGTTATGTTTGTTGTATTGTGTTGGAATATTTCGTGGAAAACAATTTGTAACAACCATGTTATTGTGAGAAGTCTTGGAAATAACTGAACAGGAACCTTTGACAATATATGAAAACCCCAAGTGAGAGACAAATCCTGCACAAAGCAATGGACATCATTGATGTCGTTTAAGAATTAAACATGTGAGATGAAGAAGACAATCAGAAGAAAGTAGAATAGCATTATAGAAGTTCTTCTGAAAGAAACTTCAATGATGTATGTGGCATTCTAGTGTTTTATATCTGCCTTAATTAATAGCCATTTTGGTGGCATCTTCACGCTGATATTTACATATCTGAAACATTAGTTGTTAACATTTGACAGTAATTGTTTGAACTATTAGCTTTTTGACAAAGGCTTATATGTATATTATTACTTCTTTGTTGACAGCTTCAGACCTGGCACTGCTATGTCTCAAACATGATTGTGTTTTCTTTAAATATGTTTTTTTCCCCTTGTATTATCATGTTTTCCTTGTATGATCATGTTTGCCTTATACTATCAAATTATTGACAGCTGCAAACCTGGCTACAACAAATTGGCCTAAACATTGTGTCTCGTCACAACTCCTTGGGAACGACACTTGCCAGTGCTAAAGACTTTATAGAAGTTCATGAGCAACTAGATGAAGATATCAGAGTAAGTCTTGTCTGTACTGACCAACCTTGTTAAAAACAGTTGCAACAGAAGAAAATTGCTTTCTGAAGACAGTAGTAACGTCAATAACATGACTCGAAAAAGTTTTATTTAATATCTACTAACTTGCTGTCAGTTACATAGTCTAATCTTGCTCCCTGATAGTGTTTCTGAACTTGTCTTCTTATCATAATCAGAATTCATCAGAGACATTTCTATGAAGATAAATGTCTTATGACTTATTTCATGTTGCAGGTTATGATAATAAATGTTGTTTTGGTTGCACTGTTGATGTACATTATTTTCTGTAAAAATGAGCTCATTGATCTTTAACAGATGAAGTAATCAACTGCTATGTTTGTGTTACACTGACACTGAATTAAACAGATATTGACTGACTGACTGGCACCTTGCCGTCTTGACAGACGATAGTTTGTAAAATGGAGTTATCTCTCCATAACACAAAGCCTGGACTGAATTTAGAGACCATGTGTTGCCCATGCAGCATGATCCCTCTCTCAGCCTGTCAAGTTTACTCCAGAGGAAAGGTGACCCAATACGTCTGGAACAAGAGAAGCTGCAGAAGCTGCCGGATCAGCAAAGCAATGCTCTAACTGTCCGCCTGTCGGAGCTTCGATCCTAGACCAGTTACCAACCAAGGCTTAGGGCCTGGTCTGCTCTGCCATGACATTTAATCTTTAGGTTGCATTTCCTCACACCAGGATAAGGCTTAGTTAGTTAGTTAGTTAGTTATCAGTTGGGGTATCTTCGTTGCACTCCGGACATGTCCATAGGTGCTCAGATCCTCCCCCCAGCATATGCATCAGCGTCCGGTGGCTAATAGTGCCAGTTCTGTGTTGGTTGACGAGGCGCTTTGTTTTCCCGATGTACCTCTCGCGTCTGGCTGTGCCGATTCTTACTCCCAGGTCTTTCATCCTGGAAAGCGATGTGGAATCACTGGCGTCAAAATCCTCTGTTCTCACCATATCTTTAAGGGCGTTAATAACATCGGCACGATCCATGGGCTGGCCATCTACAGGGGGTGCAGAGCCAGCCAATTTATCAGCTCGTTCATTTCCCTCGACTCCCGCATGTCCCGGGACGAAGATGAAGGTGACTTTGCGGACAACAGACTTCCGCAGCGACTCAGTCCACTGTCTACGTACAGATCCAGCTTCGACCTTCTGAATCATGCTCATTGAATCACTTAGTACACACACGTTGGTATAATGCTGTGATTCCAGCCATATGAAAGCCTGTGTAACTGCCATCACCTCCATCGTCATGCTGCTCGTGGTCATGGAGTGGGCACCACTGGATTCTTGAACGGTTCGGCCCGCTGAGCGGGCTGTAAATGCCCACGCACTTCTCTGCTGCTTTACAACAGATCCATCTGTATAGATGAGTACTTCGGGACTATCTGAGTGATCATAGATGAGCGCGTTAACCTCTGCATTGACAGCGGCAGGGTTCTGCTCTCTGCACCGTCTGTCGAGTGTGATAATGCAGGAGAAGGTACACTTAAAAGCTGGAGGCACCGGCACCCATTCCTTGCCGGGGTTGATACTGGTAAGACTGCAGACCTGTCCGACGACATCTTCCGCCCGACCCATCCATGATTTGCCCCTCTTTAGCCTGTCACCCTTTTCTCTGAATACAGCGTCATGCAGAGGGTGCTGCTCATCTGCACTTATTTTTAAGTATGCACGAGCTCTCCAGATCTTGATCCTGTGTTCCATTGTCGGGAAGTCAAGGAGGTATCTCATTGCTACACAGCTGGTGTCTCTCGTGCAGCCCAAAATGATGCGCATGGCTTCGTTTTGTACCTTTTCAAGTCTTCCAATCTGTGTAGGGCTGACAGTGAGGATGGCCAGGGCATACTCGATGCGTGAAAGCACAAGTCCTTGGAACAGAAGTAATAGCAGTCTTTGCTCGATATTGGATAAGGCTTGTACCCTCCAAACTGCGCTCTTCCGCCCGAAGCCGTTCGCACAATGTTGGGTGTCGAGTTTGGTAAGCGCCGCCCAATATTTGGCGCTAACAGAAGCAGGTAGTACCGTCTACTGTCATACGGTAGCTCAGTCTCATATCTGACTAAGACCTGACATCATAAACAGATATTAGGAATGACCAATAATACATTAACAATGTGACAGACATTAACACACAGAGGGATACCAAATAAATTAAATATGAGAAGAGTCAATTGTTACACACATGCATGTACACACACACGCAGAGTGAAAAAGAGAGAGAGAGAGCACTACTTTGTAGTGCAGAAGCATTGACAATAAACAAACATTATAAAACTAAACTGAGTTCTGGACATGTGGACAAGCAGCTTGCATTTCACTGAAAGGAAAACAAACAAACCCCGAATGTCCTAGAAAAGCTGGGAATGAAAATAGAGCTAATGGAAGAAATAGTAAAGAGACTAGTGAAATATTTTGGCTACAATAAAAGATTTAAAAAAGATACTTGTAAAAACATCATACTGGAAGTAAAAAGTTGAAGACAGGCAATCAAGAGATGGGAAATAATACATGTGAGAAAATAACACTAGCAAGCAAGGGATAGGCGACAACACATGTGAAAAAATAACACTAAGTAGTGGACAAACAGCAGTCTGTCAGAGTGTACAACTTGTGCGTAAGACAAAGTGGTGGAGATCGATTACTGCCAACCTTGGTTAAATGATAGAACCTGATTGAGTACTGACAGCTATTGTTAATGTCAGAGAAAACTCAAAGTGGCTGCTTTAAAAATATCATTCATTGTTCAGGTAATTATCAATGAATGATGGAAATACTTGATAACGATAAAGAACTCTAATTTCAAATTAGAAAAGCTACTCACATTTAGAAGAATGTTTATGGCATGTGTGATTATGGTATATATGTGTGAGTCCTGCTAGTGCTACAGAGTTTATACACTGTGCTGAGATTCTTCTTGTGTGAGACTAACCACTTATGGAGATATCCATGTGCAATGCAAGTGATCCTTAACAAAAACTACACCATCTAAGGAACTCTGCTTCTAACACCCAGAAATGCTATGATATGCTTTATGCTAAATGTAAACATGATATGGCAGTGTCATACTTTTGCTGTGAAATCATTGAACTGTTTGTAACTTCCCAGGACAAGAGTGCAGAGTTATCAGCTTTGTCTTCTGCTGCATCAAACTTGGTTCAGTCAGGGGACCAAGGGGCACAACAGGCTGCAGACAGGGCACATGAGCTGGAGAAGCAGTACCAGCATCTTCAGCACATGGTTGAGAACCGCATTCATTTGGCTCTGATATACATCTCATTTCATCGACTAGCGCAGCAAGTATGTACATAGTGTCTGCAGTGTTACTCTTTGCCTTGGTTACAGTGTTACCATCTGTTTAGATTACAATGTTACTTTCTGTCTGGAATAAGTGCTACTTTCTGTCTATGTTACAGTGTTACTTTCTGCCTAGATTACAGTGTTACTTTCTGTTTAGATTACAATGTTACTTTCTGTCTGGATTACAGTGTTATTTTCTGATTAGATTACAGTGTTACTTTCTGTCTGCCTACCTGTTTAGATTACAGTGTTACTTTCTATCTAGATTACAGTGTTACTTTCTGTCTAGATTATAATGTTAATTTCTATCTAGATTACAAGGTTACTTTCTGTCTAGATTACAGTGTTATTTTGTGTTTAGATAATAGTGTTACTTTCTGTCTGCCTATCTGTTTAGATTACAGAGTTACTCTCTGCCTAGATTACAATGTAAACTTCTGTCTAGATTACACTGTTACTTTCTGTCTAGGTTAATTTTCTTGGGCCTGGATTTCATTGTTACTTTCTGCCTGTCTTTGTCAGTTCATGAGTACACACTTCACATTTCAGGCATTAATAGGTTTTCCTTTTAGTGTAGAGAATTATTAACAATTCTAACAAATCTGTATCTATGAGTAATGCCTCTACAATATGTCACGGCAACCATACCCTTTTCTAAGCTTCAGTCTCTTTTCACTTGTATATTTTGTTAGTACATGCACCCTGTCTGTCTGCGTGTCTCTCTGCCTGCCTGTTTTTCTTGTCTGTCTGACTGCCTATCTAATATGGAAGATAACTTTTGGTCCACATGTGTTCTTAAGAGTAGTGAAGCCAAATGTGTCACCTGCCCTGAGTTGAGCTTGTGTTTGTGCAGTACAAATTTAATATAATTTATCCATTTCTTCATATTCCCATAGCTGTATAGTCAGAGATTTTGTCAGTTTTATTGCCCATATAGTTTTAAATAAAAATATATGTATTACTTAATGAACATCTTCTTGCACACTTTAACCATATTAAATGTCACAGTGGCTTGGGAAGAACAGTGATGGAAGGCGTGGTTCCACGAAGAAGAGGCAAGGGTCAAACAGCACAAAGATAAACAAGGGACATCACAGACATCTTAGGCATGAGTCATGGACTCTGACAAATGGTTGACCATCTTTTCAGCAGACCATGAGAGCAGTGTTCTGCAAAGGGCCTGCTACATATTGATGATGATAGGATATTAACATTTCATTTATAGTTACCCATCATACATTTATTGTGTGTTGACATACAGTAACAAGAGATCACAGTGAAACTTCCTTGTTGCAGCTGTCCAGCAATCTTGATGGTCTGGAACATATTGTCCGATCAGAGACAGAAGATTTACAAGAGATTACAGACACCGCTGTACAGAACCTGCGAGACATGTTTTCGAACACAAGACACATTTTCGACGACCTCAACCTCAAGGGGAATGAATTCTTGCAAAATGCAAATATGGTAAGCTACTTAAGAGATAACTGCATATAATATATCTGATCTTGTGACTAAATTTACATCTTTATTTTCTTTCATAGGCTCAGAGGGAATAAAATTTTAGTTTTCTCATAAAAATCACTTCTAAGTTTGTTTTTATGTCTTTCTGTTGTCACAACACTTTTACTTTAAGGTGTCGCAATCTGAAGACCTTGTGGCTTCATACATCTGGCATGGGGCCTCATAGCTCTGGCATGCGTACATGCACACATAAGCCTGTCTTGTGATTTGTCAGATTAAAGCAAGCACATCATCATATTTGGGGGATGGGGGGGGGAGAGAGAGAGAGAGAGAGAAGAAGAATCACAATCCCATACATTTACACCAGTATCTAGCTGTGCTACTAGTCCGTCACAGATACATCTATTATGCTATGAAATTATCATGAAGCTGGACAGTACAAAGCAATAGAAACTTTCCAACCTTTGTAATAAACTAAGCTGCTTTTTATCATCAAAATTTGCAGCCTGAACAGTGCAACACTAATGATTCTGTTATTCCATAACTCCATTTATGAGTTGTTCGGGTACCATGGGACATCTGCTCATATTCAAGTTTTCTGGCACTCTATATTATCAGAACTTGTGCTACATGCACTGATGTCATATGCTGTCCATTCTTGAAAAGGTCTAAGCACAGATGTCATATCCTGTCCATTCTTGAAAAGGTCTAAGCACACTGATGTCATATCCTGTCCATTCATGAACAAGTCTAAATGAACTGATGTCATATCCTATCCATTCTTGAACAAGTCTAAATAAACTGATGTCATATCCTGTCCATTCATGAACAAGTCTAAGTGCACTGATGTCATATGCTGTCCATTCATGAACAAGTCTAAATGAACTGATGTCATATCCTGTCCATTCATGAACAAGTCTAAGTGCACTGATGTCATATCCTGTCCATTCATGAACAAGTCTAAATGAACTGATGTCATATCCTGTCCATTCATGAACAAGTCTAAGTGCACTGATGTCATATCCTGTCCATTCATGAACAAGTCTAAATGAACTGATGTCATATCCTGTCCATTCTTGAACAAGTCTAAGCGCACTGATGTCATATCCTGTCCATTCTTGAACAAGTCTAAATGAACTGATGTCATATCCTGTTCATTCATGAACAAGTCTAAATGAACTGATGTCATATCCTGTCCATTCTTGAACAAGTCTAAATGAGCTGATGTCATATCCTGTCCATTCATGAACAAGTCTAAGTGCACTGATGTCATATCCTGTCCATTCTTGAATAAGTCTAAGATTTCCCTGTCTGCTCCTTTGCTGCTTGCTTTCAGCTGTTCTCTGCTGGATAATATTAAACAAGAAATCACAGCAGATGATTTAATACTGCTGTACATTTAGGAACTGTGTGGCATAGTGGGCTTGCTGGGTTCAATCCCCAGTAGTGGTAGGATTATTGTATTATTCCTTGCTCCCCACCCTGCCCTACACACACACACACACGCATGCACGCACTTGCACACACACACACACACGCACACACGCACTTGCACACACACACACACACACACGCACGCACTTGCACACACACACACACACACACACAGAGGCAGGCAGGCAGAAAGACAGACAGAGATGCTCCCAAGGGCCACCCAGTCTCATAAAATGGATACCAGACAACTATCAAATGTATTCCTCAGCAGTCTGTGCCATCATTCTGCCTTTACTTTTTTAAATTGTTGCGTGTCCATTGTAGGATGTTGTCATCAACCTCAGGTTAAGTTTAAAGGCAATTTTACGTTTAATCGTTTGCCATTTTAACATTTTGGCAAACTACTGAACATAAACTTGCCAAGAGATCACAACAGCAAAAAATTCTGGGGTTGACTGTGATGTCCTATAAAGGATATGCAACTAACTTTTAGTTTGCCATTGCTTTCTGAGAAAGAAGTCAACATTTAAGTCCAACTTAATGCCGGTGTAGGGGTTGAACTGCCTACCTCTCCATCATTGCATCAGAAGTGTAAGAGCATGCACTCATATCCTTTCAACCACGTCAATGTCTCCCTTGACATGACCTGTTGTAATTCACCAAACATCATGAAGCTATTATCCAAACAGTTTACTGATCACACATTATTTTACTTCAACTTCTATCTCATGGTCTCACAGGAATTGTGACTTGTCTTGGTAACTGTTTTCTAGACACAGAATGACTCCAGCCTGGATGTCAACAGTGCTGTTCAGACAGTGAAACAAATCTTGTCTGACCAGCGCATGAACTCTGTGACCAGGTACTGGGAAGCCTGGGAGCAACATGTTAATTCCAGCAAACAGTTCAAATCTCAGTGGCACCAGTTTGTACAGGAGGCCAGGAGGGTAAGACATATCATCCAGCTTACTCACTCATCTCTTTACTTTTGGCTATCTCCCTTACACACACACACATACATACACACACACTTAAACATTGTGGTCTGTCTGCCAGATATTGGTACTTGTGTGTGTGTGTGAGATTTATTAGACAGTGCTATGAAATGTTTGTCAAACTTGGTTCCAGTCAACATTCCACCAGAGATAATTCATCATATGTGAGATCAGCTGCATTTCTGACAATTTCCAGACGAGATTGTGAATTTGTAAACCTCAGAAATATGATAGGGGTAACATCATGCATCAGTTTATTTAGCAGTAGAAAATAAAGTAGTTTGAAATTATATGAGATTCTAACCTGATCCGCTATCAGTAAAAGCACGTAACCAATAAGATCTGATTATAGAACCTTGTAGGACCAAGTTAGTGGTGGAAAGACAACCCCAAGGGTACTTTAAACAAACACAGATACGATGCAACAAGGCAAGACATCTAGCTTTGGTATGCAAGCTAAGACTCATCACATCCCAACATTTACCACAAATCGTGGATTAGGAACATAAACATCATACACCTGGGCTGGGCAATAAACAATAGCTATGGAGGTCATGATCTGTGGTCTCCTTGTGACGATGATACTCCAAGTTACAGGAAAAGCCAGGCTGACTTATAACCAAATTGCTATCAGAATAATCAGCATGAGAACTCTTGTGTGGCTTTTAAAGAGATAGGAGCTTATGTGAGTGTATCCTGAATGCAGTGATGTTGATATTTACATTCAGTACACTTTGTGTGATACATAGGAGGAGACAGAAGCACTGATGAAGAGTCCTTGTGCAGACCACACACCATGAGATAAATTTCAGTTGTAACATTGAAGTTACTATCTATACAGTTGTCTTTGAGACATTGAAGTTACTATCTATACCAGGAATGGCCAACACGAGGCCCGCGGGCCGCATGCGGCCCACCAGTAGTCATGTTGCGGCCCGCGGAATGGGAAACGACGATGTGGTCGAAGCTGTAGCACGCTTGCTTGTTTACTTTCATTTAACAAAAAAATTAGGTGCATGGCCGGGCAGGAAATATTATTTCTGAAATTTGGCCCACCTGCTGAAAAGGTTGGCCACCCCTGATCTATACAGTTGTCTTTGAGACAGAAGCTGTTCTGTGTTTTTAGAGTTATGTTCTGTGTTTTGCTGTACGGAAGGATGACCATACAGTTGAAGCATTGTGTTTTCTTGTTTGCTGCACTAGTCATAGGGACAAGGCTTGGCACAGCTATGCTTTGTACATTTCATATACACATGTTTGTACACAACTGTTTATTTATATGATCAATATTGTATGTCTGAATGCATTATTTCTGGTTGGCAGTATCTTATACATTGCATATACACAAATTGTACACAGATTTCTGTGGCTAGTGTTTTTATTGCATGAATTTGAAAGCAGCTTTGTTGTGTGTACTCTCTCTCTCTCTCTCTCTCTCTCTCTCTCTCTCGCTCTCTCTCTCTCTCTCTCTCTCTCTCTCTCTCTCTCTCTCTCTCTCTCTCTCTCTCTCTCTCTCTGCCTGCCTGCCTGTCTGTCTGTCTGTCTGTCTGTCTCTCTCTCTCTCTCTCTCTCTCTCTCTCTCTCTCTCTCTCTCTCTCTCTCTCTCTCTCTCTCTCTCACAGTAGTATCTATCTGTCGCTAGTGCGTGTATTGTGTCTGAATACAATATGTTGTGCTAATGGTGTGTGATAGTTTTCATACTCACATGGTGGTCACTTTGTGTGTGTGTGTTATATGTGTTTAAATGCAATATTTCTTGCTTGCTTGTCTAAATTACATTTCTTTGAAGTGTCAGTGATACAGAACAGATAGAATGGACAGTGCATGGTTGAGCTGTTGAGTATACATACATTTCATGTACACATATTTATACACAGCTTTGCACATCTTGTTTGTGTCTTATCATGATTGTGTATTGAATGTGTCTGAGTGTTCTTTGATGTTCTTACCACTGGGTAATTACATTTCTGTTGCATGGGATTTCTAAGAAAAAGGAAGGTTTTTTTGTTTTTTGTTTTCAGTACTATTGATATGTCAAGATAATGCTGTTCTATGCAGTCCAATAAAAACATTAAATACAGCCATGTTTGATAAGATTCAAAGCTTGAAGACAGGAATAAGAACATTCTTGAAATGTACTACATTGGCTGTTTTCTCTGTGACTGCATAGTCCAACATTGTCTTTATTTATGTAAATGTAACAGTTACAGAACTTTCATAAACAGTTCAGCATTATTGATGTAATATTTTCCACAGTTTATGCTCTAACAATCACTATTTATCATATTTCCAACTTTCACATTAACAAGCATCTTCATGTCAATTTTTGTTATTAAACTGTGTGCATGTCACAACCATTCACTTTGTCATGATCGTGTAGTGAAATAGAATATGGACGCTGACAGCAATAATAGTGGAAGATTATGTGACAAGCAAGACAAGACATAGGGGAACCCAGTAGTGCAATGGCTAGTAATCTTGCCTGCCAGCCCAGTGATTCTGCATCGAGGTGGAATTTACAAATTCACCCTAGCTTTCAGATTAACCCAGACTAATTTACAAAATGTAAAGGACCTTCTTTACATTCCATAAGACACATTGGGCATGAGGTGCTAGACCCATATTTCTATAACCTGTGAATACTTAGGGGGGTGGGGGTCAGTATCACACCAGGCCCATTTATTTCCCGAAACATTTCCTGTACCCATTTTGGACTTAGTCAACCTGGGAACTCAGGTCACTGCCAGAAAAAACCCACCTTAAAGAGGATTTGAACACATAACCACCAGGCCAGTAGGCAAATGTGCTAGCTACTGAGTTTCTGGGTGTCCCAAAAACAATGATTCAGGTTTAACCCCAACTACTGGAGGGGTCATTTTCCCTGCCTGGCCAACTGAGATTGCTCTCATCTCGTCAAACTGCCGCAAATACTTCTCTGGGAAAATAAAAGTGGCTGGCATGATACTATAAGGTGTATTTTTAATGACTGGGGTTTTTGAAAATATTTCCATTCCAAGTTTTGTATTCACCCTCTGAGGAGTTCATACAACATAAAAGGTAAATACAAAACTTTGAACAGCAATATTTTCAAAAACCCCACAGTCATTAAAAATACACCCTGTACATTGTGAGCCGCCCAGTCTCTCAAAACATGCACCTATATCTTAGAGGTGTGTTCATTGATGTGCTTGAACCAGGATTCCTGTAGCTAGAAGGCCAAGAGAACCAGTTAATGGCCTCTCTGCCTATATGCCATAAGAACGATGCAACATCTTCCTAACCTCACATTTCATATTTATTATAAAATAGCATGGAACAGACAATGGACAAAGACAGTCTAATATAAATGATCAGTGTAATCACTACTAACCCGAGACTGAAAGACATAATAGGGACAGGTGAAAGAAGTCATCACTGCTTTCACCATCATTGCTATTAGCACAAGTATAGGACCCTATAGCAGGCATTCAAGTATATCGGCTGTATGGTCAGTCAAGGACCTTCTACACACCCTAAAATGTATTGGTATCATGCCGGCTGCCTTGACTTCCCTAGACATGTCCTGGCACCCATGTCAGGCTGGCTTGATCTGGGAGCCCAGGTCCGTTTTGTTACAAATATGAAACCACTGCCATGTAGATTGAACCCATGACCACTGGGCTGGCAGGCGAATGGTTAGCTACTACGGTAACATGACTCCTGTCATTGTTATGACTTGCCAGTGTTTCAATCATCATCATCATCATCATCATCATCATCATATCACCGCCATCACATCCACCAACAGTTAAAGTGGTTCTCAGTTTGTGAAAATGCTTTTTCCCCCTATTGATATATATATCACATTCAAATTTTCTCAGTGAAAGTAGAAGCACTCTTTAGAGTTTGAAGTGACATATTTCTGGCTTTGCTTTTTTTCCTCTGGTGCTTCAGTGTGGACAGAAACACTGTCGCTGTCAGTCATTTATGCACTCGATTTGTACTGCCAGTTTTTTTTACTGCTTTGTTTTCTTTTTTTCTTTGGATGTTGAATGTAGCTGTGCTATTAGACAGACAGGCTTCTGTTGGGATAAGACATTGATGGTTAAGATGTCCCAACCGGACTGAATAATCACTCAACTATTTATTAGTATAATGTTTTAAAAGTAGTAATTTCAGTAGTAAAAGTAAGGACAACCCCATGGCAAATATTATTATACTGATGTGAAGTGTTAAGTTAGTGTACACTAGTCAGTACCTCTGTCTTAGGGGCAGTGAACACTCCCGATATATCAGGTTTGAAGTGGGCCATAGATGATCTGTAAGCAGATGTTTTGCTTTGATTTCACAATGGTATAGGTGTCTGCCTTCAGAAAGCAATGGCAAACTACTGCATGGAAAACAGCCTAGCACATCACAAACAGCCCAAACAATGCTGGGGTTGATTGCGATGTCCTTCTACAAGGACATACAGCTAACAATTTAAACACTAGATCACAACATCGTAAGGTTAGGTGTTCCCTGCTTTACTACCTTTCCTTCTAAGGTACTAATTTAACGAGGTCAGGTGAATGCTTGAGCCAAACATGACAATATGATCCCCTTCAATAACAATGGACAAACAGCACACTACACTGACTAGAAATAATCCTGCCAATACTATAACTACATTACTGCCACCTCAACATTAATAGTACAGTGAGCACAACATTGCTGTACATTTACTAGTGGTGCATAGTACAGACATTGAAATATCATATAGCTTCACTTGTTCTGTGCCATGTCATGTTAAAAGACAGAAGACGAAGGGCCAAGAAACAAAAATGTAGTTGAAATGTGTGCGGCCATAGTAAGCATTATTCACTGACTCTTATACACTATGATTTTAGTGTCTGTTAGGTTTTAGCACATGAATGTGCTCCTGAGTGTAGAAAGCATCTCAGAACTGTACTTCATCTGCTGGTCAAGTTTCTGCTACTCAGATGAAGTTCTGACTTATTATTTGCTTGATGTACCCCTCTGTTATGTGTTTCTGCTTTCTATTACATTTTGTATCTTCACTGTTACTATATTCTCAGTCAACATGTCTGAAGTCTAAAATGAACTGTCTGACAAAAATTGTCAAGTGTATTGACAACTGTAAATTCTAACAATTGAGTCTTCTTTCATAGTTTATGGTGCCAGTACATGTTGGCATATTTCCATCTGTTCTTTTGGACTTTTGTACAAGTATTTTCTGAAAATTAAGCTATTGGTTATTAAGATACATTATTCATGAATAGAACAAAAGTCTGTCTAGACTGTCTTGGATTTCAGTGTACAGTTTATTTTATAGTATAAAACAGACATGTTAAATAGCTAGCTGTTATAACTTCTCATGTATCCATTTCACAACCATAATACCATAGTAGATACCACCACTGTAGGAAGGGCAGCTTATAAGTAATGGACCTTCACATCCATGAGGTCATGTCATGAGATGTGATGATCAGCAGCTCCCTTTTTTGACATATTCGCAAAAACTTGGTAGCCATTTTTATAGAACAACACATATAAAAACAAAGTCCTCTAGCAGGAACTGACTATCTTCTTATTCTTCAGCGTTCCGAGCCATTGAGGTTCTTTGCTGCAGATACAATCCATTTCCATTCAAAACTATGGAAACTAGTAGGAACCGACTATGGGTCTGTGAAATGTTAGGATCCTCATGTTTTTCAGGTTTGAGTGCTGGGAGGAGTAGGTTAGGAACCTCATGTTTTGCAGACCTGAGTGCATGGAGGACTATGTTAGGACCTTCACATTTTGCAGACCTGAGTGCAGGGAGGACTATGTTAGGACCCTCACATTTTGCAGACCTGAGTGCATGGAGGACTATGTTAGGACCTTCACATTTTGCAGACCTGAGTGCAGGGAGGACTTTGGTTAGGACCTTCACATTTTTCAGACCTGAGTGCAGGGAGGACTTTGGTTAGGACCTTCACATTTTGCAGACCTGAGTGCAGGGAGGACTTTGGTTAGGACCTTCACATTTTGCAGACCTGAGTGCAGGGAGGACTTTGGTTAGGACCTTCACATTTTGCAGACCTGAGTGCAGGGAGGACTTTGGTTAGGACCTTCACATTTTGCAGACCTGAGTGCAGGGAGGACTTTGGTTAGGACCTTCACATTTTGCAGACCTGAGTGCAGGGAGGACTTTGGTTAGGACCTTCACATTTTGCAGACCTGTGTGCAGGGAGGACTTTGGTTAGGACCTTCACATTTTGCAGACCTGAGTGCAGGGAGGATTTTGGTTAGGACCTTCACATTTTGCAGGCCTGATTGCAGGGAGGACTTTGCTTAGGACCTTCACATTTTGCAGGCCTGAGTGCAGGGAGGACTTTGGTTAGGACCTTCACATTTTGCAGACTTGAGTACATGGAGGACTAGGTGGCCAGTCTTTCTCTCCCATAGCAAACAATGCAAGCTGGCATCAAACCCTTGTCCGCCCATGTGCATGTCATTGCCAGCGTAACTTCCTCGCCATTATATAAATGTATAAATAAATGCATTTCAGATAATGAAATCTATCAAATATATAAAACTATAAAGTCTATAAATCAGTCATGTTAGCTCCAAGTAAATTGGAATCACAGTATCTTAGTGAGTCATTTGCTCACTGATCAGCTATACTAATTCACCACACTGATTGGTTCCTGGACGGGATGTAATCCCAGCAGAACCAATAGACTCGCTGGAAGCTGCAGTCATATCTCAAACACAATGATCTCCCCATAGTGAAGTATAACCTACATACATGACATATAGATATCAATCAATCAGGTGACGTCTCCACAATGAAGTTTGGCTGCAGTGGATCTCCAACACTGTCTCTCGCCTTGATTGTACATACTATCAGACTGCTGTTCGTCCATCTTAATTGATGTTATCTTACCACTTGTATCGCTGTCTACCTCTTGCTCACTTGCCTCCAATATTGTTTTAAATAAGAGTGTTATGTCTTTTAACGTGGCTGACATATTTCACTTGCCTCTTTTTTATTTCTTTTATCAACTCTCTTTTCATTCCCAGTTTTTCTAGAACCTTGACATGTCTATATAATGTATTGGTAGCTGCAGTTATATCTCAAATACAATGATCTACCCATAAATAAAGTATAACCTACATACGTGACTTATATAGATATACTTCACATGTTATGTGATGGGGGATGCAGTTATATCTCAAATACAATGATCTACCCATAAATAAAGTATAACCTACATACGTGACTTATATAGATATACTTCACATGTTATGTGATGATGGCTGCAGTTATATCTCAAATACAATGATCTACCCATAAATAAAGTATAACCTACATACTTGACTTATATAGATATACTTCACATGTTATGTGATGATGGCTGCAGTTATATCTCAAATACAATGATCTACCCATAAATAAAGTATAACCTACATACGTGACTTATAAAGATATACTTCACATGTTATGTGATGATAGCTGCAGTTATATCTAAAATACAATGATCTACCCATAAATAAAGTATAATCTACATACTTGACTTATATAGATATACTTCACATGTTATGTGATGATAGCTGCAGTTACATCTCAAATACAATGATCTACCCATAAATAAAGTATAATCTACATACTTGACTTATATAGATATACTTCACATGTTATGTGATGATGGCTGCAGTTACATCTCAAATACAATGATCTACCCATAAATAAAGTATAACCTACATACGTGACTTATATAGATATACTTCACATGTTATGTGATGATGGCTGCAGTTATATCTCAAATACAATGATCTACCCATAAATAAAGTATAATCTACATACTTGACTTATATAGATATACTTCACATGTTATGTGATGATAGCTGCAGTTACATCTCAAATACAATGATCTACCCATAAATAAAGTATAATCTACATACTTGACTTATATAGATATACTTCACATGTTATGTGATGATGGCTGCAGTTACATCTCAAATACAATGATCTACCCATAAATAAAGTATAACCTACATACGTGACTTATATAGATATACTTCACATGTTATGTGATGATGGCTGCAGTTATATCTCAAATACAATGATCTACCCATAAATAAAGTATAACCTACATACTTGACTTATATAGATATACTTCACATGTTATGTGATGATGGCTGCAGTTATATCTCAAATACAATGATCTACCCATAAATAAAGTATAACCTACATACTTGACTTATATAGATATACTTTACATGTTATGTGATGGGGGCTGCAGTTATATCTCATATACAATGATCTACCCATAAGTAGAGTATAACCTACATACGTGACTTATATAGATATACTTCACATGTTATGTGATGATGGCTGCAGTTATATCTCAAAACTAGTATCTATCCACAAGTACAGCCTGCACACATTACCTAGTATAAACTCTTAGTATATCAATACCCACTTGAAAACACATTTCAGCTACTGACATTAGAAGACACTTGAGATGGTTTCTAAAAAGAGGCCTCAACAAAATATGATTTATAAAAACCGTCATACTCTTTCCATGAAAATTTATATTCTTGTATTCTGGTAACTCTTTGTCAGTTGACATTCATTTGCTGATTTTGTGTGAATTTTCAGATAAAGTCTGACTGATTCCTCATTATATGGCTTATTTTTCTCAGAATAAAAATTAAAAAATCACACACACAGTTTTGTAAGACACAGACTAAGAATTCAGTTTATATAAAGTAATGGTACACCAGTGTGAGATATTGAGTTTATTATTATTAATAAGTCTTTGAAGTTAAAAGCATAATTTAAGCGTAACGAGTTATAATAAGACTATTACCAATCACTCAAATTCTATTATTGCAAGTGTTATCTCGTAAAGTGTTACCTCTCTCTGAAACGGCACTGTTGTGTCACCTTTCACCATTTGGGCTGTTAGAAATAAAATTTTTATTTTAAATTTTTTTCAGACAATCGATAGAGTTATGCAAATTGAGAACGACTTTTTCCCACTCATATCAGGCGAGCTTGGTGATTCGTTACAACAGACCAATCAGCTGCAAGCTCGCTTGGATCAGTTTGTGCCCATCTATCAGGTATCCTCATCATTTACATTTGAGAATGCCCAGCTGTCATACTGAGCTGTAAAAATAAACTCTGTTATTGGGTACAGAATTGTACACACTTTCATGGTTTTATGTCTGCGAATTGTATTGTTCACTTCATGTAAGACTTCTCACACTTGTAATTGGATCCAAAATAACCAGAATGAATACAGTCATTCCTGAAGCTCAACATGACAGCTGTGCATGAAGTTTGAAGTATCACTATGACTCTCATATCTACTAATACTTGTTTTATCAGACTATTGATAAGGTCATGAAGACTGAGAAAGAGTTCTTCCTGCCTTATATTTCTGGAAACCTGGGAAACTCTATGGAGAAAGCCAGAGAGCTCCAAGCTAAGATGGAAGAGTTTATTCCTGTAGCCAAGGTATTCATTCACAGCAAACATTTGATGGTGTGATCCCCATAGGTCGCTGGTTATATATCATTCACAGCAAACATTTGATGGTGTGGTCCCCTCAGGTCTCTAGATGTAGCATTCACAGCAAACATTTTATGGTGTGATCCCCATAGGTTGCTGGTTATATATCATTCACAGCAAACATTTGATGGCATGGTCCCTACAGGTTGCTGGTTATATCATTCACAGCAAACATTTGATGGTGTGGTCCCCACAGGTCTCTAGGTGTATCATTCACAGTAAACATTTGATGGTGTGGTCCCCACAGGTCTCTGGTTATATATCATTCACAGTAACCATTTGATGATGTGGTTCCCCACAGGTCTCTAGATGTATCATTCACAGCAAACATTTTATGGTGTGATCCCCATAGGTCGCTGGTTATATATCATTCACAGCAAACATTTGATGGCATGGTCCCTACAGGTTGCTGGTTATATCATTCACAGCAAGCATTTGATGGTGTGGTCCTCACAGGTCTCTAGGTGTATCATTCACAGCAAACATTTGATGGTGTGGTCCCCACAGGTCTCTAGGTGTATCATTCACAGTAAACATTTGATGGTGTGGTCCCCACAGGTCTCTAGTTATATCATTCACAGCAAACATTTGATGGTGTGGTCCTCACAGGTCTCTAGTTATATCATTCATAGCTAACATTTGATGGTGTGTCCCCCACAAGTCTCTAGTTATATCATTCACAGCAAACATTTGATGGTGTGGTCCCCACAGGTCGCTGGTTATATTATTCACAGTAAACATTTGATGGTGTGGTCCCCACAGGTCTCTAGTTATATCATTCACAGTAAACATTTGATGGTGTGGTCCCCACAGGTCTCTAGTTAATCATTCACAGTAAACATTTGATGGTGTGGTCCCCACAGGTCTCTAGTTATATCATTCACAGCAAACATTTGATGGTGTGGTCCCCACAGGTCTCTAGTTATATCATTCACAGCAAACATTTGATGGTGTGGTCCCCACAGGTCTCTAGTTATATCATTCACAGCAAACATTTGATGGTGTGGTCCCCACAGGTCTCTAGTTATATCATTCATAGCTAACATTTGATGGTGTGGCCCCCACAGGTCTCTAGTTATATCATTCACAGTAAACATTTGATGGTGTGGTCCCCACAGGTCGCTGGTTATATCATTCACAGCAAACATTTGATGGTGTGGTTCCCCACAGGTCGCTGGTTATATCATTCACAGCAAACATTTGATGGTGTGGTCCTCACAGGTCTCTAGTTATATCATTCATAGCTAACATTTGATGGTGTGTCCCCCACAGGTCTCTAGTTATATCATTCACAGCAAACATTTGATGGTGTGGTCCCCACAGGTCGCTGGTTATATCATTCACAGTAAACATTTGATGGTGTGGTCCCCACAGGTCTCTAGTTATATCATTCACAGCAAACATTTGATGGTGTGGTCCCCACAGGTCTCTGGTTATATCATTCACAGCAAACATTTGATGGTGTGGTCCCCACAGGTCTCTGGTTATATTATTCACAGCAAACATTTGATGGTGTGGTCCCCATAGGTCTCTAGTTATATCATTCACAGCAAACATTTGATGGTGTGGTCCCCACAGGTCTCTAGTTATATCATTCACAGCAAGCATTTGATGGTGTGGTCCCCACAGGTCTCTAGTTATATCATTCACAGTAAACATTTGATGGTGTGGTCCCCACAGATCGCTGGTTATATCATTCACAGCAAACATTTGATGGTGTGGTCCCCACAGGTCTCTAGTTATATCATTCACAGCAAACATTTGATGGTGTGGTCCCCACAGGTCGCTTGTTATATCATTCACAGCAAACATTTGATGGTGTGGTCCTGATGCATACATGCATGTATTTTGTTAGTTATTTAAATGTGATTCTTTGATTGGCCTTGGTTCACCAAAGGGACAGTGTAAGTGTGAGTTATAACAAATGTAGAAGATGTCAGAATCTCATTCGCCTCAACATCCACCAGAGAGAATTGAGCAAACTAAAAAATCTTTTAAATCTTTTAAATCGAGCATTAAGATAACAGCACAATTTTCAAATAGCTTAGTCTGAGTAATTAATACAGCTGTTTACAGTATGTTTAATTGATACTGTTGTTAACAGAACTGGTTGTGCTTCTGTTTTTCTGACATATTTCATGTGGTCAACACATAGCACAATTGCTCTTTTAAGATATGTCCAGGAGAATTCACATATGTGAAGGTTCCTCTCTTAGATAACTAAGTCTGCAGAACTTCTGATTATGAACAAACTTTATTTCCAGATGCCAGGCCTCTCCGCAGCTTGCTCTATGCCTGATACCTTCAGATAAAGCCTTGTCAGTTTTCGTCATGTGAGAAACATCTGGGTTAAATATTGAAGCCAGTTCATAATATTGTTAATTTTGTTGAGTGAAATGGCTTCAGAGAAACAAACACTGCTCGGTCAGTTTTAGATTGACATATTGTGAGTGCTGATAACTACCAGTATGTATTTGTGTGTGTGTGTATATGCCTGTGCATGTGTGTGTGAGAGAGAGAGAAAGAAAGAGAGACAGAGAGAGCCAGTTACTGGTGAATTAATTGATTTGTTCATTTAATCGTCCTCACTAACATATAACTTCTTCTGCAGGAGGCCCAAGCTAAGATTGAAGATCATCTGAAGACAGCTGAATTGCTGTCATTGAAAGGAGATACCAAAGGTCAAAAAGATCAGATCATAAATGAACTGGTGAAAGTCCATCAGAGATTTCAGAGCCGCATTAATGAGTACCAGATCTTACTCAAGATGACCATCGAGTTCTATAAGCATATTGCACAAGTAAGGAAGGACATGTGTTTGTTTTAGTCTTTCTTCTTTGTTGACATTATTACATGTATCCATTGAATACTATAAGCATAATGCACATTGCCAAGAAGAATTGTTTCTTTGGAAACTTCTTCTTCTTCTTCTTCAGCGTTCCGAGCCATTGAGGTTCTTTGCTGCAGATACAATCCGTCTCCATTCATCTCTCTGGTTGACCCTCTCTTGCCAGTCATTGATTCCAAGTGCTTGTAGGTCTGTATATATATTATCTCTCCACTGTCTTCTTGGTCTACCTTGGGGTCTACGGTCATTTATTTCCTGAGTGTAAGCAAGTTTTGTTTCCCTATTGTCTTCCATTCTTTCTATATGCCCCAGCCATTGTAGTCTATTAGCCTTCACGATACCAGTGATTAGCGGGGACTTAAACAGATCATAAATGTCTTTGTTACTTCTTCTTTTCCACTCTCCACTTGTTTCTCTGGAAACACATTTTAAAAATTAGATTAAGCCTTATTCTGCGCTGCGTCTGTTTTCAACATAACTGATTTTGCTTGTCAGTATTTAAAAAAGGATAAATATTGCTCTGTGACTAAAACAGTTACAGTCTAAATACGTCTCACAAAATAAAATAACAAAACCTTATCTACACACACCATGCAGCAACTGTCAGTTGGGACAAGTAGTCAGTGCATTCAGATCTTTAGAATTCCCAGCAGTGGTTAGTCACCATCATCATCACCAGGGCTGTGCCGTGCTATGATGTATAGAGGTGGCCGCATCTGGTGGCACTATTAGGCAGAGGTGGGGGGGGGGGCATAAGCAGCATAATCAAAATACAGTTTCCCGGGAAGGTTAACCTGGTCAACAAACACCCGCAGAAGTCAGATGTGTTGACCTAAAGGCACAAGTAAACAGGCACAACGCAATTACGTCTGGGGACAAAAACAGAATGCAGAAAAAAAGAAGAAAATACAGTTTGAACCATTCAATAATTAAAAATCTTAAAAGGGCGAAATTTCAAAAAGACAAAACATTTAAGGGGCGGAATTTCAAAGACTTGCATCGTACTGAGAAAATCTACTGCACAGCCCTGATTATTACCCATCAGCTTGTCCTCTGCATATTCTTTTGAAATCCCTCTCTGTCATAAGCCAGATGTCCTGCCTCTGTTGCTGTCATGTGTAATTTTTCTGTCACATCTTGAGTCAACTGTGACATGGTCTTCCTCTTGTCTGCTTCCCTGGTACACATCCCTTCATAAAACACTCTGTAAATAATATTCATTGTCATGTGCCTTGCCAACTGGCATAGATGGTCAGACTTCTCCGCGTTATGTGATGTCCAGTAAAATGTATCAATTAGTTTACATGCCAGAATGTCATGAATCTTCTCTATTTTGTCCTCCTCCGTCTCCTTTTCCCATGATTCTTTCCAGTAGTTATTGCACACATTTGTTAAAATTCAGATTCTCTGATAGGTGTTTTAAAGTTTAGAAAGGTTCTTTGAGGCTGTTTCATACATTTGTGTTGTTTTTTCTGAGACATGACTAGAAACCAGTTTC
The DNA here is from genome assembly GCA_963921405.1 of Cepaea hortensis. Taxonomy (NCBI): domain Eukaryota; kingdom Metazoa; phylum Mollusca; class Gastropoda; order Stylommatophora; family Helicidae; genus Cepaea; species Cepaea hortensis. The sequence continues at coordinate 37,159,776 of OY992879.1, forward strand.
CCAAATTCTCCTGCCCTTGGCCTCCTAGGCCACACCCCTATAGACATAAATATAGACTAATTTCTTGACATTTAACAAGTAAAGTGAGAGGGACCTCTTCACACCTTAAGAATAGTTGGCTGTGCCTGTATTTTCTTGTCCAAGTTTCACTCAGTGTTGACTGCTGTATCTCATAGAATATTCTGGTATCCATTTTATGAGACTTGCTTGCCTCAAGCTGTTTCCATGATAAACAAAATACTTTAGAGGGGATTTTGATGTGGGACAACTTGCCTGATAGACTAATGCACCATTCACAACACTACCAAGGCTTATTTCTTGATATTGAAGCTAGTGCAAAATCTTTATCATGCTGAAGTGTGACACCCAATAAGAGAACTTATTTATATGTCTTCATTAATGTTCATATTTATTGAGTTTTCCTTGTGAGGAGAACACGTAGGCTATGCTAAACGATTCACTCATTAGGTCTCTGACCATCACAGTAGCTCACACACTTTCCTTTCTTATTTTTTATCTTTATCCTTTTCAACCCTTCTGGGTTATAATTGGGATATATATATATATATATATATATATATATATATATATATATATATATATATATATATATATATATATATATATATATGAGTATTCATTGTCATAAATAATTTTCCAAAGGTATAATTTTCAGTGTATGTTATATTAATTTATAATGTATGTATTATGAAGTTTTGCTATCATATAATTGTGAAAATTTATACTAATTATCATCTTCTATGAAAGGAGTATAATTTTAATCTTTCATTAGTTTTTTTTTTTTTTTTTTTTGTTGTTGACATTTTTGCATATCCTTTACAGGACATCGCTGTCAACACCAGCATCTTTCAGCTGTATGTTGATTTCTTGGCAAGATTACGCTCAGTAGTTTGCCATTGCTTTCTGAGCAACCGGCTCACATACTCCGTAAGTTACCGATGCGATTCGAACCACTGCTGATTCTCACCGTCATCACATTACCTACGAGAGTATACGAGATTACGGAGAAAAGTCGCTAACCTCTAAGCCACTTTCATTAATAGCTTTTAAAATTGTATATTAAACTTCCCATATGTATCATTTATATAGGAATTTTAGATCTACTTATATATTGCTAAACTGTTCCCTGCATCTCTCTGGAGGCATCTATCCACAAGTTTTCCACTGACATAGACAATTGCAGTTGGATACATATTCTATAAATGGTTGTCTATGGATTACATAACTCATGCACATTGTCTTCTGCTTACTAGCTTGATGACATGATTGAGAGAACAGAGAAAGAATACCTTCATTCCAGTCTTCCCAGTGATCTCAACCAGGCCGAGTCTATGCTGGAACAACACAAACGCAAGAAGACTGAGGTCTCACAATTCATCAACTACACCGCCGAGGAGGGCGATAGAATTGTTCGGCGTGTACGCCAGCAGGTATTTAAACAGTCTTTCTACTTTAACAGAGATAGAATAGGTCCAGAGAATGCTAATGTTTAACCATTGAACTTATGGTGGATGCTTGCTATAGAGTTGGTCCACGTTGTGCTAATGTTTAACCATTGAACTTATGGTGGACTGCTTTGCATAGAGTGGGTCCACAGTGCTAATGTTTTAACCATTGAACTTATGGTGGACTGCTTTCTATAGAGGGGCCCACACAGTGCTAATGTTTAACCATTGAACTTATGGTGGACTGCTTTCTATAGAGGGGCCCACACAGTGCTAATGTTTAACCATTGAACTTATGGTGGACTGCTTTCTATAGAGGGGCCCACACAGTGCTAATGTTTAACCATTGAACTTATGGTGGACTGCTTTCTATAGAGGGGCCCACACAGTGCTAATGTTTAACCATTGAACTTATGGTGGACTGCTTTCTATAGAGTGGATCCACACAACACTAATGTTTGACAGTTAAACCTATGGTGTACTGTTTTCTATAGAGGGTCAACACAATGCTAATGTTTAACCATTGAACTTATGGTGGACTGCTTTCTATAGAGTGGATCCACACAACACTAATGTTTGACAGTTAAACCTATGGTGTACTGTTTTCTATAGAGGGTCCACACAGTGCTAATGTTTGCTTGTTAGCCAATGTTCAGTCTATGGTGTATAGTTTGGTATTTCATGAGCTAATATTCACAAACAGGATGCTGGTGCCGCCGCCACAGATGATGTCCGACATGTTTTGGATGTCACTGCTGAAACCAAGCGTCGCTGGGATAATTCATGGGAGGAACAAGAGCGACGCTTGCGTCAAAATCTTCAGATCTGTCAGTTTAACTTTGACCTGCGACAGGTAAGTGACATTATATCATGGGACTGAAACAAGTATTAGGTATATGGAACATATACAGATAAATTTAAATAAAATTCAATACAAATAAAAAAAATTTACAGATTTAATTCTGGTGGCAATAAGGCAAATACAATTTATTGAGCTATCTAATAAATGTAAATTGCAACATTTTGTCATAATATTTTGAAAACATTTCTTTTAATAAATTAACTGAAAGTAAAAAATAAATGCCATTAAGAAAAAGAATGCAAACAATGCAAGGAAACATCTATGAGCATGTGACATAAGGCATAAGCTTAGAAGAGAAATTATATGTTTGGCCTGGGACTGACATTTACATAGAGAGAAAAAGTTAGAGAGATCATACAGAACTTGTACAAGAAACATTGAATAGTCTTCATAATGGATAGAAGGAAGTGACACAGCTGGTAGCAAATATCTTAGATTTGATAGTTAACTAATTCAGTGCAGAAGGATAATATATCGCCAAACGTGACCTCTCGTTTGGACAGGACAATATATTGCCATACTAGAGTCATTAAGTTATTTGTTTTGTTTTGTGTAAATTCCGCTATTTCAATGCCCAAGGACACAGAAATTTACATAAAAATAAATAAAACCTGTTCACTTGATTGTGTACCATGCCTGGTCCAAACCTACTTTTTGTTTGGCGCTGAATCAGTTAAGTGCGTGTCCTTTATAGAATTCAGTAGTTTGCTGTTGCTTCAAATTAGATAACATAGAAAAGTATTTGTTGAAACCCAGTGCTCCACTTGTCTTCTTGTTCCCTCAGATCCACTCAGAAATAGATCAACTACATCACCACTTGCAGTCAAGGCGAGGAAATTATGGGACATCATTACCCAACGCTCAGATGACCTCACAAGCATTCAAGGAGTTTGAAAAAACTGTAGAGGTAGGAGTTCACATCTTCTCTTCTTCTTGTTTTACAGAGAGACAGAAAGAGAGAGAGAGACTGTGTGTGTGTGTGTGTGTGAGAGAGAGAGAGAGAGAGAGAGAGAGAGAGAGAGAGACAGAGAGAGACAGAGAGACAGAGAGAGAGAGAGAGAGTTAGCAACAAGGGGGTATCTTTGGTCAGGTGACAGCACATCTGTTTATTATGAAAGCCTTGTGTTTGATACCCATAAGGCATGCCGCTTGTCTTCTATAAATATATCACCAAACAAATGCTAATCTACAACCTATGAGAAATAACCAGCCTTGTTATCATCATCATCACCATAACCATCATCAGATAGGAATTCTTTTGCAGCATGTCCCTCTCAGTAATCAGTCAGCATCATCATCATGTGCCTTGTCAGCTGGCATGGCCGATCATGCTTATCCACCATGACACAAAAGGTTGTCAACTACAGAATTGATACTGTGATGGAGATCACAAGATGTTGCCATCTCCAACAGACAGTATCAATTCTGAACTGACACTTTTTGTGTCATGACATTTGGCTGTAGAGAACCTCTTTCCACAAATCTTTCTGTTTATCACATCATGTTTTAGCCACTGCCTTCTCATAATGTGGCCAACAAATTATGGCTACTTTTTTCTGATGTTTGTGATAAGTTGTCTTTGTGTCTTAGCCTCTTTCAAAGTGTTCTGATTATTTATCTTGGTTGTCCAAGGAATTTTCAGCATTCTTCTGTGAAACCACATCTCTTAAGCTTATAGTGATTTATGTATTTATTGACTAATTGTTCAGGGTTCACAGCCATATGTTAAAACTGTTTATGTAGACACAATAAAACATGACATACAACAACACTTTTTTGTTTCCTTTGATGTTAGGTCATTGAGGACAAAATCCACAACTTCATTGGCACAGCTGAGCTGATGGTTCAAGATGAGCATTATGATTCAGACAATATCCGAAAAGAGGCTGATGTCTTACGCAACAAATGGAGCACTTTTCATGCAGGTGTCAAGGACTACAGGAACCAGCTGGATGCCAGCATTTTGTACTTCAAGTTCATAGATGAGGTGAGGTGCTGCTGAGTTTGTTTTGTTGTTGTTGGTTGTCATAACACAACAGCTAACTGGTGCTCCTCTTTTTCTGCTTATATGTGTGTGTGGATGTGGTATGCATGTTTTCACATGGGTGTGTAAGTATGTATGTGTGTACATACATACATACATACATACATACATCAGACTCAAAACATTTTAGTATGTATTTTTAATATGTATCGCATACATATAACCATGTTTCCTGTTTACATGAATGTAACATACATATTTCATAACATGTATTTGGTATATGAAAGATGAGTGGTTGGAAGGGCCAAATGTAAGACTGGCCTGCATGCCCAATTTGTGACTGTTTGACAATAAAGTTCGTTCATTTGTTTTGACTTCTTCTTCTTCTCCTCCTTCTGCTCCTCCTCTTCCTCTCCTCCCCCTGCCTTTTATCTCCCAGTGGAGCATAGGCTTTCAGGCAACTCATGCTAAGCCCTCCCATCTTTTGCTGTTTCCTGCAGCTCCCTTCTTCCATACATTTCCTAGTGCTTTGGTACTAGATTCTCTTGCCTTGTGTATTGCTATTTTAATATCCCTATATTTCCTCCTGTCTGTGTCCACACTGATACCCAAATGTGTGCATGAATCCACCTTTTGAATGAGGTTTCACTGAGGGAGGTCATGATCAAATGTGTGCATAAATCCACCTTTTGAAGAGAGGTTTCACAAAGGAAGGTCATGATAAAATGTGTGCATAATTCCACCTTTTGAAGTGAGGTTTCACTAAGGGAGGTAGAGTTAAAATATGCATGATTTATTATCTCTTTTTGTCTTTTCCCTATGAATTGTAAGATTCAGTTGTTGTGGCTTCTCTTCAAATGTGTCTAATTGACCTTTCACCTCCTGTTATGTGTAGGACAAGAGATCAACGTCAGTGAAGTTTGTATCATCATACAGTTCTGTCAGAGTGCACTGAATTAATTTCTGGTGGTGGATATTTTTGTCTTCATAATCAATCTATAGTTAGGAAGAGACGTAAAGGTGACTGGAGACATCCCTGTGACACTGGTGTTTGTATATTTTTATGTTACATATGTATGTTGATTTCTTGGTGTGAACACTGGATACGTGAAATAAGCCAGTTGTTATTTGACACAGGTATAGAGGCGAGCTTGTCTATTCTCTATGTCACATATATATGTTGATTTCTTAGTGTGAATGCTGGATATGTGAGGGAAGACAGCTGTTCATTGACACAGATATACATACACAGATCTTGTCTCTTCTCTATGTCATATATGTATGTTGATTTCTCAGTGTGAACGCTGGATATGTGAGGGAAGACAGCTGTTCATTGACACAGATATACAGACACAGATCTTGTCTCTTCTCTATGTCATATATGTATGTTGATTTCTCAGTGTGAACGCTGGATGCGTGAAGGAAGCCAGCTGCTCATTGACACAGGACACAAGGCTCCAGATTGTAAGACACCTCAGGATGCTGAGAATCTGATTAAGAACCTTGAGAAGTTTGTGGAGAAAGGCAAAACTGATCAGGAACAGAGACTGCAAAAGATATCTGAACTGGCCAACCAGTTGTATGGTAAGTCGAATTAGGAATCTCATCATCATTTCATCTCATCTTGTTCCTCTTGTACCTTGCGGTGTCAAGGTGAAGCGTAATCAGCGGAAGAGTGCCCATTTATAGACTTGAAGTTACGAATGATTGTAGTATTTTGGCGCAGCGATAAATACTATCAACATTTTAATCTAAATGAGTTTTATGTATATAATTGCTTACAAGGGTGGAGTGGCTAAGGGTACTGCATCTGCTTCTAAATCTAGCAGACCTGATGTGATTTACAGTATGAACTTTATGATTTTTTACAAAATAAGAAAAAGGATAACTTATATCTGCCAGTAACTGTTTAGGATAGATGATAGTTTGTCTTCATTTTAATGCACACACACAAATCAGAATTTTTCTTAATGCATTATGTCCCAGATAGTTGTTGCATTTAAAGTTACAGATTTCTGGGTCAGGATTTGTTGAGTTCTAACTGTTTAGGTAGATGGGGTTGATGTGTAACTGTTTAGTAGGTGTAGTTGATGTGTAACTGTTTAGTAGGTGGAGTTGATGTGTAACTGTTTAGGTGGATGGAGTTGATGTGTAACTGTTTAGGTAGATGGGGTTGATGTGTAACTGTTTAGGTAGATGGGGTTGATGTGTAACTGTTTAGGTAGATGGGGTTGATGTGTAACTGTTTAGGTAGATGGAGTTGATGTGTAACTGTTTAGGTAGATGGGGTTGATGTGCAACTGTTTGGGTAGATGGAGTTGATGTGTAACTGTTTAGTAGATGGAGTTTACATTAACTGCTTGTTAAACAAATGATCTTTATTGTCAAAGGGTTAGAATTGTGCACACAGGGCCATCTGACATAGAGATGTTACTGTATAGGGCAGAAGAAGTTGAGATGTAACTGTTTAGGGTAAAAGGGGTTAAGTAGTAAATGATTACTGGGGGTGGTTAAATGACAATCCGAATAGAATGCTTTGAAATGACAAATGCCTGAGATGTAAGTATTTGGAATAAAATTGAGGACTGTGTGGTTACTTTGGCAGTTGACTTGGACTGAAGGAGTTAAATAGTTTTAAAGGAAAGCTTTCTTAAACTCAGATGAATTGATGCTGTGATCATGTATTGACCAAGATCCATTTTCCACAGGTGATCAAGGAGTTAACAAGGTCCGACCACTGGTCATCCAGTATCAGGACATGATGCAGTCATTTGAACAAGCCGACAATGAACTATCCATCTTGAAAGAGAACCTGGAAGTGAAGTCTGTAAGTGCTGTTGACTTTCTTGAGAGCTCTGTTTTGTAACTTTCATTCATCTAAACACAAGATCAATGTGATGTTTGTTTACTATTCTGGTGTCAGGTGGCAGGAAATTTAATATAAGAAATCAAGGCTGTTTACCCTGGCAGTCACAGTGTAGTGTTGGCAGGTAGATGTGTCTCACAAGAGGTTGAGAACCTGTATCCGTAGATTGGGAATTCTGGAATCCTTTTCACTGAGTCAGCAGGTTCTCTGTGACTGGCAATGTCACAGTCATTTCTAGGAGCCAACATACAAATGTAATTATATGCAGTTGGAATTGCAAATATGTAAAGTGACTGCAAAGTCTACGATTACAGTTCTGCTGCATGTTCAGCTTGCTACTGTCATCTTCACCAGCCTGTTGTCAGTCATCTGTGATATGCATAATAATATTTATTTCATAATGATTTTATTAGAAGGCAAATGTAAAATGTGTTTAGAATTGTATTTATAGTTTATAATTGTTTTACCAAACAAAATGAAGCAGAGAACAACAGGAACACTGTCCAACAAGAACACTGCCCAACAAGAACTCCAGTACTGAAGAAGATTGGTTATTAAGACATACACAATTTAGGAAAATGAAATTTTGTGCGCATGCAAGAAAGCATGAATGTCTGGAAAAGATAACTATGGAGGCTATGTATTGGGGAAGAGTAGAAAAGAAAGATGTAACGTAGATGGAGTCAAGATGTGGTAGATAATTTACACATGACAGCGACAGATACAAGACTCTGACTTGGAGTGACATTTCCACAGACTTATGTGGGCAAAGCTCTGCACAGGACAACCCACTGGATGATAATGGATGAACTGTATTAATCTTGTAAATTTTAGACTGATTGCTATTTTGTTTCTAAGCCAGACTATGTACAGTGACCCGTGATTTACATAATGTGACAATCATTTACTAGCAGTCATATATGAACATGGTGGCTGTGGAAGCGTAGTGGCTTGAAGCTTGTCTGCTGGCCCGGTGGTCATGGGTTCCAATTCACAATGAGGCAGATTTTAAAAAAATTGACCTGGGATTCCAATTTGACCCAGTCTAAAATGGGTACAAGGAAATGTCTCAGGAAGTGAAGATGGTAGCATGATGTCACCCATGATATAGAGCCTAGCATTGTATGCCCATTACATCTTAAAGCATGTAGAAGGGTCTTTGACTGACTTTACTTTACAAATATGAACATGTACTTATGTGTATTTAATCTGTATGGAAATAAATTGCTGAGAGTAAAATAGCTGTTATCCATGTTGTTGTTGTCTTCTCCACCAGCCTGTAGCAGTTGAAGAGTTCATGCCCAGGGATGTGAGTGCCAGAGCCGCAGCTCCAGCACCCACAGTCAGACCACCCAAAATTACACAACACCTCAAGAATGCCGAGGTCATGGAAGGAAGCAGGTCAGTGTGGCTGTTCACAGAGGCACCATTTATATAGTGACAGATACACTTTCAGCATATCAGTAAATGTACCGCGGATTTAAGAAAATGTGAATACTAATTTGCTAAATTAAAGATATATTTAAGACAACCAAAATGCCTGATCAGAAATTATGTTATGTGAATTAAATTAACAATGGGCACATTGGTGTAATGGTTAGAATGTTACACTAATAATTGCATAGACAAGGGTTCAATGTTTGCTGTCATCATTTGCTATGGGTGGGAAAGACTAACTGCCTACTCTTCCAAGCACTCAAGCCTACAAAATGTGATGGTTCGAACACTTCACATAACCACAGCAAGTTCCTGATACAGGACTTGTTTTGTCATTGTGTTTTGAATTAATTTGACAGAAGAAATGAGCCCCAGTCATCAGGTAAACTAGGATTTATATGGGATTTTTAATGTACAGCAAGTAGGGGGTATAGCAATCATTGTGTTTTGTGCTGAAATAAAAGACTATGTACTCTAAAACACCTGATTTGCTGATGGCTAGGTGGGCGGTTCAACCCTTACATCAGTGTTAGGGTGGCTTAAACATGGACTTGTCATTCAGAAAGCAATGGCAACCTAATGAATGTACAATTGCCTAGAAAATCAACCTGGCATTGATCACAAAGGATATTCAACATTTTTAGTAAGCAAATAGATATTGAAAACAGGGGCTGTGGTTGCTGCCAAGTTGCTCCTGTAATCTGAATGAACACAAAATATAACTAGGTGGCTTGAAGACATGTGTTGATTCAGATATGGTAATCGTAGTTATTGTTTTTTTTTTTTTTTTTGTTCATTTCCTTTGAACTCATATGTAGTCCATACATGTGCTAGAGCACTGGATTGATTTTTTGCGTGTGGATTAGCTTTCCCTGTTACCAGTGTCCCTCGTCATCAGGAGAACCCACTCTGACTTCTGAGGTACTTGTTATTTATATCCCCAAGTCAAGGATGAGAAGTCAACATTTTAGTCCAACTGACCGGTGTAGGTGTTAAACCTGCTGCCACCTTGGCATTAGCGCACCGGATGTTTCGTAGCAAACACTCTCGGTAAACATAGTATGTTGATACATTGTATTTTAAACTATAGATTTCATTTTTTTAAAACTGGTTTGTAATGTAAGCAATGAAAGTAAAATAATTGTTATTCCTTACATATGGTAATATTGTAATGAAATGATAACTTTTAACATTTGATTTTTATTTATCAATTTTGGGGGTTTTTGTTTTGAAGAATTGTGTCAGGAGGTTCCAAAACTCTTAGTATTTGGCAGTTTATTTAATGTTGAAACTGAAGTAACTTCTGTTAGGTGCTTTAGTCATATGAGGAGCTGTATGTTGAAGCTGAGGTAATTTCTGTTAGGTGCTTTGTTTAAGCTGAAGTAATTTCCGTCAGGCGCTTCGTTCAAGTTGAAGTAATTTCTGTTAGGTGCTTTGTTCAAGCTGAAGTAATTTCTGTCAGGCGCTTCGTTCAAGTTGAAGTTATGACTGTTGGGTCTTTGTCATGTTAGAAAGTTGTTTAACTATTCTGTCTATTAACAGGGATTTCTTCTCTTATACAGTTTGATTCCTACATTTTAATGTATTCTTACCAGCTTGATCATTACAACTACTGTCACATGGGAAAAACATGTCTGTTGTTATGGCAGAATATATATTTTTCAAAAGTGGATAATTTCACTGAATTAGAATAGACTGTTCTAGTAATTATTTATTTTCTTTATTACCTCAGGATCACATTTGAATGCAGAGTGGACAGTGATCAGGTTCCTGAAGTCGGATGGTATAAAGACAACCTGCCACTGACCAGTCCAGACTATGAGACCCGCTTCATGAATGGTGTGGCTACATTGACCATAGAGGAGACATTCTCTGAGGACACAGCTCGCTACACCTGCCGCTTCACCAATGAAGCTGGGATGGCCGAGTCATCAGCCTATCTCACTGTCAAAGGTAAACAGTTTGAGAAAATACCAAGACATTTGGATATTTTGGACAAATACAGTGGAATATGAAAAACAGATTATTCTTTTTATTTAATCATTTATCACTTAATAAACTGAAAAATAAATATCAGATCCTTTTACGTGCCTTTTTACCCTTGGGTATATGGTTCTTCTAGCCCCATAATCTTATCGACCAAATGGCATTTGATGGATTCTGTGGTCACTATCACAGTGGCCACCGTTACTTCCCATGATATTCCTGGTGCCCATGTTAGGCTAGGTGGAAAAAAATCTGGTACAATGGAGTTTCAAACATATGACCAACAGGCAAGTGCAGAGCCACGCTGGCTGAACCAATCCAACCCCAAGACAAAGAGATATTTTCTAATAGAGAGGAATTGAGTCTTGTACATTGGTCATTTGGGATAGAACAAGGCAAATAACTTTCTTGTTGGAATATTCTGTCATTTATTCTCTTCATTACTGTATTTTATTTATTTTTGTTTTCATGAGTTCACCAAAGTGTTATTCTACCATTTACAATTTCAAAATGACAGTGGTAATGATAATGATGCTCTTTTATCTTGCAAATTATTGATTTAAACATTTTAATTGCTTTCATAAATTACTCTTAACCTCTAAAGTGATTTCAGTTTTTTGTTCAAATGTATCCATGTACTTATCACTTTTACATATAATTTACCTACCAATGCTAGGTTACTAGTCACTTAACATTTCAAACAAACCTGTTCTAAGACGCACAGACATTGTATGGCGTATATCCACTGCAGTTTTTAACAAATCCTGAAGCAGGAACTAAATCACCAATCCTATTCTATCACAGAAACCCACCAGCAGATTGTTGCACCAGAGTTTACCAGGAACCTGAAATCCCAAGATGTTCCTGAAGGTACTCCTCATTCTTTTGAGTGTCATGTTACTGGGATCCCATCTCCCACAATCTCCTGGTATAAGGATGAAATCAATATTGACAACTCACCTGACTATGTTATAACAAAGATTAATGGAACCTGCAACCTGAAGATTCGTCAGCTGCAGCATCATCACAGTGCACGTTACACATGTCGTGCTCTCAACCCTGGTGGTGAAGCTTCTTCATCAGCTCGGCTGACTGTCATACGTAAGACATCTGAGCCACCTAGCAAGCATGATTACCTGCCAATGTCTCTTTCACATTCTCCCCTGTTTTGCTTGCCTGTGCTGTCCTTTTCAGTAGTTTCCTGTATAATTCTTTCATTTACAAATACTTTCCCCATGATTAATTTTTCCCCTACTTTATTGTAGTATACTGTTTTCTATAGAGCATTTTGCCCTATTAATGCATCTTGTGCAAGTACCCTCCCCTGTAATGGTTTTCTCTGAAGTTCTTTCCCCTGTAAATATGTCCGAGAATAATTTATTCTTCATTCTTTGCTACATTTGTATAGATTCTGCTTTAATTATATTTGTTTCAGTACTTTTTAAAAAAAAATCTCTATACATGTATTTAACCCTGTAGGCATTGCAGTAATATTCCAAAGCATGTTTTAAAACAATTGTTTACAGTGTCACATTTTCTCAGACCCTGATTAACCAAAAGTGTCTGTTATTCTATCAGAATCTACTTGTAGTTACATCCTGTTTGTTCTGCCCACATCTGATAATTTTTTTGTCTGCAATGTTTAAACATTTAATATCACAGGTGATGTCCTCTTGCTAAGGTTCTTCTGCTCAGTTATTGACCTTAACTATAATGTGTGCTAGTGAATTGTCTTCTAACATTGCTAGCTGACTGAGAGGTGGATTGTGGATTAATAAACCGTCCCAATGGTAACTCTTAGGGTGTACCTCAACATTTGTTTTTTTACAAGCACATTTTTGTGAGGACATTTCTAGTCATCATTGGGAATAGTACATTAAAGTTCATTGATTCAGATCTTCTTATAACTGAGAATTCCACCACATGTCAACTCCCAGATCACTAGAAGTTACTTGTAGAATTGCTGGAATGCAATATGAGACACATGTTTGATTAAATATTTACTTGTAGAATCTGATCTACTAGAGCCACTCTGAGTGCAGTTTGGTAAATATGCAGTTGCTTGTGTCAGCCATTTCAAGTTTTGCATGATATCTTATTCTTCTCATGTTGTGTTCTTCTGGTAATGTCCTTACAAGATGCCCAGTGAGCTGGATGCATGCTGCAGTATTTGATAGCTCATTGAGACTTTCAAATGGCTTTTTGTGGATATGCATGGTTTACTAAAAGTTCAAGAGTTGTTAACGTGTAAAAATATCCCAGATCAGTAGCTAATTGACTGTTTTCTTCAGTGTGACTAATCTATACAAGTAAATCTGTTGTTAACATTGTACATTTTGTTAATAGAACTATATATATATATATATATATATATATATATATATATATATATATATATATATATATATATATATATATATATATATATTCATTGGCACCTTGCTGTCTTGACAGACGATAGTTTGTGCTTTAAAAAGGCATAATAACTTTTACCTATGGCGGTAGCGAATGTGACTGATAAGGCAAATTTGCGCTGTAATTGTCCATTTACAGTGGGTGCATATGAACACGTGGTCATTTCCACCATCATGCACCATCTTACGTCTCAAACGCTCGGTGTGTGACTTATCTGCAATAATATATATATATATATATATATATATATATATATATATATATATATATATATATATATATATATAAGAACAAGAATTCTTGCATGTAACATAGCACCAGTTAAATCTATGGCTATGTGTGAATTTAGGACAATTAATACATACACAAACAAATAAATCTCTCAAGCCTCACAGATGTGGTTTTATAGAAGAATGCTGAATATTTCTTGGACAGCTAAAATAGTAACCTAAAAGTTTCAAATGAGGCTAATACACAAAAACATCAAAAAAGGGCAGTCATCATGTTTTGGAAACATTATGAGAAGTGAAAAGTTGGAACTTGTGACAACTAGAAAGATTTATGGAAAGAGAGATATAGGGAGGACAGCAAAAGAAGAATGTCAACAACCTTGCTCAGGGCACATAAACAGGTCAGCACACAAATTGGCACATACTGGTGGGGATCTCAAGATGTGGACTATCACGATTGTCCATGCTAGTCAGCATGGCACTTGGCGATGATGATGATGATATAATTATATGAGAGACAGAGAGAGAAATTTATATTTCCTAACTATACAGTAAATGTAAAACAAAATAAAACAGAAATATTAAATTTGTTTCAGTAATGATAGTAAACTACATTTGTATAATGATTAATACTTTGTAACTTCATCTATTATTAACTTATTGTGTCAGTTATTTAAAAGACAGCCTTTGCTTTTGTAAAGACAATTATTTGTGCATTTACCCATACTCATGGCATTGATGACTTTTGCAGCAACAGAAGTGCCCACATTTCAACAGCCCCTGCAGGATGTGACTTCCCCAGAGGGCAAGCCCCTTCACCTGGAGGTCAGATTCTCAGGGTCACCCCCGCCAGAGGTGATCTGGTTCAGAGGTAGCAATCGCATTGTTCCCAACAACATGTTCAAGGTTAGTGAACTTCGTTCTCATTATGTGGTGTGCCTGTAACTCCTTCCTTCCTTCCTTCCTTCCTTCCTTCCTCCCTCCCTCCCTCCCTTCCTTCCTTCCTTCCTTCCTTCCTGTTATCTTAATTATGTGTTGTTTGCTTATTATTAACACCGGTCAATACATAAATCTAAACATAAAGAATGACTAAAACAATTGCTAATAACAAATATTCACTGACTGGTGCTGGTGCTGAACAGGAGGACTGAAATGGTAAAACAGAACCATTAATGTGGGGCTTAGGGAGACAGATAACCAGAAATATTCCAGCGAATAAAGAGGTCAGGAAAAGTCAGTGGTGTTGGATGTGACCTGCCGTGAAAATAAACCTGATAATAGTACAAGCTTTAGATAACGTTATCTTTTCAACTGAAAACTTACAATAATGCTTAATGTCTTATAGTATGGCTTAAATAATATGAACATTTGCTTATGCAAGTTCATAATTAGTGTATTAAATCAAGCAGGCATAATGCAGCAGTGAAATAGTTAACCTAAGCAGAGTAAAAGATAATTAACATGCAAACCAGCTGGGAAATAATGCACCATCACAAGCAGAAATAAGCATGAACAGGGCTGATACAGTCAGTGCAGTACAGACTGGGCTGGCAGATATTGATGTGACTCTGATGCTATCCTGACTATGGATTGGGAGTGAAGCCTAGTCAAGCATGTTAATGCCACCTTTGAGATCAAGTGAGGAGATATCATAATCATATCCTCATAGGAACACAATTAGGGAACCCGTTGAGGCCACTGAGACAGTTACATAAATAAACACACATAGTATTGTTTGGCACTCATAGAAAGAGAAGAAGGAAGTAGAGACTAGATAGCTTTCAAATTTTATGTTGTCTAGTGCATCCTTTAGTCTCTACTTCCTTCT
The DNA here is from genome assembly GCA_963921405.1 of Cepaea hortensis. Taxonomy (NCBI): domain Eukaryota; kingdom Metazoa; phylum Mollusca; class Gastropoda; order Stylommatophora; family Helicidae; genus Cepaea; species Cepaea hortensis. The sequence continues at coordinate 37,174,850 of OY992879.1, forward strand.
TCTCCTTCTGTGAGCTCCAAACAATACTATGTGTGTTTATTTATGTAACTGTCTCATAGGAACAGTGAGCAGAACTACTTTAAGATGGCTGCTGTATTGGAGGACTTAGCATGCATGGGAATACCCAAAGTGCAATGAAGTAGCTCAACATAATATAACATCAATATAAAATGGGTTATACATGTCTGTCATCTGTTTGTCAGATCACCGTCACAGTGAACTTCTCCTCACTGGACATACAAGAAGCATACACTGAGGACTCAGGGTCTTACACTGTGATCGTGAGAAATATAGTAGGAGAGGCCACTTCTGTCTGCCAGGTTATCATTGAGCCATGCTACTCAAGTCCAGGGTGAGTTCTCATTCTAGTGTCTCATCAATATCATCATCAGCATCATCATCACCATTATAGGCATTATCATTAAGTTCACAACTTTCACCACCAACACCACCCAACAACTGTCATGACAATGACACCAACATTTTTGCTGATGATGATGATGATGATGATGATGATGATGATGATGATGATGATGATGATGATGATGATGATGATGATGATGGTGTTAGTCTGTCAAAATACTGATGTTGAAGTTATCTGATCAAGTCTCTCCACTACACCCTATTATCATAAATTCTCTTTGGCTATGCATAAGTCTGAATGAAGGTGTTCTTGCATGCTTGACTGTTGCAGTTATTTCTTAGATGTTATCTTTATCTTGTCTCCTTGACTATTATTCTATATTTTCATGTATATTCTTCTGTTCTGATTCAATTTATTATTTTAGTTTTATTATTACATTATTCTGCATATTCATATTTCAAAACCTCAAATATAACATTCCAAGCATGTTTATGTTCGTATTTTGCAGTAAAGACATTTCTTTTCATACCTTGCATTTATCACATTTTGCTCATATATTGCGTTAAATATATTTATTTGTGTACCTTACAGTCAACACTTTCTATTCATATCCTTCATTCACCACTTTTCTGTTCAAATCTTGCAGTCAACAGTGTTCTATTCATATCTTTATCACATTTATATACATATTTTGCACTATCACACCTTGCAGTAAACAATTCTGTTTGTACCTGGCTTGTCAATACATTTCCATCACATCTTGCAGTATACAACTCTATTTGTCCTTACTTGTCAACACATTTCCATCAAAACAATGTTTTCCCGTAGTGAATTTGAATAACGAAGACACAAACAATAGATTGCACGATTTATTGCCTGGCATATTTCGCTGCATCTCGTCAGGTACATACTGCAGAAATCACACAACTTACGTGAAATTAACTAGATAAATCCTTCAAGTTGAAATATACACAAATTCGCACAGTAATGTCACTTATCTACCACGGTAATTTTAAGCTGACTAACATGTCTTTCTGTTTACACAATTCTGGCTTGCATTGATAGATCATAATTGCTTCTGCAAATTTTAACAAGCAAGTATTGTGTGTTCTAAACAACACGCGAAATGCAGTGTCTCTGGACACAACATGGCCACTGGCGACAATGTGCCTGCCGATTGAAGACGCCGGGAGCTTCCGGTGTGTCGGCTCCTCGCGGCTAGCATCTCCTGTGTGTTGTATCTTGTTGACCCATTGAGGTATGTGTTCTGACACCCGTTTGTTAAGCTGTCTCTCCGTTCGACCAATGTAAACGGCCTGGCATCTACATGTGAATTGGTGAATACAATTGTTTGTGGCGTACAGAGGAACAGGCTCTTTGACTGTTGGTGTAGGAATGGGTACGGTTTTACATCTAATGACTGGAGTTGCCGCACAGAATGTTCGACCTACTGCTGTAGTAAGCCGGTCTTGTAGACGTTGCATTACGTCATCCCCTCGAAAGGTTAGCTGGATGAATACCTTGAGTTTAGGGACTGTAGTTACGTCTGCTTTGGGTTTGGGCTGTTGGCAATGGCGCTTTATAAATCCTGTGGAGTACCCATTCAGGTTTAAGACATTCTTCAGAGTTTCAAATTCCTCTGTCAGTGTGTCCTGGGTGCATATCTTTCTAGCACGGTCAAACAAGGTCCGTACTAAGCCCCGTTTGTACTGGACAGGTGTGAAGCTCTGAAAATTTAGGTATTGGCCAGTCCATGTTTCTTTGCGATACACCGATCTTTGAATTGTGCCGTCTGCTCTACGTCTCATTAGAATATCTAGGAATGGTAACGCTTCGTTGTGTTCGTGTTCCATAGATAGAGAGATGTTTTTATGCGTCTTGTTCATTGTGGCCTGAAACGATGTTGCTTGTAGCTCGTCTGTGGTGATAATTAGTATATCGTCCACATAACGCCGGTAAAAGGCCAAGTTGTTGATGTCTGAGGATCTCTTTTCTTCTAAGTGTGCCATGAAGATGTCCGCTAGAATAGGACCAAGAGGACTCCCCATGGCCACTCCGTCAATTTGGCGGTATGACTTAGTTAGAAAATTGAATTGGATGTTGGCGGTACATAGTAGTAGTAGCCTCTCCAGAATAGGTGTTGGTATGCCTAATTTTAGTTGTTTGTCTTCAATGCGTTCCCTTATTATTTTCACTGTCTCCTCTAATGGAACGTTAGTGAATAGGGAGGCTATATCCATGGATGCCATGTGTTTGTTATTTATGTCCATAGTATCCAATAATTCCACCAGTTGGAATGTATCTCTGAGTATTTTTGGATCGAAGGACTGTCGTACTGTCTTCAATCGGCAGGCACATTGTCGCCAGTGGCCATGTTGTGTCCAGAGACACTGCATTTCGCGTGTTGTTTAGAACACAAAATACTCGCTTGTTAAAATTTGCAGAAGCAATTATGATCTATCAACGCAAGCCAGAATTGTGTAAACAGAAAGACATGTTAGTCAGCTTAAAATTACCGTGGTAGATAATTGACATTACTGTGCGAATTTGTGTATATTTCAACTTGAAGGATTTATCTAGTTAATTTCACGTAAGTTGTGTGATTTCTGCAGTATGTACCTGACGAGATGCAGCGAAATATGCCAGGCAATAAATCATGCAATCTATTGTTTGTGTCTTCGTTATTCAAACATTTCCATCATATCTTGCAGTAAACAGTTCTATTTGTACCTGACTTGTCAACACATTTCCATCATATCTTGCAGTAAACAGTTCTATTTGTACCTGACTTGTCAACACATTTCCATCACATCTTGCTGTAAACAATTCTATTTGTACCTGACTTGTCAACACATTTCCATCACATCTTGCAGTAAACAATCCTATTTGCACCTGACTTGTCAACACATTTCCATCACATCTTGCAGTAAACAACTCTATTTGCACCTGACTTGTCAACACATTTCCACCATATCTTGCAGTAAACAATTCTAATTGTACCAGGCTTGTCAACACATTTCCACCATATCTTGCTGTAAACAATTCTATTTGTACCTGACTTGTCAACACATTTCCATCACATCTTGCAGTAAACAATCCTATTTGCACCTGACTTGTCAACACATTTCCATCACATCTTGCAGTAAACAGTTCTATTTGTACCTGACTTGTCAACACATTTCCATCATATCTTGCAATAAACAGTTCTATTTGTACCTGACTTGTCAACACATTTCCATCACATCTTGCTGTAAACAACTCTATTTGCACCTGACTTGTCAACACATTTCCACCATATCTTGCAGTAAACAATTCTATTTGTACCAGGCTTGTCAACACATTTCCACCATATCTTGCTGTAAACAATTCTATTTGTACCTGACTTGTCAACACATTTCCATCACATCTTGCAGTAAACAATCCTATTTGCACCTGACTTGTCAACACATTTCCATCACATCTTGCAGTAAACAACTCTATTTGTACCTGACTTGTCAACACATTTCCATCACATCTTGCAGTAAACAATTCTATTTGTACCTGGCTTGTCAACACATTTCCATCATATCTTGCAGTAAACAACTCTATTTGTACCTGACTTGTCAACACATTTCCATCACATCTTGCAGTAAACAACTCTATTTGTACCTGACTTGTCAACACATTTCCATCACATCTTGCAGTAAACAACTCTATTTGTACCTGACTTGTCAACACATTTCCATCACATCTTGCAGTAAACAACTCTATTTGTACCTGACTTGTCAACACATTTCCATCACATCTTGCAGTAAACAACTCTATTTGTACCTGACTTGTCAACACATTTCCATCACATCTTGCAGTAAACAACTCTATTTGTACCTGACTTGTCAACACATTTCCATCACATCTTGCAGTAAACAACTCTATTTGTACCTGACTTGTCAACACATTTCCATCACATCTTGCAGTAAACAACTCTATTTGTACCTGACTTGTCAACACATTTCCATCACATCTTGCAGTAAACAACTCTATTTGTACCTGACTTGTCAACACATTTCCATCACATCTTGCAGTAAACAACTCTATTTGTACCTGACTTGTCAACACATTTCCATCACATCTTGCAGTAAACAACTCTATTTGTACCTGACTTGTCAACACATTTCCATCACATCTTGCAGTAAACAACTCTATTTGTACCTGACTTGTCAACACATTTCCATCACATCTTGCAGTAAACAACTCTATTTGTACCTGACTTGTCAACACATTTCCATCACATCTTGCAGTAAACAACTCTATTTGTACCTGACTTGTCAACACATTTCCATCACATCTTGCAGTAAACAACTCTATTTGTACCTGACTTGTCAACACATTTCCATCACATCTTGCAGTAAACAACTCTATTTGTACCTGACTTGTCAACACATTTCCATCACATCTTGCAGTAAACAACTCTATTTGTACCTGACTTGTCAACACATTTCCACCATATCTTGCAGAGATGAAGTCTCTCAAGCATCTGCAGAATTAGAGGCCCGGCCACCACAGTTTGTTCAGAAACTGCCACCAACCAAAGAAGTTCCTGAAGGGACAAGGGTCAGACTTGACTGTATCCTAATAGGACACCCTGAACCAGAGGTTAGTACACTCAATGAAGGTCATCATTTAGCATCAACTCATAAGGCTACAATTCAGAAACAAAGACATATTGTTGAGACTATTTTGTTTGTTTGCATCCATAGAGTGACTATATGAAGGTGGAGCAATGTAAAAAGTATCACATAGTACTAGACAAATAAGCATGATCCTGGAGCAATGTAAAAGGTATCACATAGTGTTGGACAAATAAGCATGATCCTGGAGCAATGTAAAAGGTATCACATAGTGCTAGACAAATAAGCATGATCCTAAAGGTTGAGACAGGTTCTGTATGTAGAGTGGACTGAATCACTGTGGAGGTCTGTTGTCCATAGTCTTCTTTATCAGACAGGTTCTGTATGTAGAGTGGACTGAATCGCTGAGGAGGTCTGTTGTCCATAGTCTCCTTTATCTTCGCTCCGGGAAATAAATGAGCTGGTAAACTTAAGACTGTACATCTCCATGCAGATGGCTAGCTCATGGATCATACTGATGCTATTAATGCCCTTACAGTGATGTTGAGAGGGGAAGACTTCCACGCCGTTGTCCAGAATGCGAGACTCAGGCGTAAGAATTGGCATGTCCAGGCATGAGTGACACATTGGGAGAATGAGGGACCTAGTCAACCAACACAGAAGTGGCATTATTAGCCGCCGGATGCTGAAGCAAATGTTGAAGCAGAGACTCTGAGCACCTATGGATTTGTTCAAAGTGCAAGAATGATACTCCATCAGATAACATAGTACTAGTCTATAGATATCAGATAACATAGTACTACGCTAATTTTATGTTATAGTTACTAACCCCCCCCCCCCCCCCCCCCCCCCACACACACACACCCACCACCACCACCATTCCTAAAAAAGGTGTCATCATTAGCCAGGTCTGTCATCTGCTTGAACCCACAACTATGGAATATGGACATAATTCGTATCAGAATTCATATTCTGAAGGTTGATTCAAGTTTTAACAAAGAGCCTCTGGTACTATTGATTCACAGAACAAAATTGTTAAATCTTTACCAAAGTTCTCTTGATTACAACTCCTACTGTTTTATGTTTCACACATAAACATAAGGAGATAGGGAGGCAGGGAGAGAGATTTTATATTTTATTTTGGTAGATGAGAAATGTGGGCCTGATTCATGATGATCAAATTCATCATCATCATTATCATCTTCATATGTTATACCAGCGTGGGTGGTCATAGCTCATCTCACACTGTAATCTGTGATTAGATCTGTATTCTTGTTTCCATTATGCCATTTGGCCAACCAAATTGATCTTTTTGCTAATTTATCTCTTGCTTGTTTCCCATAGAATTTGCCAGTTGCTATTAAGTTAGTTGTTTTTTTTACTTTTGCATACTAGATGATAAATATTTTGTGTGTGTATCCAAAGGTGATATGGTTCAAGAATGACAAGCCAATCAAAGAATCTCAGGACATCCAGCTGCTGTTTGAGGGTGACCGCTGCACACTGGTCATCAAAGAAGCCATCCCCAGTGACGATGGCCTGTTTAAATGTGTGGCTCAGAACCCCCAAGGTGTGGCCGAGTCTGCTTGTAAACTTCATGTGGAGCGTAAGTATTTGCTGGAGTACTTGTTTGTTTCTTCCTTGGTGCATCAGAAAGTAGGCAAGTTAATTCTATCTGTCCCTAGCAACATACTAAGTGTCATCGGCTGTTCTCCACATGTACAATCAACATGTCATGTGTGATTGTACATCTTGTGTTTGGTCAGAGCATGCTCAAGACATCTGACAGCTGTTTGTCTTTTACACACATATATATATATTCGGCATGATTTTGCCAAATTTGGCCAAATGGCATAATAGGGACAAGAACACAGACCTGATATGAAACTGCCGATCATGAATGCCAAGGCTTAATGGCGTGGCACATGATAGTGATGATGATGGTGTATTTGGCATCTGTGAAGGTAATATACCCATGATTTTGATGTTTTTATAATTTCAGTAAACAACACACAGAAATAATTTAAGTAAACACAATGCATGAAAACATGATGTATAACAGTGATATTTGGAAGCTCACAACAATTCACAGCCACACCATCCAATCCTGTAGACACAGCATAGACACAATGTAGTTACTGGCTCTTCAAATGAATACTTGCTTCAGGATCAGCAAACCAGAGCTGGTCATGACCCTACTCTACCTTCTAGTGGTGATCTGACACAAGTTGTTGAGCCCAGTAGCAAAAGATGCCAAGTTGAAGTTGAATGTGTTGTCTGAAAGACAAATGTTTCAGCTTTGCTGTAAATGAACACTCGGCAACCATTATTGGTTAGAAGGTTGCAAAGAAGGAGAGGAAGAATACTGAAAGTATAGTCATTCTGTTACATATTTGAGGTAAAATAAGTCAAGTAACGGAGCCCTTGACATTTCTTATGGTGTATTGGGTTTATGGTAAGTAAAGGATCCATTTACATGTTTTAAGATCCATTGGGTGTATGCTGCTTGACCCATATTTGTATAGACCAATTGGCACTCAGTGAGTGATGTGGACTGTGTAGCGCCAGTCACTTTTACTTCCCAAGAGTGGCGAAGTGGTTAAGCCGTTTGACTTGTGATCCGAAGGTTGTGGGTTCGATTCCGGGCCGCACCCTTGGGTTTACGAGTTAAATGTTTCGGAGACTCCTGTGGGTCGTCGCTAAAAGCTACGGAGTTCGTGCTTTGTGCGACGCTTTCCGCGCTGCGGAAAGAGACCGAGCCATATGGGATAAAACCCGGTGCGATGAAGTCGACCCTGTCGACTTTTAAGCGACTTTTTTCCTGGTGCACATTTTATAGTGGGTTGACATAGTCAAGATTAAAAATCCATTCCGATGCAGATTTGAACTCTTGACCAATGGGCTGGCAGGCAGGTGTCTAGCCACTACACTTCTGTGGCTACCTAAATGTTTGATCATGTTATTCAATTAACTGATGAGATTGTGCTAGTAATTCTCACAGGAGTTTCCATATTAATCATGTATGCTTGATTCTTCTTACTAGCTGTCAGTGAGATGTCTGATGCTTCAGTGGCAGAAGAGGCAGCTCCCAAGTTCTCACAGCCTCTACGAGACCAGCATGTCAAGTCAGGACAGAGGATCTGCTTACAGTGCCGTGTCCAGGGGCATCCTTTGCCCACTGTCACCTGGTACAGAGATACTCACATCCTAGAAAGCTCACCAGATTTCCAGGTATGAATGTGATCTTACTTAACTTGGTGTTAACTACCAGATTGACAAATATCTTCTGTCTTTTATCCACTCACACCAAACCACCCAATCTTTTGCTATATCTTTCAGCTGACTCTATGTCCACCCCATATTATTAATCTCTGTTTCTAATTCTCTTCCCTATATCTTTTTAGTTCTCCCCCTATTTCATCTGCACTGAGATTTCCAGTCATGTGACTTTCTAATTATATCATCATCTGATTTCTTAATTCTGTGTCCTATCATGTGTCTTTTCCTCACCCCTTGACCCATTGGAAACAGTTCTCTCCCCGAGCTTCCAGGCTGACCCAGGAAATGTCATGGGAAGATAAAGAGCCGGCATGATGTTGATCTCAACATCCATTAAATGCACTATAAAAATATGGGACTAGTACCTTATATCTAATATAAGACATAGACAAAGATCATAATTCCTGACCATGTTCCCTGTATATCTTTGAATGAGTTTATTGATCTTTCACTGTAGTAACATGTTCCCCATATATGTGAGTGAGTTTGTTCATCTGTCACTGTAGTAACTTGTTTAACTGCTTTCTGTGTGACAGATCACAGCTTTTGCTGACGTCCACTCACTGACCATTCCTGAAGTATTTGACGAGGACAGCGGCACTTACACTGTCAAGGCTGCCAACAGAGCAGGAGAAGCCAGCTGCCTGGCCAAGCTGTCAGTGGAACCCCCACCTGAGGAGACCATGGAGAAGAGGAAGGTCAGCAGGCGAGAACAGGTGCCACAGAGCCCACCTGAGTTTGGTCGTCTCTTCCATGATGTCACAGCCAAACCAGGAGATTCCGTCACGTTTGAGTGCAGTGTGACTGGCTCACCCAAACCAAAGGTCAGATTTAGTGTTGTTATTACCTTTGGTTTTACATGTTTCACTGCACTCCGAGCATCCCCAAAGATGCTTACTGATCTTTCATTATCACCATTATGTGCAAGGTGCTTAGTAATCTTTTGTCATCATTATGTGCTATAAAATATAGTACACTGCATAAAATATAGTACACTTGACACAAAATATAGTACACTGCATAAAATAAAGTACACTTTAAATAACATTTAGTGCACTTTAAATAAAATATAGTAGACTTACAAAATATTGTACACTTTATGTAAAATATAGTACTCTTGATAAAATATCAATCAATCAATCAATCATGTGCCATGCCGGAAAGCGTGGGCGGTCATGACTCGCCATTTCACTCGATCACCAGTGTCGTGGATCAGCTCAGTGTTCCTATCTCGTCCATGCCATGTGGCCAAGCCATCCAGGTATTTTCCTCTCGGTCTTCCTCTTGGTCTGTTCCCTTCGATCTTGCCATTTGTCACTAAGTTCTCCAATCCATTTCTTCTCATAACATGTCCAAAAAATTTTGACTGTCTACGTCTAATTTCTCTAATCAGTTTACATGACCACCCAATCTTTTGCTATTATATCTTTCAGCTGACTCTATGTCCACCCCATATTATTCATCCCTGTAAGACTGCTCATTGTCCAAGTTGATAAAATATAGTACATTTTACATAAAATATAGCACACTTCACAAAATATAATACACATTATGTAAAATATAGCACGCTTTACACAAACATAGTACAGTTTCCATAAAATTGTACATTTTATGTAAAATATAGTAGAGTTTACACAAATATAGTATGCTTCACATAAAATATACTACACTTTTAATAAAAAAAATAGGCTACACTTTACATAGCACACTTTACAAACATATAGTTGAGTTTACATAAAATATAGTAAGTGTTACATAAAATATGGTACATTTTACGTAAAAATTGGTATATTTTACATACAATATAGGTATACACATGACATTATCAGAGTGGCCCCCTATTGACCACACTAATGCATCCACCAAATTATAGTACACTAGACATACCTTATAGCTCTGTTTGCATACATGTCTGTATATTATGTGTGATGAAATTTTCTCATCAGGTCACTTGGCACTTCAATGGTGAACCTCTGGTCTCCCAGGACTACATTATCAGCATGGACGGTGATAAATACCGGCTGACCATCCCTGAAGTGTTTGATGAAGATACTGGAAGATTCTCCCTGTCAGCAGAGAACCCCAGTGGAAAAGCCACATGTTCAGCTCTGTTAACAGTGGCTCCTCCCCCACTGCCTCTGATTCCAGCTCCGAGGGAGATGAGACAGAAAGCTTCTCCAGTGTCCATGGACTTACATGATGGTTATCCTTCATGGTCAGAGTCGGAGATGTAAGCTTGGTTCCTAGTTGTATGTGATGATTTGTGTGTCTTGTGTATGGCTGAAGTATGTGCCAATGTTAGAGTTTAAAACTTTCATATTATTTGTATTATATTTGAGTAATGTGTGTTTCTGATGAATGTATGTCAGTTTTAGCCTTTGATTCTTTTCTTTGAGATCATTGTTATGTAATGTATTTTTCTGATGTATACTGTGACAACTGGAAAGATTGTGAAAAAGAGAGATAGAGGAAGACAAGGACAGCTTTGTGTCATGGCATGAAAGGGTCTGAGCACACATACTGATACATGTTGTTGGAGACCACAAAGTGTGGAGAAACATAATTGCCCATGCTGTCATAGTTAAGGTTGTAGACTTTGATTCTTATCTAAGACATTATTTGTGTGTGATGTGTGTGGCTGAGGTGTGTGTCATTGATACAGTTGGAAACTCATATTTTTGCATTGTATGTGTGTAATGTGTGTTTTTGATATATGTGCCATAGTTAGGTGGCAGCTTGTGCATCTTCTGGAAGACTGCGAGCTGTAACTCTTCAATTTGATGATTTGGCATTCAGGTCGTCTAAGCCAGGGGTGGGCAAACTTTTTGTGCCTAGGGCCACATTGACAAATGTAAAGCTATTTTTTGGGGGGGGGGGGGGGGGGGGGTACATGAAATTCTGTAAACTTCACCAACATATCTTAAAAACGAAGTAAACATTTTTATTTCTAAATGCCCTCGAGGGCCGCATAATACCAGTTGCCGGACCTCATGCAGCCCGCGGGCCGTAGTTTGCCCACCCTGGTCTAAGCTATAAAAAAAAAAGGAAGGAGGGGGGGGGGGGGGGGGGAAATGTGCCATGGTTACACTTGTACATGTTGATTCTTTTCTATGAGATCATGTTTGTATCATGTGCTACACCTGATGTCTGTGTCTTAGCTATAATTGTAATTAGATCATATGTTATGTGTTGTTTAGTCTGCTCAGACCTTGAACAGACTAAACATCTTTCCAAAGATGATCCAAATGAATGAGTTAATATGTGAGAAACTGCAACAACATCACATTGACCAAGTAATGACTGTGAACAGGTCTATAAGATATAGTTAGTGAAACAGCATTTCACATGATCAGTACCTTTGTTTCTACATTGTTAAAATGGCAAGCTCTTGTACTTTGTTACATATAATTATTGTCACTATGAGAAACACACGTGTTACTGTTTAATGTGCTGTGTATATATCATACAGTTCACTTTCTCAATGAACATATCTCAACAGCACTCAGACAGTGACCAAAACAGAGAGAACAGTGAGTCGCATTTTCACCTCTGAGGAACGCTACCTCTCTTCTGGTGGGGAAAGCCATCACTCCGCCACATATACAACTGAGGTGAAGCCCAAGAAACGGGCCAAGTTGTCCCAGAGGTATGCCACCACAGTGACCACTGACATCCCACCTGTCTTTCAGCCAATTGATTTGACCATTGAGGTGCCAATCCCTCCAAACTTCATCCAGCCATTAAGAAGTATACAAGCTGTGGAGGGAACCAGGGTGACCTTTGAAGGAATTGTTGCTGGTAAGTCTCTAAAGGAGAGTGTACAAGTGAACAAGCCTAGTTTGCTTTGGTTATGGATACTTTCATAAGTGCTTCTCTTCTATAGCACAAACTCAGTAGCTGTGGTCAGGATCAGATGTGTGTATGTCAGAATCACACACATGCTTTACATATTTGTGTAGGGGTAGGTTTTCTCATTTGAAAACAAAAGGAGAAATAAGCCCAAGTGCACTGCCAGAGTAACTAACAAAGATTGTATGAAAGATACTAAAGCAAGTAGAACATTATATACAACTGTAGGTAAGAAGTATTTTGGTATAATAATGAGAAGAGAGGTATTAGAAACTATAGTGATGACTAGAAAGTTCAGCAATAGAAGAGGCAGAGGCACACAGAGATATGCAGGATGGACTGAGATGGTGGAATATCATCAACAGAATTGATCTAGAACACCAACAACCAAGGTCTGTGGAGATGCATGGACACCGATGCCAGTTGGCAGGGCACATGCAGGGATGAAGCCCATGTAACATGTCTTTAGCACATGTTTGGTGTTAGGTCCATGATATTTGCAGTGGCTGTATGGTACACAAAGTATAACATGGTCTGCATCACATTGACTATCTCTACCTGCCCATGGACATCTCTACTACACAGTTTCTGAGCTTGGGTTTACTCCTGAGCCATAGCTTTTAAAATAAATTTCCTTCGCTACGGAGGTTTGAACCATGACCACTATAAGAAACTGTGTGTGTTAGTCACTAATGTATCTTTAAAGGTGAAGTACACCTTACCCTTGAGCTGATCTGTTGACACAGTCATGCATTGTTAGCTGTAAAGTCTGTGCCCTGTGAGTGCATGCATTTTTTGTTAACCTTATTGTCAGACTACAGTTATGGATCTAAGAAATCTTCATATGAAATGATATAGTCTAGCTTAATCGAAGACAGCTGACTCATTAACAGCGTTGTGTCTTAGAAACTAAAATACTTTGGCCATATTAAACATCACTGTAGCTTACAAAGAAAACTAATATGAGGCATGATTTCTGGAAAAAAAAGAGACATGAGGTTGATCCACTTGAAGATAGACAAAGGACATAAACACACTGTGGGCATGAACATGCATGAAGCAGGCGAACTGGGGAGAGATCAAGAGCTATTCAGGCTGGCTGTGATGAGAGCAATGTTCTGCAAAGGACCTGCTACAAGATGACAATGATGAGTCCAACTTAATGTTGTTTTAAACAGGAACACAAGTTGTATCATTAAATATCCCACACACAGGTCAAGATGGTCAGTCCCATGCCATATGCTGCCATTGGGGTGTGAAGTTTTAACTTTCACATACTCCATGGCATTATGAGGTGTGTGGGCCAGTTCTCTTCCTCGCCACCCTTTCCTTCTCAGACTGTAATAAAAATTGATTCAGTTCTTGATGTGATGCTGGTTGACTTCTGAGTCGTACTCGTAAGAACAGATTAAAATATTGTTTAGTCACAGACTAGCAACTAACATTGCCACATGGGACTTCACTTGTACAGCTTGAAATAGTTAAATATGTATCACATTCATCTGCACCTCAGAATTCATGGTTCATTCTTGTCTTATTTGTGTTTTAGGCAAACCTGAACCTGTAATCCGCTGGTACAGAGAAAGCAAACAACTCTCAGACCAGGCAGACTTTGAGATTTCCTTCCGCAACGGCAGAGTGACCTTGAGCATACCTGAAGTGTTTGCAGAGGACAGTGGCAAGTTCACATGCGCTGCTGAGAATCCATATGGCAAGGCTTCCAGCTCAGCTGAACTCCATGTCAGAGGTTGGTTATATGCTCATTGTTTCTCTTTGACTTGTTACAGGTGGTTGCTTGTTCACTGATTCTGGTGGTTATGTCATCATCATGTGCCTTACCAGGTGACCTAGAATTTCATCTGGTGTGCTGAATCAATTCGACTGATATTCCTCCACACCATTGTCTTTGACCATCAAGCACCTCTTGGTCTGCCTCTGCTTTTTCTACCAATGATATTTCCTGTCATCATGATGCTGTCCGAAGTCTGCCTTGCTTGTTATATGACTAATGAACATTGTTTACCGCTTTGTTACAGTTGTGAATAGCGTTTAACTTTAAAAACAAACTTCATGGGCAGTCACAAAGCCAGATTTGTAATGGAGAGACCTGTTTAAACAAGACTACATGCTAATCTTTGAAAAGAGTAACTTTATATGGACATGACAAAGCTATTTATCTCTATTGTTGGTGTTTAATTTCATTATTCCATAAATTCATTTTGTTTTTGCTGTGATATAAAAAAAACATCTAAACTATATATAACTATATATGAGTATTCTATAATACAGTGATACAATAACATTTACATTCTACCCTTCCAGCCATATTGATCCCGCCTGCCTTCACTGACAAGCTAAAGACTACATATGCTCAAGAGAGAGAACCTGTGCGACTTGTTGTCCGTGTTTCAGGGGAGCCACCCCCAACTGTATCTTGGTACAGAGACAATAACCGCCTGGTCAGTTCTCCCGACTTCCAGATTACCCAGGATGGTGACGTCCATGCCTTGCATATTCCTGAAGTTTTCTATGAGGACACGGGCAAGATCAGTATTAGGGCTGAGAACCCCGCAGGGGAGGCTATCTGCTCAGCTCATCTTTACGTACAAGGTGAGTTAACCACAGGAGGCAGCTGTAGGGCTGTCAGGTGTTAGAATTTTATATATACTAGGTAACTTGCCGCTTCCATCAATGATGAACTGTATTTTTCATCGCAGACTTTTGCGTAGGCATTCTGGCAGCGGCCTTATACATAGTATACCTATGCAGGCTGGTGGAGTGCTTTTACATCTCTCTGTGGTTGTTTGTGCCGTGAACTACATGTTTGGAAAAATGGTGGCCGCCGGTTGATGAACTAACTGGGTTTGCCTTATGCAGTAATGTGTGGTTGCTGGTTTACTAGTGACTGCCGCTTCCATCGTCGATGAACTGTATTTTTCATGATGAACCTTTGTGTTGGCATTCTGGCAGCGGCATTATGCATTGTATACATATGCGGGCTGTTGGTTTGTCGAGACTCCTGTCTGTTCCACTTTTCACATTGGGGCAGTGAGAAGCATTTTGTGTCGTATTCACTGGCACAGGATTGGAGCATAATGGGGCAACCCTTTTCAGTGAAGTGGAACCATGACTAATTAACTTACTAACTATAGACTAGGTAACTGTATTTTTCCTATGGCAACATACATTGTGAGTCATGGGCCATTTCATATTCACTAAAGAAGACAATTGGGGCTATTGAACTTAATTGTTACAGAAAAGTTCTTAGAATATCGTGACCCAAGAAGAAGAAGTAAAATGCTGACATTCTACAAGATCTGAGCGTGGAAGAAATCTGGCTCATAAACTGTAACATGGCCTGGCAACTGAAATACTGTGGCCCTATTAAATGTCACTGTGGTGTGTATAGTATGGTGATGGAAGGCGTGGGTCTTTGGAGAGGAGGGAGACCAGCACACAGATAGACACATAACATGGCAGAAACTGTGGGCATGGAAATTCCTTGAGGTGGGGGAAAAGATCAATAAACTGTTCATCAAGTTTGATTTGAGTGATAAACTGTCATGCTGAGTTTAGGTGGCTATCTCCCTTACAAAGGTGTCTGTCCTTTTCACCATTTAGTTAAATGCCAAACATCTTAGCTTGCTTTGTCAACTGCTGGCATTCTCAAGTGCTGGCATTCTCAAGTTATACACCATACTGCTAAGTTAGACTGTCATTTGGTTACTGGATCATGTTTTCACATTCCTGGAAATTGTATGCAAAGAAATGATGGCGAGGAAGAGAACAGGTCACCTAACTTCATAATGCAGTTACTAAGTATATGTGAACTGCTAGGTGCTACTGTATCTGTATCTGTCTTAGGATTACCTTTTTTGTTATGTAATTATATTTTTTATTATGTTTGACCTTTTATGGGCACATGTCAAGATATCCTGCCAGTGTCATACAAGTGTAAGAATCAAGTAAAAACATGAACAAAACATTATCAGTCCAGATGCCATCCTAAGTAACACTTCTCATGTATATGACATATTACTGCCAGTTTTGAACAGTTTGATAATGATCTTATTAAATATCCCCAGTTGTACCAGAAAAACCCCAGCCATTGGCCATACGAGCACCAGAGAGAAGGCCAGTCTACGAACCGGTCACACCAACCAAGACGCCCGCTGCACGCTCACCTAGGCCCGCCACAGACGAACAGCCTGTTGCTAAGATACCTAAGCTCCAGAGGCCCTCAGAGTTCATCGCAGCCCCAGCTGCTCCTCCGCCAGAAGAGAGATACAGACATGAACTGGACATGCAAATTGAGCATGAGTTGCCTCCATTTGAAGCTAGGATCAAACTGTTTGGAGAGGAAGCTTTACAGGCTCAGCGGGCTCCTCAACCAGTCACTGAATCTCGCCCTCCTCCACCACCAGCTGCCCAGTATCAGCCCAAACCTCCGCCGGTACAAGAGAGACCTTTTGTACCTGTCAAGAAAGCTCCAATTGAGGAAAAACCATATGTGGCTGACAAGAGGAAACCAGTGTTCACGCAGGTAGAGATGGTTAGAATAAATGTTGATGTGCAAACTGTCAATTATTTGTGTCTGTTAAATTTAGGATACATTGTTAATTATAATTTTTTTTCTGCATCTACCTTTCATCTCCAAATGAAACATAAGCTGTCAACTAATTCCTGCCAAGCTGCACAAAGAATTAATGTTGACAGTATGCACAAAGAATCCATGTTGGTAGTGTGCACAAAGAATCAATATTGGCAGTGTGCACAAAGAATCAATATTGGCAGTGTGCACAAAGAATCAATGTTGGCAGTGGACACAAAGAATTGACTTTTGCTATCATTGTTGGCAGTGTTTCCACACAATTTTCTGCTGTAATGTATTTGATCAATGCAGAAAGAATGCACCACTATTATAAATGTTGGCAACAAGTAAGGAACTCAATAATTGTAACACATGTTTTTTCTGCCCACAGCCTCTACAAGACATTCAGGTCAAGGAGGGTGAGCGCTTGGTCTTGAAAATCACATTTGAAGGTCACCCCGAGCCTGTTGTCAAATGGTACAGGGAGACGATTGAGATCCACAACTCACCCGACTACCAGATCATAACGGAGACCAACACTAGTTTGCTAGTGATTACTGAAGTCTTCCCAGAAGATACCGGAAGATATGAAGCCGTGGTCATGAACGCAGAGGGTGTGAGCAGGACTCATGCTTTTGTTCGTGTTGAAGGTAAGCTGTCATGTCAGAGTGGAATAGGCATGTTCAGTGTTAGATGTGTATTTGTTGCAGCTGAAATAGGAAGTTTCTCTACTGCATTGAAATACCTCATCATTTTAAAGGTAATCAATAGATTCAAGGAGCGATTTGTTTTTCAAGCATAAAGCATTGTAGTACAGATAAATGTCATTCTGGTGTTAAATACATCACAATGTATAAGAAAAGAACATTTCTGGTATTAACAACATCAGAATAATACAGAAAACTAATTTCTATTTTTAAATACACCAAAATAGAAAATAGTAATTTTACGAATAACTTGCATTAGAATAATAGCAAGAAGGTAATTTAATGTATTAACTACATCAGAATCATAAGGAAAGATAATTTCAAGTATTAAAAATATCAGAATAATACAGAAAGATGATTTATGATTTTAAGTACACCAAAATGGAAGAAAAAGGTAATTTCAAGTATAAACTGCATTACAGAAATGACAGAAAGGTAATTTTTCCACATTAACTATATCAGAATAACAGAGGAAGGCACATTTTCAGGTATTACCATAAGGTAATAATTTTGTCCATTCATGTGCAAAACAATTTCCATAAAAAACATTTAACACCTGTGGTGATGAATGGAATAAGCAGTCAGTTTACAGTGTTTTTATGGATATTGAGATGAGAAACTTATCACATAATTGATCAATGTTTTTGGTAAGAAGAGCATCAAATAAACCCATAGTTAGTTGGTTGGTTGTGAATCCTCTAATAGACAAAGGTTAACCTTTTAAGTTCAGTGCATTCATCCGAAGCCCAAAATGGGGCCTGCATCAGTCAGGATGAAGTGGTTTGGAGTCTTTTCTCCTGACCTGGCACCAAAGAACCCTCTTCATGGGGACTGTGTTGTAGAGCTCTCCTTGCCCTTTCTAAGATCTGATACCAGTAAGGTTCTGGAACTTCACATCTAGTAACAGGCATTTTAAGAAGTACCAGATCATAACTGATCACATCACATACAGACTGGCCCAAGCTCTGGCCTAGATCAGTCATGTTTCTTCCACAGGTTTTAGGTATTTTATTGTCAACAGACCCCCAAACTCCAGGCCAAGAGGCATCAACCCATAGCCCAGTCATTGCTCAAAACAATGCAGGAAGCATCAACTATCACAGTACTATATGAGGCCAGAGATCTTCATGCAGCTGCCCATCTCTGCTCCAAGACTGCTTGTTGTAAAATAAATTAAAAACTGTGGTATTCATTATGTAATGTTCAGTCTGATTAATCCTCAACTGGTTTGTTTCAGCTGCTCCTGCACCTCCACTGCCAAAAGAACCACCCCCAACATTAGCAAAACCAATATACAGGGATGGAATAGAGCTGCAGATTGACAGGGAACCTGCCTATCTGCCCACATTTGAGAAGAAGGTGGAGCTTTTCAGCAAAGCCCCACCTCCCCCACCTGTACAACTTGTAAAGAGACCACCCCCGCCAGTTATTTCAGAAAAAGTCAGACCCTTTTTCTCAAAGGTAATAATCTTTCTTTCCGAGAAGTTTAATTTTCTGGAACCATATTCTCAGAGATAACACAAGGAATGGACTTAATTGTGAAAGAATTTACTGCTATTATATCATTTGTTTCACAAGTTATCACTAACATAATCACCATTAGCATCTTCATCATTGACGTCTTCATCATCATTTTCATCATCATCATCACTGTCATCATTATCAGTTGCCATTTCCATGTGACATGGACAGTCGTGCTTTTACACATCACCCACTTTCTAACTCCATACATCTGATTAGCAATAACTTCATCTCATAACTCTAATGATGCAGAACTGTTTCGATTCTTCTCCTGCTGCCTTCCTCTAGTTCTTTCTCTATAAAAATCATTTCTCTCAAAACTAATAAATTTGTTAAATCTGCTTGTTTTAGAGTATAGATTTGTTAAATCTACTTGTTTTAAGGTAATCAATTTGTTAAATCTGCTTGTTTCAAGGTAATAGATTTGTTAAATCCAGTTGTCTTAAGGTAATAAATTCAGTTGAATGAATTTGTATCATAACTTTTATGAAAGCACTTGTTACAATGATGAAGTTACAACTCAGCTTGGATGCATAGAACTGTTCTGAAATATTACTTCTTCTATTACAGCCCCTCACCAACATTGAGGCCCAGCAGGGTGAGAGAATTATCTTCGAAGTCAGAGTTGAAGGTCACCCGGAGCCTGTGGTCAAGTGGTTCAGAGAGGACATTGAGATTGTCTCGTCTCCTGACTTTGAACTGTCCCGTTCAGACACTGTGTACAGGCTGCACATTAGTGAGGTCTTCCCAGAGGATGCTGGGAAGTTTACTTGCACAGCCAGCAATGCTCTTGGCGCAGAGACCACTTCAGCTTACCTCTACGTGCAACGTAAGGATATATATATATATGTCTTGTGGTTAATGGTATACTTAACACTAAAGTTCTCTCTGTTCTACACTTTACAAATGGAAGGTTACTCTTCTCACATAACATTTATTATTGATGAGAAAACCTTCATACATGTTTCTATCAGTCAATCAATCAAGTGCCATCTTCACAATGAACAACAACAACAACAAAACTTTATTTTCTAAGGGTTAAGAAATGGGCATGCAGGCCCGTCTTACATTCTGCCCTTCTATCACTCTCTTTCATACATTATTTCATTCACACATCATTCAAGGCTAACTGAAAACAGCAACAATATAAAAGATATGCATTATAAAGGCATGGGAAAAACGAAAAATCAATACTACATGTCTCAGTAATAGTAATGACTGATGTGGCGGCACTTGTTATTAGCTATGATGAATATACTGGCCTACCAAAAGGTACCAATGAAGGTTGGCTAGCATGGGTGGCCAGCATTTTCTGTCTTTCCTTCTGATATACTGCAACTCATTCATTTCTTATCTTTCTTCCCTGCCATGGATCTCCAGCATTTTCTGACTCTCTCGCTAGTAGTACTCTCTGATCTACTTATGTTCATCCATATCTTTGTCTGTCTTACCTCAGAAATCATTGCCTACTGTTTCCTCACTTGCCTTTGACTGTTCCTGCCTGTATTATTTTCATCCAAGTGTCATGACTTTTTATGTGGCCAAAATATACGACTTGTCTCTTTTCTGTTGTCTGCCATCAGCTCTCCTTTCATTCCCAGCTTTTCTATGTTCACAATCCATTATGAGCTTATAGACATGTGTTTAAAATATTGCATATGATATTTTTTTTTAGGTAATGGCCTCATCAGCAGTGGTCTATTCAGTAATTAGTTTGATATAGAACAGTCGAGTGCTAACAATATTTCTGTTGTCCCTCCTTGCAGCTTCTCCACTGTCTCCAGTCCAGTCACCAGTGGCTGAGGAAAGATTCAGAGAGGAGCTGGAAATGCAGATTGATGGTCATCCTGAGTTACCGATATTTGAGAAGAGAGTGGCTCTCTTTGGAGCTCCACCAAAACCTATGCCGGCTGACATGGCCCCACGTCGACCCTTTGTCACGGACAAGGTCAAGCCTGTGTTCATTCAGGTAACTTCAGTCAAGCAAATAAGAAACAAAAATTTCTACTCTGTGGATATGTGAGGGTTACAGACGCAATTCGTATCCCGCATACCGCGTTCAAAACACAGCTGCGGGCGATTTGGAAGCAGATCACCTTGCATTGGTTTTCATACAATCATATGTGCGGTGGTCGTTCAGAAAAAAAAAATAGCAAACTACTGACCCTAAACTTGTCAAGAAATCACAAACTGCCAAAAAATGCGGGGGTTGATTGCGACATGCTCTTCACTGGCTGCTGAGGATGGGGACGGAGCGCCTATGAGGAATGCTCCGAATGCTGTGCTGTCGGTTCCTAGATCAATCAATCAATCAATCAATCAAATCCTGTAAAGGATAAGCAAGTTTTTAATTCCACATTTTCCACTTAAGTCTAGATCTTATGTTACTGCAATTTTTCATTTATTTTATGTAAATACAAGTTACATATCTGCTTCATTACATATCCCCTCCATTCAGGTGCATAGTCTTATATATACATATAGATACATATAGAGGCAAAAACATAAACAATTCACATATGTAATAGTCTATAAACAAACCTGCTTACATACATACTGGAATGCATACTATACACATATACATGCACATATTTAGTATACATATAAACACATACTCTCTCTCATATACAAATCTTGTATTATCGACAGTTTCTTCCAGTCATTACTTCCCAACCATACTTGGGTTGCAATCTCCTTTTACAATATCCAAGTATCCCTGCCACATTTGCATTGAATCATTTTAAAAAGGATACAGATACTTTTCTTCTGTAATTTTCTGTCATACTGAATAGTTATTCATTGTATTATTTGTAACACATAATTGTATTCTGTTGATAACACTGCATTTGTATATTATATATTAGGGAGCCAATCAAAATCCAGGTAAACATTTTGAAATAAAAGCCGTAATTAAAGGTCCATCATAGCAGTTAACAAAAATAATATAAATGTTTAATATGTAAGAATTCAGTGGATAGCAGATATCATTGTTAACATTCTGCGCAGTAAAATTTAAATCACGTCTTTTTAATAATCAACTTTATTTAATATACCACTATCACAGTGTTCATATGAACATAATGATGCATGCATCATTGCTAATTAAATTTATGCTAGTCCATGTCTCTGAGATTGGGTGATCAGTCCTTTTCTTTTTTGTCTTTATCTTCTCAAAGATAGAGTATAATTATGTAGGTTCTCATTTCAACTATTTGCTTGGCACCAAACTATAGAAAGTTACTAGGAACCCAAAACTAACTCCTTTCAGGTTTAGTCATTTGTTAACTCTTCACTCATTCAGAGTTACTATTTACTCATTCATAGTTGCTATTTACTCATTCAGAGATACCATTTACTCATTCATAATTACTATTTACTCATTCAGAGTTACTATTTGTTTAATTCATAATTACTATTTACTCATTCAGAGTTACTCTTTACTCATTCAAAGTTACTCTTTACTCATTCAGAGTTACTATTTATTCATTTAGAGTTGCTCTTTGCTCATTCAGAGTTACCATTTACTCTCTCTCTCTCTCTCTCTCTCTCTCTCTCTCTCTCTCTCTCTCTCTCTCTCTCTCTCTCTCTCTCTCTCTCTCTCTCTCTCTCTCTCTCTCTCTCTCTCTCCTCTCTCTCTCTCTCTTTTATAGTCAATTATTTAAACTCATCACAGAGCACATGTTGACGAGATAATGTTTCTGTTCTTGGATGGATGTATATGAAACAAAAGAAACTAACAGAGTCAATCTTTTTATTCCAGTCCTTGCGTGACATATACTCCAAGCAAGGATCACCTGTCATTTTTGAGGTCATCGTTGAAGGCCACCCAGAGCCGATCATCAAGTGGTATCGGGAAGGAATTGAAATCTCCAGTTCCCCTGACTACACTCTGTCTAGAAGCAACAAGACTTATCGTTTGACCATCTCGGAAGTCTTCCCAGAGGATGCAGGCAAATTCAAGGTCATAGCTACCAATGCAGAGGGATCAACCATTTCAGAAGCACATCTTCTTGTTGAGCGTAAGTTATGCTGGAAATTGTTGTTGTTTTTGTTGTAACTCATTTTCCCAAAATTAATTTGTGTATTCTTTATTTGTCACATTAACACATTCTGTGCAAAACAATAAGTAGGTTTCAACCAAACAAAAATGTATGATGGAAAATGGGAAGTAGAGGTGTGTCACAGTTATACTTAAAACTTGTTAATACATAGCAGACATGTTGTATTATAACACAATGACAACATTTTGGCGATATAAAAGCCCATGGCAGATATGGGAAATTGCTTAAGATGATTAATCATCCCATGGCACTTAATCAGTTAAAATAATTGTCTTATTCAAAGGTTGAAGATCACAAACGTTTTAAATTGACCTTTGCTCCCATCGACCCAGCCTAAGATGGATACTAGGAAATATCCTAGGAAGTAAAAGAGGCTGGCATGGTCCTGGCCACATCTCCCACCACATGCCAGTTGGTCTATACAAATATGGGACTAGTACCATATGCCCAGTCTTTTAAGATGTGTACAAAGGTCCACGTCTTGCTTACTGACATGAAATTTATTATAAGTATTGCTAATGTATGATCTCCAAATGGGTGTATCAGACGCAGGACATCTTGCTTATGATCGAGAGGTTTTCCGGAAGGTTGTTATGGCAGCGAGGTTCTGCAAAGGACATGCTACTGAATGAATGAATTGCTAATGTAATCATTAATGTCTATCGGAGTATTATTGAAACATATCTACATTTCAGCTGGACCTTTGTCCCCTCAACCAGCTGAATCAACATTCACAGCCGCCCCGCCTGCACCACGGCTGCCTCCTCCCACTCCTGAAGCCATTAAACCAGTGTCTACAACTCCAAAGTTTACACCACCTCCACCACCAGCCCACATTCCACCATCTTTTGTGCAGCGTCTGCCTGATGTGAGGATGGTAGAAGGAACTAACATCAAGTTGGAGTGCAGGGTCCTGGGCAAACCCTTCCCACAGGTTATCTTTACCAAGGCAGGACAACCAGTTTTAGATGGACCAAGGTAAGGAATGGACAGGGCACTGGTTGGTATTTAGTTAATCTAGTGATTGATTGATTAAATTAACATCTTCATGGCATTGTGAAACTCTCTATATGTCTTAGTCTCCTTTTGCTGCAAATGACTATGCTGTAAATATTACATAGCCAAAATCCATACATACTATCAAATATACAGTGAGTAAGTTTTCTCATTTTTGAAATTGTGCCAGGGCAGTGACTTCTGCTGTCTACTGTTTACAATTACAACATGCTGAAGAATGTTTAACTCTTATTGCATGCCTGTATTCAAGAAGTCCAGACTCCTACTCCACAACCTACAGATCAGAGAGCAATTTGACATTACAGTAAATGTACATTAGAAGCTTTACAAACATACTGGGCAACTTTACAAGGACTGGTTACTATTACCATGATAATATTTATAATAATAACAATAATAAAAACAACAGTAGTAGTACTGTTTCTAGTAATCATAATGGGGAAACCACAGTGTACATGACATGACAGAATGTTATTCTTTAACATTACATAGAATACACTATGACTGTCATCTGAATTCTACTTGTCCTGCATATGAATAATTCTATTGTTCAGGAGATATAGTGAGTCAAATGAATTGGGGCTCAAGGAGTTTAATCATAAAAAAGCGTAGTATGTTTATAAACATTTTGGTGAGGAAAAATGAGTTCAGGGAAAAGCTATTTCAGTCTTCGTAGTATTTGAGCAGTGAAGGAAGACTGTGGTGCCTTCCTTTTGACAACAAGTCATATGACTGCGGAGGTCATGACAATAACTAAAGCAGTAGGCTGGCTGGAGACACATACTTTTCCACCCAGGCAGGCTTTCTCAGTCACTCAGTGTGCTCAAGAAAATCAAATTGGCTGGACTTGAAGACAGTGGGCGAGTCTCTGAGGTGGTCTAGGCTGACAAAACTCAGCTTTAGTTTTGTGCCAGACCATTTGGGTGTTAGAGAAAATGAACAAGCGGAAAGGTTTATAAGCATGGCTACTGTGGAAAACAGACTGGTAATGGACCAGGCTGGTCAATTGAACATCCTCAGAGAGGCAGAGTGATTAAACAAATCAAGTTATGACTGAATCTGCAACAATGACCAGACTGCAAAAACACCAAGTCAATAATGGTGAAGCTAGAAAAGAGTGCTATGCAAGAAGCCGGAGAAGAAAGTCAGCCAACACAGAACTGAGCGTCATCAGCTGCTACACAGAGTAGGAGATACTAAGGAAAGGATCCGACCATTTATGAACTAAATGTTTTAAATTGCCTTGAGGATAATTTTTCAAGCAACTAGTGACTAACTTGTAGTAACTGGTCAACATAAGGTGTCACACAGATAGAGCTGATAAAATGTGGTCAGCTGTATGTATTAGTGTCTAAATTATAGACTTTTTACAGTGAGCACATTCTAGGTAAATATCGTCTAAATAGAAGTAACATATTGATGACCGTTGGATACATTTTCTGTTCATCCAGACACCAGGTGACTGTTGATGAACGTACAGGACGTTGTACACTACTTATCACCAGAGCACACCCAGACGATGAAGGGGAGTATACTTGTACAGCCATGAACCCTGCTGGCGAGGTCGCCACTACTGGCAGAGTCATTCATGAAGGTGAGTACTATCTCTGCCCTGTGAACCTGTTTCAGACTGACCATTAGTTAGCTGGAAACTATGAAGGATCACATCGTATACTAATATTAGAATTTAAAAGATTGGCGAGGGAAAGGAGAACTGTGCAACACAATCCCCACAGAGAAGGTTCTTTTGTAGCAGTTTAGGAGAACAGTTTCTGCTCCAACCTCTCTTCAATACATGCTAGCCCATGTCAGGGTTTAAACAGTTTGGATGCCATACATTAGACTGAAGAGTTACAACTCAGTCTTCCAGCCTTTTCTGTCCTAGACAGTTGTAACTTTGGTTTGTTCCTTCTGTCCCATACAGTTGTTACTTTTGCTCTTTATGTCCCATACAGAATGGGTTAGGATAACCATAGGGTGAAATAGAAAAAAGTTATAATATAAATAATACCATAATTATGGGACAGAGGACATCAAAATAACATTGGCCGTCTCACATGATCACCAGAGTCTTGAATCAGCTCTGTCCTGATTATGCCATGTGCTCAAGCCATTCAGATATTTATCTCTCTGCCATCGCCTTGCTCTTTTTCCAGTAATGTCAGTTGTCACTAAGTTTTCCAGTTTATTTCACCTCTTAACTTGCTGAAAAATTCTTGACTATGTCTATGTCTAATTTCTTTAATCAGTTTATGGTTTTCAGTTGCTTCATGTAGAACTGTCTGATTTGTTTTTATCTCTGTCTATGGTGTTCTTTGTATTTTCCTTAGTAACCAGATTTTCACTGTCATAGTTTGTCAGCGTGTCTGCTTATTGTCCATGTTTAACATATAACAGGTGTAGGTTCTATATAGCACTTCAACACTCTTTTTCTCATTGCAGTTGACACATTTTTAATTAGTTAGTGTGTTTTCATCTTGAAAAAGGCTAGCTTTGATTGCTGGATTCAGAATAAGCTAATAATGACTGACTGACTAAATGTCCACATATAACTATCATTTACAGGACCTCGGGTGCAAGAAACAATGGAGGAGGACATCTCTCCAGTTCAACGCTTATTACAAGAAGAACAGACTATGAAAGCACCAATTTATGATGATTATCCTCAGCAGACAGACAGACGGCCTTCTAGAAGTGTTGAAAGGAGGATAAGCGTTGAGCCTGTAAGTTATTTGTGTGTTCACTTCTCCTGTTCTCTCTTGTATTATCATAATAATAATTTCTGGTGAATCATGGAACATGAACAGACAAATTAGGAAGAACTTGGAGGCAGTGATGAGGTAGTTCCAGAGTTAAATGTTGCTAATACCTTGGACTGCCAGAGTAACTAACAACGATTGCCTGGAAGAGGCTTATGGAAGTAGAACATTATAAATAACTATTAGAATGAGACAAACAGCATTCTTTCATCATATTATGAGACGAGAGACATTAAAAAATTTGAAACGACCTGAATGATCATTGGTATAAGAGGCAGAGACAGAATGAGAAACATGATGCTAGATGGTCTGAGGTGTAGGCATGGAGGAATATCATGACTAGAGTTGATTCAGAACACTAAGAACTGAGATCTGTGGAATGCATGAACACCTGCACCAGTTGGCAGGGCATATGATCATGAGGATTAATCATTTTGATTATCAGTGATTGATGTGGATTTACCCAGTATGATTCGACTGACATCATTGGTTCTCTGTTGTTATATTTGAAGCTGAATTCTAACAGCTGCATCCACAAGGAGAATAACACATTATTTCCACTGTAAAGAAACTTGACTTAAAATACACCTCTCGTTTTACTATCTTGATATCCTGACTGGCACCTTGCCGTCTTGACAGACGATAGTTTGTTAAATGGAGTTATACCTCTCCATAATACAAAGCCTAGGCTGAATTTAGAGACCATGTGTTGCCCATGCAGCATGATCCCTCCCTCGGCCTGTCTAGTTTATTCCATAGGAAAGGTAACACAATACATCTGGAACAAAACAAGTTACAGAAGCTGCTGGATCAGTAAAGCAATGCTCTAAATGTCCACCTGTCGGAGCTTCCATTCTAGACCAGTTGCCAACCAATGCTTAGGGCCTGGTCTGCCCTGCCATGGCATTCAGTCTTTAGGTTGCATTTCCTCACAATAGGTAAGGCTTATACCCTGCCAATTGCACTCCTCTGCCTGAAGCCGTTGGCACAATGTGGTGTGTCGGATTTGGTGAGTGCCGCCCAACATTTGGCACTAACAGAAAGCAGGTAGTACCGTCTACTGTCATAAGTAGCTCAGTCATATCTGACTAAGACCTGACAATAGTATCCTACAAAAGCCAAAATGATTCAGAGTTAACCCCTAGCTGTCTGAAATGTCAATGAAGGAGGCAGCTGTTTGACCTGAACATTACCAGCTATCTGTGGTAGTGCTGTGGCTAGCATGCTTGCCAGCCTGTCTGATGGTCACTTGTTTGAATCCCTAGTGAGACACATTTGTAACAGTTGACCTGTTCTGTCAGGTCAATCCAGCAAAAATGGGTACCACGAAATGTCCAGGGAAGTAAAGGCTGCCATCATGACACTGACCACATAACTCTTTGAGAGCTGACTGATCTATACAGATATGTTTCTAGCACCGTATACCCAACACACTCAAGGGGTATAAAAAATGATTCTGTATTTACTGACTATATCCATCAGCCCAGTGTCCATACCACACATGTCTTTCTGTATCCAGCAGTTTGTAGTGTCCAGCTTTGAGAAGAGACTGATGGATGAGATAGAATACAGAGAGGGCAAGGTCCGCCTCCAGTCTGAGACAGAGACAGAGTATGACACGGACCAGCCTGAGGAGCGGGTTTCCAGCATCCACGCTCACGCGCCACAAATTGTTCAGCCACTCAAAGATTTCCGCCTCATAGAAGGCTCAGACGTGACTTTTGTCTGCAAGGTCACCGGCAGACCCAGGCCCAAGGTACCATTTGATTTCTTGTTTAAAGAAATTCATTGTGTACTCATATTGTACTCATTCTGTACTTATATTGTAATCATTCTGTACTCATATTGTACTCATTCTGTACTTATATTGTAATCATTCTGTACTCATATTGTACTCATTATGTACTTATATTGCAATCTTTCTGTACTCATTCTGTAATCATTCTGTACTCATATTGTAATCATTCTGTACTTATATTGTACTCATTCTGTACTTATATTGTACTCATTCTGTACTTATATTGTACTCATTCTGTACTCATATTGTAATCATTGTGTACTTATATTGTACTCATTCTGTGTTCATTTTGTTCTCATTCTGTGTTCATATTGTTCTCATTCTGTACTTACATTTTACTCATTCTGTACTCATATTGTACTCATTCTGTACTCATATTGTTCTCATTCTGTACTTACATTGTACTCATTCTGTACTCATTCTGTACTCATATTGTACTCATTCTGTACCCATATTGTACTCATTCTGTACTCATATTGTACTCAATGAATTTACAAAAAAATGAATGACATAATTAACTAACTAACTACATCAATTAGCTATTGCCAGTTGGTCTTTATAAATATTGATGTGGCAACATCTGGACAGTGTTTGTTAAGGTGTGTAAAATGATCCTTAAATGCTGCATTTGTTCAAATACATTAGATAAAGAATTCAGCTGTAATTGATATGTGTGAGATAAATAACTCAAGATTGGGTAACAACAGTATTTATACATTTGGTATCTGATTGTGTAGATTGCTTGGTACAAAGATGGAAAACGGGTGAGACGTACAACTCGTCATGACATCAAGTACA
The DNA here is from genome assembly GCA_963921405.1 of Cepaea hortensis. Taxonomy (NCBI): domain Eukaryota; kingdom Metazoa; phylum Mollusca; class Gastropoda; order Stylommatophora; family Helicidae; genus Cepaea; species Cepaea hortensis. Next base: position 37,204,201 of record OY992879.1, read on the forward strand.
CCCCAGATGGCTACTGCACTCTGCGCATCCGCACTGGCTTGGCTGAGGACACTGGTCACTACACGGTGCTAGCGGTCAACTCTGTGGGCAAGACAACCTGCTCAGGCCAGCTGTTCATTGATGCTATAGGAAACATTGATGCCACATCTTTTGTGTCACCAGAGACTCTACAAAGGATTCTTCGCAGGTTTGTTGCCAGCTTCTTCTTCTTCTGCGTTCATCCGGAGTTTTTTTTCAGACGTGATTGCGTTGTGCCTGTTTACAGCAGAGTTGCGTTCTTGCGCCGCTAGGCCGACACATCCGACTTCTGCGGGCATTTGTTGACCGGGTTAACATTCCCAGGGTGTTGTCAGATTGACTTAATATCTCAGTGTAATTGTTTTCTCAATCCTGAACTCATTGTGTCCTTAACAACGCATCATATGTGACTGGCTTATTCTGCATGCGCAACAAACAAGACATTATATGTGATTGTATCTCATACGTTTAGTCAGGAAATACAAAAGAAATCTGACTTTAAAAAACAACGTGCGCATCTATACTGAAATATGTAAGTAAATCATAGACAGTAAGCAGACAAGCTGAAAAACATCAAATGGCAGTGAAAATGTGGTTTTTGAGAAATGCAAGAATACCTGGATGGATAGAAAAACAAATCAAACACTCCTTCAAGAAACAAATGAGAAACAAATTGATTAGATAAATTAGATATAGACAGTCAAGATTTTTGGGTTCGTTATAAGGAGAAATAATCTTGAGAACAATGACAACTGACAAAATCTGTGGAAAAAGAGCAAGTGGGAGGTAAAGATTGGTTGGCTTGACCACATGGCACAGTTGGAAAAAGAAAACATATCTGATCCAAGACTTGTGATTATGAAAAATTGCAAAACATGACAGCCCAAACATATATTTTATAGACCTAACATGGCATATGATATGATGATGATGATGATGATGATGATGATGATGATGATGATGATAATGATGATGATGATGAAAGTCATGCGTTTGTGACATTGCATTGTCACTCCTAAGACAGCTGTTGATAGTTTCAGGGACTGTGTTTATATGTGACAAGCTGTGTCATTCTGCATGTATTTTAGTCACACATACACTGCTGCTACTTCAGGTGGCAGGTCAAGGGAAGTCTTTAATTTGCAGACAAAGGTATAAGAAAACACATTGGCTTGATGCTAAATTCTTTTTGCTTATTTGGCAATTAAACTTTTCTGTGCATCTATTCCAGGAGGGGTTTAAATGCACCTGAGCTCTTCATCAGTTCCACATAATTATAAAAACAGAAATGCTTTACATAACAAGGCGAGACCAGATATGCAATGATGTTACCTGAAAACAACATGGCTTAATACCTGTGTTCGACTTCCATTAAAACAATCAATTAACATGTTTGGTCACATGTCATGACCACCTCAGGACAGTGCTACATAGAAAGCAATATCACTCAGATACAACAGGAAATATGCAAAGAGCTGTCCTTGCAAAAGATGAATAAACATCCTGTTTACTGTTATTGCCCTCTCTTCCCCTGTTTCTAACATCTCCTCTTTGTTTCTGTTTTATACATATTGTGACATTTGGTTCATGTCTTTTGATCTGTGGTGGTGGTAGCAAATACAAAAGTGTTCAAATTAGGATAAACCTATGACAGGTCTAACAAATTGATTTATTTGGTTGTTTCGGGATTTGAAATTTAAATTTTGAGCACAACCCACCACTGGCAATGCTGATCACATTCTGGCATGAACCTAAGGCCTATCCACGTCAATATGGAAGCATTATACTCGAGTTTCGCTCTCGTTTGAGCTCGTCAGTAGTGCATATCCCTGACCAGATCCGGAAACAAGCCCCGGATCACGCGTATGAAGCGGGTGTGTAACCACGCGGCACACACTGGACACAGCCAAATTATCATAACAGAACACTACACTGTCACCCATCGTAAGCTATGCTCAAGATTGCCCAATCGCCGCGACTGACATCCGTCAATCGATGTGGACCCGAACGATCAGGAATTCTCACTGGCAAGGAACACCAGGCCTCCTAAAATCTGTTGGCATTTGATATGTTCCATGAAGTGTTGCTCAAGAATTATGGAGGAAATTTAAAGAAAAGCATTACTATCATGGATGCTGGGATATCGGTCCAGTGCTTAAAGGCAAAAGTTGAAGAAGAAGAGGGCTCACTCAGAAATAGTTTTAGTTTTAGATAAAGAAAGCTCTATTTCACACGACAAACACAAGTGATTTAGTCCTGACTTAAAGTTTATGTCATTCATAATTTGTGCCTAATACTTTTCTCTTCATTGAAAATGCAGGGATTCTGTGAAAGGTTCCCGCAGAGGTTCTGAAGACCAAGGTGGTGTGTTTGAGACTGTTTCTAAACCAGAATTCAAGAAAACCCCGCAAGACTTAGAAATCAGGGAAGGCAACCCAATCCGGCTTGACTGTCTGGTCCTAGGACGCCCTGTCCCTGAACTCTTCTGGTACCGAAATGGAGTCCCAGTTCACACAGATGACAACCATAAGGTAGAATCAGCATCTGTCATTCATGTAGTCAGGCAATTTGTTTTCTTTACTGCAAATTTGTGAATACTTTGTAGTATTGTCAGTTCTTCAGTGTGTCATTGTATTAATTTTCCCCACCTCTTCATCTGTCATATCTCTTTCTGTATTGTTCAGGCTGCCTTCTGTTTTTAAGCTAACAGATTCTTAAATAAACTTGTGTTTAGGCAGTTTGTAGTTATTAGATACAGCAATGTGTCCACTTTATCTTAAACCTAAGATACAACTGTGTGGTCACTTACCTGGCATCACAGTGGTCATTGGTTCAAATTTTCCTCCAAGCAGATCCCAGATCTACCCAGTTTAAAATGGTACCAGGAAATGTCTTGTGAGGACAGCTGGCCTGATGGTAACCATATCAACCCTAAACTGACATAAATTGAGAAATGAAGAGCAGAAAGAAATTAAAATTAAGAATTAAAATAAATTAAGAAATAGACAACAAAAGCTCATTCAGAAACTGAAATAAAATCAGAAATGTAGAGCAAAACCTCCATCAGAATGAACATACAATAAGAAATAGACAACAAAATCTAATTGAGTAACTAGAATAAATTCAGAAATGGACAGCAAAAACTCCTCATAAACTGAAATAAATTCATAAGAAAATTTTAATAAATTTATAAATGAACAACTGCATCAGAAACTAAAATGAAAATCTGGCTAGAGACAGACCTGCGTGGACATAAGTCATAAAGAGTACAATAAAACAAAAAAAGTAAGTTAAATAAAGGACCCATTTCAACACCTTCAGGCTTGTTTGGTATATGGTGGTAGTGCCTTATTTGTATAGACTAAGTGGCACTAGATATCTGATGTGGTTAGTGTCACGCTGGCCATCTGTACTTCCCAGCATGTTTGTTGCTACCAATTTCAGGCTGGGTTGACCTGGCAGCCCAGATACATACAAACATTCCTACCTCAATGGGGATTGGAACACTTGACCACCAGGTCAGCATGCTAGCTGGTCCACAGCTCTCACAGCTCCCACATCTACCTCAGCTCCCACATCTACCTCAGCTCCCACATCCCCCACAACTCCCACAACTCCCACATCCCCCACAACTCCCACAACTCCCACATCCCCCACAACTCCCACATCACCCACAACTCCCACATCCCCCATAGCTCCCACATCCCCCACATCTCCCACATCCCACTCAACTCTCACAGGTCCCACATCCCCCACAACTCCCACATCCCACTCAACTCTCAGCTCCCACATCCCCCTCAGCTCCCACATCCCCCACAACTCCGACATCCCCACAACTCCCACAGCTCCCACATCCCCCACAACTCCCACATCTCCCACATCCCCCTCAGCTCCCACATCGCCCACAACTCCCACATCTCCCACAGCTCCCACATCCCCCACAACTCCCACAGCTCCCACATCCCCACAACTCCCACAGCTCCAACATCCCCCTCAGCTCCCACATCCCCCACAACTCCCACATCCCCCTCAGCTCCCATATCCCCCACAACTCCCACATCCCCCACAACTCCCACATCCCACTCAGCTCTCACAGCTCCCACAGCAGGAGGTGATAACCTCATAAGTTATGAGACAAGGCAGTTAATTCTACAACATGAACACCTATAACAATCTTACATCCACACATGCAATCCAATGTTTGGTGAAGAATCCAAACAAAATTCCCACATTTTTCTATTTGGGGATTTATTTCTTACAAAATGTTAATACTTATGAATAAAATGTGAATTAGTGGGTAGATGTGAAACAGATGTGTTTTCTTTAACAGATTGTTGTGAATGAAGATGGTGTCAACTCCCTTCTCATCATGTCTGCATCTCGCCACGATGCTGGCACTTACACTTGTGTGGCCAAGAACAGAGGAGGGGAGGATACTTTCACTGTGACTCTCAGAATTCTTGGTAAGTGCTCTTCTCTATGCCTCCTCTCTTGATACATTTACACAAACATGCTTGGGCGCTGTCATTAGGTCAATGCTAGTTTGAACAGTGTGTACTTATAGTAGGATGTATGTGTTTCTATGCAAACAACACACCTAGAGAAGAGAGAGAAAGAGGGAGGGAGCCATTGAGAGAGAGAGAGAGAGTGAGTGAGGAAGAGAGAGAGGGTAGGAGGAAGGAAGAGAGAGTGGGAGGTAGGTAGAGAGAGAGTGGGAGTGAGGGAGGCAGAAAGAGAGTAAGGGAGGAAGAGAGAGGGAGAAAATACACACTTCTAGAAACATGTGTATTGAAAAAGATTGAGTATATATATGTAAACTGACCATGCACCACCACATAACAGCTCTTTTCCACTTTATTTGCTTGTTTAGAACGAGAGCAAATGCAACCTCCACGCTTCATTGACCGCCCACAAAACTACATTGTGGTTGAAGGCCACCCAGTGACCTTGACATGCCTAGCTACAGGTGTGCCCACGCCAATGATGAGCTGGCAGAAAGATGGACGGATGCTCAGTGAACTAGACTATAGGTAAAGTCAGATTTGAAGCTAAATATCTTGGTATTCTGTGTATTAGGGTCAGGATATTGTGGTCCTAAGATCATGGTTACACATGATTAACTCAGCATCATTTGTCAGTTTGAGACTCCAAGCTACTGATTTAACAGCAGTATATGTTTAGTTATTGCATGTCAGGTCTTAGTCAGATATGACTGAGTTACCATATGACAGTACATGGTACTACTTGCTTTCTGTCAGCATTGAATGTTGGGCAGCGTTCACCAAATCCGACACACCACATTATGCCAATGGTTTTGTGCGGATAAGTGCAATTGAGAGGGTACAAGCCTTACCCTAATGTGAGGAAATGCAAAAGACTAAATGTCATGACAGGGCAGACCAGGCCATAAGCCTTGATCGGCAGCTAGTCTAGGATGGAAGCTCTGACAGGCGGACAATTAGAGTATTGCTTTGCTGATCTGGCAGCTTCTGCAGCTGGTCTTGTTCCAGACTTATTCGTGTTACCTTTCCTCTGGAGTAAACTAGACAGGCCAAAATCATGCTGCATGTGCAACACATGGTCTCTAAATTCAGCCCAGGCTTTGTGTTATGGAGAGGTATAACTCTATTTTACAAACTATCGTCTGTCAAGATGGCTAGGTGCCAGTCAATCAGTCATGGTTAGTTGGTAGCTGTGATGTTTAATGCACCTACTAATGCTGGTCCAGGTTTCATTTACAGCAGAGGCAGGGTTATTTGTTTCTACCACATTGGCTCTAGGGTTGACCTTGCCTCATAAACAAGGGCACCAGACAATGTTCAGAATGTTCTAGCATTTGCTTGGGAAGGGAAGGGCACCAGGAAGGGAACTGGCCAGCCCAGCTCATATGTCATGTCCTAGACTATGTGAAGGACTAACACTAATGGCAGAACCTGCTGTTGGACTGCCGTAACCTTTGATATCTTTAGTCACAAACAATGGGTGAGCGGCTGGTCAAGTTGTTAGAACCCTGGGATGTCCATCAGGAGACCCAGGTTTGAATCCTCATTAAGGTGTTGATTTTTTTTTCTATCGGGGGCAAAAAGGAAACTCCAACCTGCACATTTTGCGGCGACTGCACAAGCCAGGCAGCCTTAATTCCTCAGGTTCAAGACCCCCCCTGCCCTACACCTCAAGGTACTATAGGCAGTATCATTATATCATAAAAGTGAACACATTTCACATTTGAATGTAAATTACAATCTGCAGAATTGAGACTGATGGAGGACGATCCACCCTGTACATTGATAGTGCAGAGGTTGGTGATTCTGCATGGTTCCAGTGCTCGGCTGTCAATATTGCTGGTACTGCAACCACACGCTCCAAGCTGGTTGTGGAGAGGGATCTGACCAAAGTTCCGCAGGTACCCCCAGTGGAACCCAGGAGAGTGATCTCACCGTAAGTTGTTATGTGGACATTCTGTCAGTTATGATAAATAGCTGTGTTTTATGTATCAACTCTTAGTATACAATGAGCCACTTGATGTCGCTTACAAATCACCTCATAGTTACCAAAGTTCACTCAATATGGCTGCAGTATTTGAGGCTAGAAATCTGAATTTTGTAAAATATATAGTTCATATTCCATTCCAGAATTTCTACAAGTCACTTGTGGTAATCTATGTGTTTACATGTGCTGGAATGTTCAGTTTGAAAATGATCTCAAATAGTGAGCTTTACATGACTAATACAAATAATGACCTGAAATTTACTCTTAAAAATGAGCTTGTAAAAAGGTTTTTTTTTGTTTTTTTGGAGTGTGCATGAAAAGAGCTAAATGTCATATATGTCTGTATTTTGTCTTTAGAGTTCAGCACCGAGAACATACTTACTTTTACAACAGTTATTCTGTAAGAATCGTGGAGCTCACTCAACAATCAAATAATGACACTGTGTGCTCTCTTACCTTTTGCAGTTGTTTGCCACCAAAATCCACTTGAACGATTTACATTATTACAGTCGTGTCATATTTATTGTTAGCATTCAAATAGTCATTGATCAAGTTGCTATAAAACAAATAGACATACACATTACTGATCTGATATTTTTACATCACCTTGTTTATATATAAATGTATTCATATTCTTAGATCTAATCTCTTGGACTTGTTTTCAGTATAATGATAAAAGAAGGCATATGTAGTAATTTATGGTGTTTGATTGTTGTAAGTGGATTAGTCAGAGTTCCTCCACAGATAATTTATTTTGTAACAGCCCTAGTATAACTGACGAAAGCGGTGTTCCTGACACGGTGATGTTGAGTTCTGATTTTTTTTTTAAATGCTGTGCAATTCTTGGGGAAAAACAGAGTAACATGCTGAAGTGCTCACATACTGGTCATGTGGCCATGTATTCATTGCTTAAATAGCACAGTATGTTTGACTTGGCACTTGACCACATACCAGATGAATGTATTCCAAAGATCAATCTCTATGAACAACTAGTAAACTATTATAACAACTGACCGTTCACTGCTGTAATTCAAAGATAGCATGTACCTGAGACATGACAATAATTTGGGAGTAAAAGCTTGTCACTATAATATATAGATATATACTGTGAGTAATTATCTTGAACTCTGTGAAAGGAGACTACTTTAATAAGCAAAGTAGAACATAACCTGACAACAGGAACACCGGTGCAGCAGGAGTCTGCCTGCTTGATGTGTCCATCAACCTTCAGTTTGATGTGGCTAAAGAAAATATTATTATTTTGAGTTCCAGTGTAAATACTCATTGTGTATTTAATCTTGTTATTGAATTAGTCAGTTCTCACGTAGAAAATTATTGAAAGCAGAAAAATGATGACTATATCTTGTGTGGTTATGAGCTGATTATTCAGAGTTCCATATAAACTAGCCACAGCACAAACACTCATTGTGTATCTAGACTTGTTTTCATTGAATTGTCAGTTATTACACAGAAAACTATTGGTAGTAGAAATACTGACTGCATATCTTTTAGTGCTATAAATTATTTACTGTACATATACTCATTGTGTATTTAGACTTGGTTTTATTGAATTAGTCCTCTCACAGAGAACTATTAGTAGTAGAATTACTGACTGTGTATCTTGTGTTGCTGCGAATGGATGCCACAAAAACTGAAAACTATTGACAGTAGGCATACTGACCGGTTATATCTCTTACTGATATGAATTTTGATGATGAATAATTACAAAGAATGAGATTATAGCCACATGTTCAAACATCTGCTCTTCCCAGTCATTATGAGATCCAGTCTGAGGGTCCAGTCCAGCAGATCTCATATGTCACTGAGCGTGACAGTGCCACTCTTCGTCTCATTAAGGAAGAGGAGTTAAAGAGGTGGAGCATGCATTTTCTTGGCATGGTTCTCCTTTGTTAATGTGCATGCTCATCACATTTCCTGTGTTCATAGTTTTGTTCCTTGTTTCTGTCATTTTGTTTCCAGTGCTGTGGCTAAGGTTTACAAACATAATCCTGCATAAAGTGTTGGAAACAGCTGCAGGAGATATGGAAGCAGACCACCTTGCACTGGTTTTCATACAATGATATGGGTGCTGGTCGTTCAGAAAGCAATGGCAAACTGGTATGGGTTGGTGATGACCCAGGATCATTAACCTGGATATCAGACAGTTGTAAGGTATTCTGGGAATTGTCTAGGCAGGACAGGCAATGAGGAAGGGAACTGGCTACCTCACCTCATATGTCTTTGTCTAGAGAATGTAAAGGCCTAACACTTCACACCCCAAGGGCGGTATCTGCTATGTGACTGTCCCTTTTACCTTAAACAATATGTGAACTGTTGGGGGTAAATATTTTGAGTGAGAGACATAATTACATTTCATGTTTACTCAATCTGATAAGTGATGGAGGGCATTGATGTTCAAGTTTATTCAGAGTATACCCAGACAGTTATCATGTGTTGCTCACTTGTCCCTAGATGATCAAAATACTTTGTGTTCTTAAGAAAATTGTGTTTGGTGCTATATGGAATTACCAGTGAAAGTATAGTGATTTTATGGATAAAATGAGTAAAGAAACTTGTTTGATTATCTAGAAGGTAACTGATGGAAATATGTTTAGTTTATTTATAACCATTGTATGTATGCTGAGCTACTTGATTTAGAGGGAGTCTAGAATCTATAGTTTGATCATGTATGATGAGTGACAGAAAAGCAGTGAGACAGTCCTGTAAGAAACATGAAAACTATAAATTGTTTAGATGAATTGGATATAGATTAAGATTTATGTGGACACATTATAAGAAGAAATCAACTTGAATACTTAATGACAACTGCCTAACTTGATGGGGACAGAGCACAAGAAAGGCAAAGAGATACATACCTAGATGGCCTGGTCATATGATGTAATCAGACAAGAGCACAGATCTCACCCAAGACCGTGGCTTACTAGTACAAAGGTCATGAGTGTAGTCCTCTAGGAATGATGAGAAGATGTCTTCTGACCACAGTCAGCTTGAGGTCATCACAACTTGATACCATGGCTACTAGAGATAACTCTGGGAGAGCAAAGGCACTGCCATGTTAGAGACACCACATAGCCCTGTGTGGGCCATTCATGTACTGAGACAGTGGGAGACTAGACACATATCCTACATGATGTGTCACTGTAAGTAGGTTACTTATATCATAGCCAATCTGTGGCAGCAGTGGTAGTTCAGATTGCTTGTCTGCCAGCCCAGTGTTCATGGATTTGAATTTGCATGCAAGTGAATTTGTTAAATTTGACTTGAACTCCCAGGTCAACCCCGCAGAAATTGTTGCAGGAAATATCTGGGGAAGTGATGGAGGTCATTGTTGACCACATCCCCCAGCGGGTGTGGGTTGTCTATACAAATATGGGTCCAACACTATAGGCTTAGTATGCCTCAGTGTGCAAAAGGAGCCCTGGACTGACTGACTGTAGAAACTTGATTTTAGAAATGTGTTTATCTTTTGAGACTTGCATGTTGAAGTCGTGTCTCAAGATGAGGATTTTTCAATATTTAGTGGCTTTTAAAATTGGTAGCAGAAGATGTGTTGTAGGTCTGACAGCCAGTGTGAGGCTGACCACCACCCCCTCCCCCCAAATCAGGTGCAGTTGGGTTCAACAAGATCATGACCTCACACCATATGCTGAATATTCTATGGTGGCATGGAAACTCTGTCCTGTGTTTGTGCCTGTGTGTGGGATGTGCATGCTCCTGCCCACTCCTGGCATGGTCTGACTTTCTTGGCGTCTCATTGTTGAATGATCACTTGCTGCAGACCTCAAGCTCAAGTGCCTTCAAGGATAGCACCACCAGCGCCAGCAGCCCCGGCTCCTACACCAGAGACCAGCACTCCAATGTTGACTGAAGAGGAGGAGGAGGAGTACCAGCGCAGGACTGTCTCTGATGCCAGGAAGATTTTCAGCCAGGCTGATGAGGTGCCAAAGCCTCCACCACCCAAAGTGCAGAAGCCTTCAAAGCCCATAACTGTACTGTTCAAGCCTCGAGAGCCATCTCCAAGGTGGATGATTTGTCTGCATGATGTTTTCAAACATGTTTTACTTTAGCAGACATGTTTTATATAGTTTCACACACTTATGGTTTCTCACATGGAATCTTAGTTTTCAAACATATTTTACGTTAACAGACATGTTTTTATATAGTTTCACGCAGTCATGGTTTCTCACATGGAATTTCACAGTTTTCAAACATGTTTTACTTTAGTAGACATGTTTTATATAGTTTCACACACTTTTGGTTTCTCACTTGTAATCTTAGTTTTCAAATGTATTTTATGTTAACAGACATGTTGTATATAGTTTCACGCAGTCATGGTTTCTCACATGGAATGTCACAGTTTTCAAACATGTTTTACTTTAACAGACATGTTTTTATATAGTTTCACGCAGTCATGGTTTCTCACATGGATTCTTACAGTTTTGTTATTAAAATATTTTATTTTTCCTTGACATGTATATACTCAATTTAAGATAATTGAAATGTGTGATTATATTACATTATTGTAAAATTGAAACTATTTATAAAGTGCATGTATTATATGACATATAATTTAGCTAAATAGCTAATTTCTCTCAACTGTATTTATCAAGATATTGCCCAATGTCCATGAGTTTGTTACTTGTTTAACATAAAGTTAAAACTAATAATGTTCTAACATTTTGCATTGAAATAATAGACTGTATATTTATCACCAATTCAGCTATGACATAAACAAAACTGGGCCGGTGCAGCAAATTAGCTATGCATCTGATTCTGAAAGAGGCTACCTACGATTGGTGGATGAAGAAGATTTGCCAAGGTTTGTTTGCATGGGTTGGAACTGCTGGCTTGCAGTAGGAGTGTCTTCCTCGTGTTTTCACTTGTCACTGAAATGCATGCAGTGCAGTTTGACTTATTTCTAAGAATGTGCTGCAAAATCATCTGTTAGAAGGATTTTTGTTTGCCAACTACATCCAATTACAGACCAGCAATTTTATAAGTGGTTGAACAAAATAAACATTATCAACACAATAAAACAATTGGGGTAGGATTTTTGGAAAAGAATGGAGGCCAGAGAGTACAGCTATAAGACAGCCAGGAACATTTGCATGGATGTTTCAATGCATGAATTGATAACCAACTGTGGAAAGTGACTGTTCTCACTGTCACCATAATATGTGATTGAAAACAAATGTGCATGCAGTGAATGATGTGACTTATCTTGTGAATGACTGAGCTGGTCAAATATCCCAGTTACCTAATTCTGATGTGTCTAAACATCTGCTTGTTAATGTGGTCACCACTGTGGTGAAGGGGTTACACATAAATCCACAACCCTGCATACTGCATTTGAAATAGCTGCTGCAAAGGGTTAGAAAGTAGACTGCTTTGAGCTGGTTTTCATATAATAGTATGAGTGCCTGCGGGTCATTCAGAAAGCCATGGAAAACTACTGAATGTAAAATTGCCAAGAAATCACAAACAGCCAAAAAATGCTGGGGTTGACTGCAATATCATGTAAAAGATATGCAACTAACTTTAGCAAATCTTACACAGAACCAGTGTTAACATACAGCTGTGAATCATAGACAATTTGTAAACAGGCATGAAAATGCATTGCTGCCAAGCAAATGTGGTTTTATAGATACCACAAACAGCAAGAATGAGTGATGAGTATGTTACAACATGGGCCAAAACATAAAGGCAAGCATAAGGAAACGGTCAACATTATTTGGCCATGTTATAAAAGAAAAGAACAGTGAAATAATTTAAAACAAATTTACAAACTCTTGGGACTAAAAATAGAGGACAGAGAGAAGAGATGCTAGACAGGTCTTGGATCATTGCATGGGCAGATTTCAGTGCATGACATGACAAATAACTCCTCAAAGTGAGGCTTCATGCTTAACCCTATAGACAATGCAGTTGAAGATGAACAGACAGAAATTACTCTATGGATATAGTCAGGCATGCTCAAGGTAGCTGTTATAAAGATTGTGACTTTCATTCATATTAATGTAATGGGTTGCACATTTGCCTTGCAGTAATCTTTATCAACACACTGAGCACATCTATCACCTGGCTACATGTTACATTCCTTATCTCAACATACTATTTTTATTGTATTTTTGCTGGTGTTTGTCACTTTTGTTAAAATCACGTTGTAATTATTTTGTGTTTGGCACACAAATGAATTTTTATAAATGTAATTTGCACGAAAGAGCATGTATTTGTTTCTGGAACTGTCACTAAATTGAGTATACTGATGACTTTTATTAGACACAAGTTTACCATTGGCTTGACACTTGTAAATGATCAGTATGATGTAGATAACTTGTTTTTTTGTTTTTTTTTAGATTAATGTCATGACATGTGGCAATAATATAAACTCAAGTGTTATTATAAAAATGTATAGTAATTATGATATTATAGAAGAATTATATAGTTTTCATAATAATACATAAAAATATAATTGCCAATGTCATTTTACTATGCATATTGTGCATACATAATCGTAGAGACTATAATTTTAATGATTCTGAGCAAGCAAAACTCAACATTATCTATATATGCTGTTCCTCAAGGTGAATGATACAACTAACAGACATGATCATGTCTGACTACAGCTTCGTGCCTATATTGTGCTACCACTGACAGATTTCTTGGCTAAGATAAACTACTATCTACTCTTGTTTGTAAATTTGCTGTCACAGCCTTTATTTGAGGAAAATCTATTTACAAGTTTCTGCTTATAATGCCATAAAGTTTGACTGGTCGCTTTGTTGTCTAAGTGAATGTATTTACATATACACATTTATTGGACATTCCTATTAAGTGTCAGAACTGTTTTTATACATAATCCCTTGTCATTTTTCTCTCAGATTCACAATCTATTGCAAATATCTTCTTCACTTTGTATAACATAAATGGAGTCAGGATACTTTTGTCTTCAGCTGACCTGTTTTGTGTGAAGACACTTTTGTATAGTTGCAGCCTGTAGTACCCGTACAACTGATCTGTTTGGTATGAAGACACTTTTGTGCAGTTGAGGCTAGTATGTATCTCTTCAGCTGACCTGTTGTGTCTGAATATATTATTGGTTGACTAGACAATGCCTTCAGGCTGATCACTATGACGCTCCAGAGCTTATCCTTTATTAGCGGCAGCTTTGCATTGTTCTCTACTACTACAGCTCTGGGGTTGACTCTAAAATTGGTACCAGTGATGTTTCTAAGAAGGAAGAGAGTGAGGAAGTCAGCTGGTCACTTCATCTGATGACACTGTTACTTATGATATCTGATGGCCTAATATTTCAAACCCCAATGGCAGTATTTGCCATGAGATTATTTTTCCCTGTTGGTAGTTATGTTAACACTGTGATACATGGACTGCAATGTCTACCTTGTTTAAACAACAGTGGACAAATTATCAGGTAATCTTGTACTGGGGGTCACAAAGATGGACACTGGACATTAAAGACATCTTGCTCATGTGCAAGCATTAGATGGGAGAACTGGCACAGGAGTGTGAATATTTTAGTTGGGCCGTGAATGAGGGAGACGTTCTGCCAAGGACCAGCTATATGATGATGATGATAATAATTACAACCTAGTTCATACCGTTTTCTGTTTCTGCAATTTCAGGAAGTTGCCAACTGAAAGAGCGGAACCTGAGCCATCGTACCTGTCTGAGGCCAGGTGAGTCAAACCAACCATGTTTCCTGCTGATGTTTAGATCTGCATTGCTCAATGTTACTTTTGTTGAGAGTTTATGGAGGCTGACTTAACTTAAGAAGACAAACAATCAACAGGGCAGTTTACATAACTGATCAATGTCAGAGATTAGTAACAACACTTTAAAAACAAATGTTATCTAATAGACTGATAATAAAGAAAACCAAACCAATATATACATATATAGTTACCTTATTTTGTGCATATGTTTTTTTTTATTGCCCTATAGTTCATATTGTCAGCTATCAGTTCAGAGTGGCGTCAGTGCTGCTTCTTAAGACCACCAGTCTGAGCCTAGAAAAGCCTCCTACAGTGGAGGCAGAGAAGAGTCAATTGTTGATCAGATGGAGATCACTTGTCTGACAATATGATCTGTGCATGAATTGAATTTCAGTGACGCATAGTTACACAATGTCATTCTGACTCCTGGATTGATAACATTTAATCCAACTGAAAGTTGCGATCCAAATGGCTGGAATAGAAGCATGTTGTTCTCAGAACAAGATAAACCAGTAACAGAGGCTCTGGGACAAGGATTTTCTTAGAACAAGACATACACGTCACATAAATGTGACAGGTTGTTTTCGTGTAAGACATACATGTCACACAGATTTTGAGACACAGTTGTTGTCAGAGCAAGGCTTAAACAGTCAGAGATGTTGTGATAGGTTGTTGCCAGAGTAAGGTACACACAAGTCACAAGGATGTTGTAACAAGGATATTGTGACAAGGGTGTTCTTAGAACAATTTTTCAGGCTGAGCAGATGAGAAAGTTAATATGAATATCTTTGTTAATGTGGCCATTATTTATTATGAAATCAGTTTATGTAATGGATGTTTGATCTATGTACGATAACACTGGCTATAGTTATTTATTCTCTTTCATTGTGGATGTAATTCTAATGACTTTCAACAATTTATTATAGGAAAGACTTTGAGCCCAAACTGAAACCTGTTACTGCCATAATTAAGATTCCACCGCCCCCTGTGGCACCGAAGCCAGAAAAATTCATTTCCAGGTAGCTTGGCCTGATTGTTCTAAAACAACATGCATGAGGGAACTAACATGTCTGCATGTTCACATTGTCATGCTGGTGTTGATTTCTTGTTTGCAAGTTTTATTTTCCATACAAATACATGATGTGGGACACTGTTGCTGGCTTGCTGGCCAAGGGCTTACGAATGCTCAAAACACAGCTCCTGGCGATGTGGCAGCAGACCGCCCAGTCTTAGTTTCTATACAGTGGTATGAGTGCTGCTCGTTCAAAAAGCAATGGCAAACTGCTGAATGTAAACATTCACAGGAATCACAAAACTGCCAAAAAATGCTGGAGGTGACTGCTGTGTCCTGTAAAGGACGTAGCAGTCAACTAACACTGTTTCAGAAGTTTGATCTCCCCGTCTATGCTTTGCATGTTCATTTACAACCTCATTTTACTGTTTATTTATTTACTATGTTCATCTGGTATCTGCACTGTTTCTGAGTTACTTTCCGTTCATTGTTTGCTTACTTTAGTGGCACATTTTGTTTTCACCAGCTGTGGCACATTTATGGAAACATGACAGTAATGAGGAGGTGCATATCTTCATTCTGAATTGCCTTCTAATTATTAACTTTAGTCATTTTTCATTAAATCATTACTAATGCAGTTTATTTGCTTAGCCAATGGTGAATGGAAGTAAATTGTCATTATATTGATCAATTTGAATCCATCATAACTGACACATTTCTAACTTCAGCAGTAAATCTAAAAGGGTTTGGCAGTGTATTAATGATTAAGAAACCAAAAATATAAATGGAAACATTTATCAAAGGCAAATATTGAATTTTGCAAGAAGTAACTTTGCTAAAGTTGAGCTGGATTTATAAGAAGCAATAGATTTCTTTCTGGTAATAACACCATAAACCAGTGACAAGGTGAGTGATACCTGCAAATCGGTATCAGCAACAGCCCTTGATACTGAATGCTGGCAGATCCTCTGTTCACTTGACATAAAATACAATTCATTCATTGAGACACTAGATAACAAAACCATTTCCACAAAAAACTGCCTCAACTAACCAGGTCAAATTCTGCACACAATTTCTCTACGTTGACTTAAGAGCTGAAACCCAACCCCAGCTGATAAGCATGGGAAAGCAATAGTGGAGCCCCAGCGAGAACCCCTTGTTGATGCTGGATTCATGAGTATAGGAAACTGATTGTGGCAGCAGAAGAAGAATATCTGAATTCATTCCCCAATTGTTATATGTAAAATAACGTTATTGTTCAGTTTGTACAATCAGAATATACATTCAGGGAAAAAGGGAACTTTTTTCAGCACTTTGTTTTTTTTAAAAATATTTTTTATTTACATTTACTGTATATGGACAGATGAACAAGTCCTTCAAGAAACAAATGAAGATCATAAACTGATTAGGGTCATTAAACGTAGACAATCAAAATTTTTTGGGCATGTTATGAGAAGAAATAACTTGGAGAACTTGGTGACAACTGACAAGATCGAAGGGAAGAGCCCAAGGGGAAGACCGAGAAGTAAATACCAGAATGGCGTGGCCACATGGCAAGGTCGAGACAGAAACACGGAGCTGATCCACGACTCTGGTGATCGAGTGAGATGGCAAAACATGACCGCCCACTCTTATCGGCATGGCACATGATGGATAGATGGTATATGGACAGACATTTTAAAGGTTAAGAAGTGAATGGTGTCATTTCTTCCATTGCTGTTCTTTCAAACTCTTTGTTTTCTGCATGTTTAGGATGAGCAACAGAAACCCATGATATACACTGGTATATTCCAGCAAACAGGGTTATTATTTCTGCAATTATTTAGTGAATGCTTATTTCCTTTTTTTGGGGTCATTGATTGTTTTAAATGTGAGGTTAACAGGTTATGGCTGCATGCAGATAGTCAGTTCCTC
This sequence comes from Cepaea hortensis, assembly GCA_963921405.1. Lineage (NCBI taxonomy): Eukaryota > Metazoa > Mollusca > Gastropoda > Stylommatophora > Helicidae > Cepaea > Cepaea hortensis. The sequence goes on from OY992879.1 coordinate 37,221,388, forward strand.
AGTTTTACTTGTAAATTGTGCCATACAAATATATCTCTTACTTGAGAAATATTGGGTTTTAAATGCATGTAGCCACAAAGATGTTTCTATCATTCTGTGTGTTATATGAAATTTAACTTATTTATGGAATTATCCAAATAACAGTGTACATTTTAAATCCTAACTATCATTCAATACTTTCCTTCACAAGTGAAATTTGTGTTTAATAATTACAACATATTACCTACTATGCATACATCATCAACTGATACATAAAATTATTACATGTGAAATTATTCAGATTATTATTTTTAATATGCATATCGAAACAACATAGGAATTTTCTTCCTAAATAAATTGTAACAGTGAAATTGGCAATTTATTGTTTTAATTGAGAAGCTTGTGTGTTTGTGTTCCACTAATTCACTCTGGTGTTTTAAGTAAATATAAATAATTGACATGCAAACACTTTACAAATAATATAATATACGTTGTAAACATTTTATGAATAAAAAAAGTATATGCTTATATGCTATAATATATGTGTGTATGTATTATATACTTTGTATCCTAAACATAACTCAGGGGTGTTGAACCAAACATGATACAACTGAGAAAGAAGAATGAACCTGCAAACATCAGATTCCAGAATGTCAGCACATTTATTCTGTTTCATTTCAACACAATGCTGCTAGTATTGCTTCTATAGTGTATGTCAACTGGTAAACAACATCAGCATTTCTGTATATTGATCATGTTTAATTTCAGCACTACGCCAACAGTGAGTGGACCCCCAGAGTTGCCACCATTCAAGGCAGTCATTCCTATTGTACAGAAACAGAAGGAGTTCAGGTGGGTGGTCAGTTTCACTACATACAACAATACACCCCTTGAATGCATTTTGATTATCTGCTTTCATTACTATATTCAACTTTCAGGAAGCAAACATATTTTATTTGAATTATTATGTTTATTTTTCAAATGTAGCTATAGTTTCCCTGTTTTTTTTTCATGAGCACATGTGGACATATCATATTCAGACCTAGTGTTGCTTTCATGGTTTCATAAAATGTTGACTGTTCATCACCTGAAGATTTCAAGTGATATTTTGATTTGTAAGTGTTACTTTCAGGATTTCATAAAATATTGAATGTTTATCACCTGAAGATTTCTAGTGATATTTTGATTTGTATTTCTGTATGTTCTTGTGTTATCATCATTTGCATTTGTTTTTGTGTGTTCTGTAATCAACACAGACATGTGGAGCCACCATCTCCAAGAGCCGAGCCCAAGAGAACTGCTCTGTATATCCCACCAAGGTGAAGCAGCTTGCATGAACTACAGCAGTTGTCTTTACCATTATTCCGTTATTTACCTCTTGTTATTTTTCTTTCTGTGTAACAGTTCCCACAGATTGATTGTTTCAGTTATAATAATGGATGCTTTTTTTCTTTGTCACTTTTGAGCACAACAATCAATCTCTTTGTTTTATTTATTAAAATTTTTGTTTTTATAGTATGATACAGACATTTTGTAATGTAAGAAAAATCTCTCTGTATTTTTGTGTTTATTTATGTAAATACATTTGCTTCCATTTTCTAATGCATGCAGAATGATACATGTAATTTATGACCTCATTTATTATGTGGTTATTGGTTTTATGGTTGTTTTAAGTACAAAATACAACTTTATGCCATAAGCATTCTCATTTTCATGTAAAAATAAAAGTATTTGTTCTGTTACCTTTCTCCATTTATTCCACATTGTCTACAGATAGACAGTAATAGTATACATACACTAAAATTAATTTGCATGAGATATATGTAGATTGATGTGTGAGATTCACAGGTTGACATTAGACATACACATTCACTAATGTTGGCATCGGTCAACACAGATATATATATATATATATATAGACTGGCATGTTAAAAAATAAAGGCCGCAAACTTGATAGAAGTAAGTATTTGAGGAAATTGTAGATAATACACAAATATCAAGCTAAAGTCAATCTCAAAAAGATTACAAACATGCCATCCACAGCAGATGAAAACTTTAGATAATAGCAAATTTTCAAAGAAAAGATGATCATGTCACTAGCTGATTACTCGTGTACACTGTTGAAACTAGAACAGGATCTGGAACAGGTAATATTGTATCTACTCATGTGGTTTGTTTCTTGCAGCGAGCCAATCAGGCCACCATTGATCTCTCCAGTAACCACCACACAGGAGCCCACATTCCCTCCTCAGGTCTCTCCAAAACCAGTTCTTGCACCACCTGCTCCCAGAGCCAGGGTGCGTAAACCGCCTTCACCAGTTGAACCAAGACCAATCATTCTGCGGCAAGAGCCTCCACCAGAGAAGCGTGACTTGCACATAGTCACCAAATCATATGAAATCAGGTGTGATATTGAGTGGGTTTGCAGTTTGAATCTTGCTGACTCACACATTCTTGACCACACCATGTAGTGCAGATACTGCCGCACATGCTGACTAATGAACCTAACCATGGTTGCTGTTCTTTGCCATGTTTTGAGATGTGCTTTTGTTGTAGTTGCATTGTTGACATGTTCCAATGTAGTCAGGACCAGTTAGAGAACAGCTATTTGTTCAATGCAGGCGTATTGTCTCCAGATAATAAAGATCTTGACTGCAGCTGTATATTACAATATATAATGAAACACAAAGAAATGTATAGGGCCTGTGGAGAAATAATGAATACAAACACATATACATACATGACTGGGACCTCGGACCTGAACAGAATAGGAATCCCAGTGGGAAAATAAATGGAAATAATGTAATAATGTAATAATTACTAAGACAAGTATAGCTAAGTAAGATAATGCATAACACACCTGTCTAATGTTTCGTTATTTGAAACCTGTCTTAAGAACAACACAAACATGACAAATAATAAATGAATAATAAAAACAATAGCAATAGTACAATGAATAATAATTGTATTATTACTCATGTTTGTATTGTTCTTGAAAAATGGTTTCATTTATTGGAATTTCAGACACTATTCTGTATTGTACTGTACTTTTTTATACTTGTCTTAGTAATTATTATACTATTAAATTATTTTCATCCATTTCTCCACTGTGCTAGCAATTCTGTTTATTTGATCTGAGGTCCTGGTCAGGCATGGATATGTGTTAGTACTTATTGTTTCTCTGCAGCAGCTAATCATGCCTTACGATTTCATTACATATTGTCTCCAGGCTTGTTCACAAATTAAATGCTGCCTCCACAAGGAAAGTTGGTTGTAGTGGATCTTCATCACTTTCTGTCTTTCACTCTGGTGTAAAGTTTGACAGACTGCTGTCCATTCATCTTTTTAGTTATCTTTCCACTTGTTTTGTTGCCTTCCTTTTGCTCAAAATCAACATTTTTCTGCAGTATGGTTTTTACAACAGTGCCAAATCTTTTCATGTGACCAACATGTTTGGCTTGTTTCTTTGTCGTGTCTTTCATCAGCTCTTTTTTTTCATTCCCAGTTATTCTCTGGGTCTCAACGTTTCATTACTTTGTTGCTTTTATGCCAGCACTTATGTGTATCCATAAATAGAGCACTATAAATATTATCATAGTTACCATAGAGTAGCACCATATACTGAGTCCAGCTCATAGTGTGGAATAACTGTCAAGTAAACAAGGGCACATGGTTTAAATAACCCATTCAATTTCTTCTATTTCACTCTTCTGAATATAAAAGACCATTGCTGCAAGCTCAGTTTCTTGTTGTTGTCTAGTGATGTTACTCAAGCTTCCAACTACACTCATTTAGCTCTGTGTTGTTATCTATTTTCCTTTCCACCTCTTGCATTTGTACCATGAATGTATAAATGCTGTGCTTGATTCTGGGAGCTGCAGTAACTTCTCTTATAACATCTAAATACAAAACATAGACAGTTTTAGAAAGTACAATTTGGTCCTGCTACATAACTGTTCAATGTTGGAAATGTACATTTTGCAGAATTATGCATTAACATTTTGTTTACATTTCAGCTGAACCATAATTTTAACTCAATGTCACTCATCTTTTATTCAGCTGTTTTCATTATGTGTAATCATCTATAGCAGTGGTTCTCAACCTTTTTTGGCCCGTGCCCCCCTTCACCATATTTTCAGAACGTCATTTCCCCCCCCCCCCTTTCCTATAAAAAATTTGGCCCGTGCCCCCTTCACTGTATTTTCAGAACGTCATTCCCCCCTTTCATATTTCCTATTTAAAAATCCCCCCACCCCTATACAATATACGTAAAAATGTAAGGTAAATTTAATAGCACATACTAAAACAAGTCTAGACATCCACATAAAACATGATTTGTGGGTCTACTGACTTTATAAAATGAATTTTAGAAGGATGAGATGTACTTAACTGTAAAGTATGAAGGGAAAAACAATATCAAGTAATCGGTTCTTGTATTAACGCGATCTTGAAATGGTCTTCATTCCCCCCCTGGAAACCCTAAAATTCCCCCCTGGGGGGGGGAATTCCCCACCGGTTGAGAACCACTGATCTATAGCATATATTGCTACTAGTATAGAATGTTTGCTTCTGATTTTGTTGGCTTTAGTTCATAGAATGTGCACTGGTTTTGTTTAAACTCACAATAAAATAATTGTATTTGCTCGTATATTTATTTTTAATGCTTTGTTGGTGTGATAATTTTTATTTCCATGATTTTAAATGTATGCTTTTGTTGTGTATGCTGAACTGAATGCTTTTTTTTTTAAATGACTTTCTCAAGGTCAATATTCTTATGGTTGTCACAGATAAATCTTCTGTTAGGTTACACACTATCACGTGTGTTCAGTCATTTGGACACAGTTAACTTCTTGCTTCCCTGTCATCATCATCATGTGCCATGCTGATAAGTGTGGGAGGTCATGTTTCACCATCTCACATGATCACCAGAGTCATGGATCAGCTCTGTTTTCTTATCGCAACCATACCATGTGGCCAAACCATCCAGATATTTTATTCTCTGCCTACCACTTGTTCTTTTCCCCTCAATCTTGCCAGTTGTCAACAAGTTCTCTAGTTTATTTCTTCTCATAATGTGCCCAAAAATATTTACTGTCTACGTCTAATTTCTAATCAGTTTATGGTTTTCATTTGTTTCTGATAGAACTTGCTCATAAGTTTTGTTTCTGTCTGTCCATGGTATTCTTTGCATTTTCCTCATAAACCACATTTCCACTACCATTAGACATTTTTCAGCTTGTCTGCTCTTTGTCAATGTTTTACATCCATACAAAAGTACAGGTTCTATGTAGCACTTCAACACTCTCTTTCTTGTTGCAGTTAACTTCTTTTTATTGGTCAGTATGTTTTCCATCTTGCAAAAGACAACCTTTGCCATAGTAATTCTGGTTCTAATCTCTTCAAGGGACCTTCCATCAGATGTTATGACTGTTTCAGGATAGTTGTACCGGTTTACTTGTTTAAGAATATTCCTGTTACCTGTATATTACATTGAGGTATTTCTTTCTTCTTAGAGGTGACCATAGTCACTGTTTTCTTACAATTCAATTGTAACCCTAGTTGTTCACTGTGTACAGTAATCACATTTGCTAAATGTTGTAGATTCTGTTCATTGTATGCATTCAATACAGATTCATCTGCATATCTTATATTATTTATGTTACTGCATATCTTATATTATTTATGTTATGTCCCCCATTGGCGAGTCCTCTGTCTTCTAAATTTCTCTTAATATTTTCACTGTATAGGGAAAAAAGATCTGGAGACATTACACATCCCTGTCACACACCTTTCTTAATAGAATGATATTGACCTACTTCATTATCAGTCTTTATGGCAGCTTGTTATTTCCAATGTTTATTTTTTACAAGTCTAATGTCTTTCCTAATAATTTTTAGATCTGCAGGCATCTTCATCGTGTTGATATGTCTTGCTTTATCGATAGCCTTTGTGTAGTCAATGAAGCAAAGATGTAGGTCTTTATTTACTTCTTTTGAATGCACTATTAATGTTCTCAACAAATACACAACATTTACTGCACCCTTGCCTTCTACAAACCCACATGTTCTTCCCTATAGGACATCATAATGATATTTATTAATGTCTCACAGCCCTTTCTTGTTAAATATATTTTGTGGTAATATTGCTACTTTTTTCAATTAATATTTTCATAACTAACTTTGTTTTTTTTTTTTTTTTTTTTTAAATATTTTCATAACAAGCTTATGTGTGTACGGCTTCCATTCCATAATTGATTGCTGTGTGTTGATGTGTTTCTCACATTTTATATGATGTACATTCAGATAATTATATATTTTACATGTTTCTGCTTACAGGCTTGTAAGATTTTGCTTTATTTCACAAGCAAATTGCACAACTCTCATAGACAAACAATAATGCCATGCAAATTGTCATGAGATCAGCTGCTATCTTGTACATATCTGTACATTTGGTAACTGCACTTCGGTTAATGTTTTACAGTCACAGATTATATGTTTCTAATAGTCAGTCTGTAATTAATATAAGCTGGCTGTGTAATCAGCTCTATGGTAGGAATTCAGAACCAAAGTGCTTATGTGCTTTTCTTCCAAATTGGTTGCTGTAGCAGATTTGGAATCTCATACTTCATATTAGAGAGTACTGCAGTCTTAAAATGTGGATTTTCTTAGATACCCACAGAAACGTTATTTGCTTTTATACAACATATTCATTGACAGAAATCGTAGACTGTTGCATAATTTATAGGCTACTACTCATATGATTCTAAAAAGATTTGACAGATTTAAGATAATACCTTCTGGAAAATTTGATTCTCTTTGTGATTAATGGTTGGGAATTTAACCATTCATTTTGCATGTTTATATATTCATGCATAATGTTTTGCTTTATAATTATTTTATTTGTTTCCTTGGTTAGTTTAATGCTGATTGCCATTGTTGCCGACACTGTTTATTTGATTAAAACCAGGTTTAACATTTCAGGTCATAGGAAGAGAATGACTGTCACACTGATTGTAGATGCATGTCCTTTTGTTTATTATCTTTGTCAGTGAACATTGTATAAGTCTAGCAACTGTTATGTGATAGATGATGGCTTAGACAAGAGATAGAAGAGGGCTTGGACATGAGATAGATGAGGGCTTATGGCATAAGCTTTATGCTGCTGGGGATACAGTGCACATGAAGAGAGGAAGAAGCCCCTCATGTACTGTTTTCACACACCCTATCTCTGTAGTAACACAATTCGTTAATGAATGTCCATTTTAACTGATTCAGTGCAGAAGGAAAATATATCGCTAAATGTGACCTCCCATTTGGACCAAGGATGATATATTGTCGTACTAAGGTCATCATGTTTGTTTTGTTTTGTGGTATTTTTCACAATTTTAATGCTCATTGAACAAAATTTATATTATAATACTTGCCTTTTCATTGTGTACCATGTTTGGTCCAACCTACATTTTGTTTGGCACTGAATCAGTTAAATGAAACTGTCTTCTTGATCGTTGTCCACAACATGTGAACAGTTGCTAGTTACTGAAGTCATTAAATTCAAGTGAAGACAATATTAGATATTGTATGTTTAGTAGAAGCTTCTGCATTAGCAGATTGTGTATTCTCTATAACAACTCTCCATTCTCTTCATTTTCCTCAACCATGTATTTCCTGTAACCATGTATTTCCTGTAATAGGCAGTAGTGAGTTTCTGGAGTCTCTCAATTCTTCAACAGACAGTTTTATACTGAACCCTTCTTGTTTATAGTCTGGATATGGAATGTCTGTTAAATATCCGCTTTTGTGGTATGTTTCATCTCATCTCATTCCTCTTGAACCTTGCGGGGTTCCTCTGCTTCCTCTGCTTCCATCTGTTCTGCACATCATTGCTTGTTGTGTTGTACTGTTAGTTGGTAACCTAGTTACATGGCCAGCGTCATATTCTCTGCATTGTGGTATCTCCAAGTAGTGCATCATTCCATCACAGGTCACCTTTCAAGCTATGACTGTTCATTACCAATGTAAATCTGTATGTAGGCACATCAATTTCTATTTTAAGTCTGTTTATTAGTCTATTTAGTTTAAAGTATACACATCATCTAGCTTCTGATCATCACATCTCCCCTTAATTGAATTTTTCAGGGTCTTTATTGTCTTGAAATTGTCCTTTATTGACTATAAGAGCACCATATAAATCTCAAGTTGCATCATACTTGCCATGTGTATGAAATTATGCTGGAGGGCCTAAGACAGTGGCCTGGAGGAATATCATCCAATGTAAATTATCCCAAACACCAAGGAATGAGATCTATTGACACATGAATACATGCACCATTTGGCTGGGCACGTCATGATGATGATTATGTTGTATTATGCAGTAACTAAATGATTGTTCTGTTGAATTGTAGATTTGGGTTTAGCCAGGAGAATTTGAGTTTCTTCATCTGTATATTTGTTCTAACAGTGACTATAGATTTTTGTTTAGCCTGGATAATTAAAGCTTGTTCATCTGTATGTTTGTTCTAACAGTGACTATAGATTTGTGTTTAGCCAGGAGAATTGAAGCTTGTTCATCTGTATATTTATGCTTGTTCATCTGTATATCTGTTCTCTCTAACAGTGACTACCCGGACAGTGCAGTGAAGGAGTACATCAGACGAGAGGGTGAAGCACCGCCAGTTGAGGATGTCTATGACAGAGAGAAGCAGAAACCAGCTCTCTTCAAGACACACATCCAGGACCTGTACCTGAAGGAAAATGATGCTGCCCACTTTGAATGCAAACTCTTGCCATATGGTGATCCTACCATGAAGGTAGAGTGGTTTAAGGACAGCGAACCACTTCATCATGGTAAGAAACTTAAGTAGATCAAACCAGCCATTGTTATTATGTCATGTGTCATTCATATATTCATATATGTTAAGCAGTTGGAGTGTTTTTGAATAACGAAGTCACAAACAATAGATTGCCTGGCATATTTCGCTGCATTTTGTCAGGTACATACTGCAGAATTCACACAACATAAAGTAAAATAACTAGATAAATCCTTCAAGCTGAAATATACACATGTTCGCACAGTAATATCAGTTGTCTATCACGGCAATTTTAAACTGACTATCATGTCTTTCTATTTGCACAAAACTGGCCCATGTAGATTAATCATGGCTTCTGCAAACTTTAACATGCGTCTACTTTGTGTATTAAACAACACACAAAAGGCACTGTCTCTATCAATAACATGGCCACTTTCTAACACGTGCCGTGCATCGATGAAGCAGGAAAATTCATTTACAACAGGCTTGCTGTGAGTTGGCTAAGGACCTACAATCTATTGGCAGATGAAAGGCAGAAGAATAAGAAGAAAAAGAAGAAGAAGACACTACTTTAGAAATAGTACATACAATATATGTAAAGATTGTCATTTCATCATCACCTGGCCTACACACATCCATAAAAGAGATTGTGTGTGTGAAAGATAGAGAGAAAGAGTGAAGAAGAATGTTTGAAAGAAAGAAAAAAATACGAGAAGACACTATTGTAGAAGTAGTTAAGGAGAAAAGAGTGAAGAAAAGTGTGAAAGAGAGAGAAAGAAAATGTCACAGCAACTAGTGTCAAGCAAGAGCAATCATTGACATTATTACTCATGAAGCATTTACTCTCTCCACCAGGCACTCGCTATAAACCAGCATATGACTTTGGCTTTGTGACCCTGGATATACTGTGGATGTACCCAGAAGATTCTGGTGTATATGAATGCCGGGCCACTAATGACTATGGGCTATCATCAACAGCCGCCAGGGTTGCTTGCAGGCGTAAGTGTGATTACTATGTTTACTGTTGTGAGTGGCACCTTGCCGTCTTGACAAACAAAAGTATGTGGATTGGAATTTGGCCAAAAAACCATTGCACAATGCCTGGGCTAGGGCTGTTATTGTTTGCACTGAATGCAAACACTGTATTTGTGCATGAGTTTTTTAAGGCCATTGGCCAAAGTTGAATAGGGGTCTGTCAGTGTTTTTATATTATAGGGGTGGTATGTCAGTGTTTTTATATTATAGGGGTGGTCGATCAGTGTTTTTATATTATAGGGGTGGTCTGTCAGTGTTTTTATATTATAGGGGTGGTATGTCAGTGTTTTTATATTATAGGGGTGGTCGATCAGTGTTTTTATATTATAGGGGTGGTCTGTCATTGTTTTTATATTATAGGGGTGGTCTGTCAGTGTTTTTATATTATAGGGGTGGTCTGTCAGTGTTTTTATATTATAGGGGTGGTCTGTCAGTGTTTTTATATTATAGGGGTGGTCTGTCAGTGTTTTTATATTATAGGGGTGGTCTGTCAGTGTTTTTATATTATAGGGGTGGTCTGTCAGTGTTTTTATATTATAGGGGTGGTCTGTCAATGTTGTTATATTATAGGGGTGGTCTGTCATTGTTTTTATATTATAGGGGTGGTCGATCAGTGTTTTTATATTATAGGGGTGGTCTGTCATTGTTTTTATATTATAGGGGTGGTCGATCAGTGTTTTTATATTATAGGGGTGGTCTGTCATTGTTTTTATATTATAGGGGTGGTCTGTCAGTGTTTTTATATTATAGGGGTGGTCTGTCAGTGTTTTTATATTATAGGGGTGGTCTGTCAGTGTTTTTATATTATAGGGGTGGTATGTCAGTGTTTTTATATTATAGGGGTGGTCGATCAGTGTTTTTATATTATAGGGGTGGTCTGTCAGTGTTTTTATATTATAGGGGTGGTCTGTCATTGTTTTTATATTATAGGGGTGGTCTGTGATTGTTTTTATATTATATGGGTGGTCTGTCAGTGTTTTTATATTATAGGGGTGGTCTGTCAATGTTGTTATATTATAGGGGTGGTCTGTCAGTGTTTTTATATTATAGGGGTGGTCTGTTAGTGTTTTTATATTATAGGGGTGGTCTGTCAGTGTTTTTATATTATAGGGGTGGTCTGTCAGTGTTTTTATATTATAGGGGTGGTCTGTCATTGTTTTTATATTATATGGGTGGTCTGTGAGTGTTTTTATATTATAGGGGTGGTCTGTCAGTGTTTTTATATTATAGGGGTGGTCTGTCATTGTTTTTATATTATAGGGGTGGTCTGTGAGTGTTTTTATATTATAGGGGTGGTCTGTGAGTGTTTTTATATTATATGGGTGGTCTGTGAGTGTTTTTATATTATAGGGGTGGTCTGTGAGTGTTTTTATATTATAGGGGTGGTCTGTCAGTGTTTTTATATTATAGGGGTGGTCTGTCAGTGTTTTTATATTATAGGGGTGGTCTGTGAGTGTTTTTATATTATAGGGGTGGTCTGTCAGTGTTTTTATATTATAGGGGTGGTCTGTCAGTGTTTTTATATTATAGGGGTGGTCTGTGAGTGTTTTTATATTATAGGGGTGGTCTGTCATTGTTTTTATATTATAGGGGTGGTCTATCAGTGTTTTTATATTATAGGGGTTTCTATACTATAGTATGACTCCAACTAATTGTTTATTCTGACAGCTCTCCGGTCTATCATCATGGACTCCCAGCTGCCTGGAGAGGGTGCAGCCAGGTTGATGGAGATGGAAGAGCATTGGAGAAGGTCAGTAGAAATTTATCTACAAATTTGCTTTGCCTTTGACTTTATTGGATTTATTTTTGTGTGTGTTTTGTTGTATTTCAACATTTGAAAACTGGTTCTCAAATATTAATGAATAGGTACAAGTTACATAATGACAGACAATAGTGGATGCAAAACAGAAAACAAGAAGTTAATAGGATTTGCCACCATTGTGTTAATAGAAATTGTCAAAGTTAACTTGCCTTTATGTATATTTGTACATAGTTTGATAAATGCCTTATGGGTTAACAATGAGAGCATGATGTTTTATGTTCATTTTGAATTATTATATTGTATGGAAACATGCACTGTGAACAAGCAGCTAGAAGAAAGAATAAGTACACTTGAAATGTAAGTAATACTAGGGCAGATATGAGGACAGTGACAAATATAGAGGTCTTAAACTAGGTATTCAATGATAATAGCTGAACAAGATCAGAATTAGTCAAATGTAATGATTGGACATCAACAAAGACATAACATACTGCTAAAAACCATAATGGAGGGAATGATGGAAGGTAAATTAACACGAGGAAGGCCATGTTTTATGTGGGAGGATAACATCCAGAGATGGATACAAAGATTATACCAGAGTGTACCATCATCATATGTGATGAAATGCTGAAATCCATTGCAGGGATCATTGTGAAGAAGACAGTGCATATGATTTGATAACTAAACAAAAATAAACAAACAGTCTTTGATTTCAGTGTTTCTTTTGACACTATTTTTATACGCAATGACACTTCTTAGATATACACATTTTGGCATCCCTTGTTGGTGATGATTTGTAATGGACTTAATATTATTGTACTAATTTTCATCACCACAGTCACATGAATGTGGAGGAGAGAGTAATTGAGGAACCTAAAACCAAGTCACCACCTAGCATAGACCTCAGGCCTGAGCCAGTCGAAACAGAAGAGGGAGAACCCGCCAAGTTCCTGGTGAAGGTCAGTGGCTACCCACGGCCCAGAGTCAGCTGGTGGATTAATGGCAGTCTAATTGTTGGGGTAAGTTAGCAGAATTGTAGCAGCTTGTTCTACGTTAGACCAAGGTTAGAGACATTAGATATAGATAGTCACAAATTTTGGGAGTACATAATGAGGAGAAAAAAACTTGAAAACTTGGTGACAATTGGCAAACTTGATGGGAAAAGAGCAAGTGGATGACAGAGAGATAAATATCTGGATAGCTTGGTCACATGGGATAAATGGGACAAGACCTAGTAATAACAATAGGCTAACATGAAATCTGGATTACAGGTCTGAGAAACCATTCAGTCATACCAGAATGGAAAACTGTCATTGTAAATCCAATACTTGTAAATATGTTCAATTTGCTGCTTTTAGTTTAATTCAAATACTGATATTTTGATTATTCTACTTCTGATTTCGTGTTCGTTCTTCTTTTGACTTTGTTTCTGATTAATTACAGTGATATAAATGTATCAAATTTTCAGAGCACTCGCTTCAAGGTGACCTATGATGGAATGATGCACTACTTGGAGATACCCCGATGCAGAGAATATGATGCTGGCCAGGTTCGAGTTGTGGCCAAAAACTCAGAAGGAGAAGAAGAAGTCAGCACGTCTCTCATTGTCCTGCCCAAAGAGGACTGGAGAGCACACCTGAAGCAAGCTCCCAAGGGTGAGCAGACACAGACTGCCACTGTTACTTGACTTTGTTTGTTTAATAGCCAAGAACTGGCAAGAGCTGCATGCTGTGTTTAATGTTATTATTTGTTCCCAGATACTTTAGTGTTGCTGTTAATGTGGTACCAGGTGGCTTGTTATTTTAAAAATTATTTTCAAGCATCTTTCTTGTCCACTTGTGAATATTCCGTGGAATACATATCTCATAATCAGACAGCCACAATGAGACAGTGTATAACCCCACTGGAATATTTTGTTCCAAACGTACATCTGAGGCCCAAACTTTAGAACAGCTGTGACTGTTCTTTACTGGTGCGAACCTGTACCATAAGGTCTTGAAGGAGGTAACCTGCTAGGACTGAGAAGTGCACTAAACAAGATCACTACCAGAATGTGAACTATACTACAGTAGGTATTATTACATCATGGAGTGCCCAGAAGTGAAAAAGCAGACATACTTGCAAACAGTGTGGAGAATATGAACAAGAAGATAACAGAATCTCATACTTTCAAAGAAAGACAGCTATCCAGGCTATTAGAAATGTATAGAATCAACTCAGTGATGACTATTACATTCTTAACTGGCAGGGACAAATCACCATTCTTGACCCTAAGACAGGATATAACAAACTGGATACAGGCATGAATAGAGGCATTATCTCCCTGCTTCACCACTATGTACATGTCAATTAAACAATCAATCTACATCATATGTTATGCAGTATTGGTAGTGAAGATAGTGGTATCCAAAAGGGGCATAGAGAACCTAGTTATTGTGTACAATGTGTTAATTCTAGTGAATCCTGTGGTGATGTTGTGTACAATGTGTTAATTCTAGTGAATCCTGTGGTGATGTTGTGTACAATGTGTTAATTCTAGTGAATCCTGTGGTGATGTTGTGTACAATGTGTTAATTCTAGTGAATCCTGTGGTGGTGATGTTGTGTACAATGTGTTAATTCTAGTGAATCCTGTGGTGATGTTATGTACAATGTGTTAATTCTAGTGAATCCTGTGGTGATGTGTACAATGTGTTAATTCTAGTGAATCTTGTGGTGATGTTGTGTACAATGTTTTAATTCTAGTGAATCCTGTGGTGATGTTGTGTACAATGTTTTAATTCTAGTGAATCCTGTGGTGATGTTGTGTACAATGTGTTAATTCTAGTGAATCCTGTGGTGGTGATGTGTACAATGTGTTAATTCTAGTGAATCCTGTGGTGGTGATGTGTACAATGTGTTAATTCTAGTGAATCCTGTGGTGGTTAGTTAGTTAGTTAGTTAGTCACGGTTCCAACTTCACAGCAACGGGTCGTCCCCATTATGCTCCATTCCTGTGCCAGTGAATATCACATAAAATGTTGTGTACAATGTGTTAATTCTAGTGAATCCTATGGTGATGTTGTGTACAATGTGTTAATTCTAGTGAATCCTGTGGTGATGTTGTGTACAATGTGTTAATTCTAGTGAATCCTGTGGTGATGTTGTGTACAATGTGTTAATTCTAGTGAATCTTGTGGTGATGGACAGACGCTGGCAGTGGATAGGAGACATATTGAGAAGACCTGAGAGTAGTATAATTGGACAATCTTTTCACTGGAACCCACAAAACCCAAACACCCTTACATCAGTTTCTGCCATGGGAGTAACCTTTACCTACAAGATTGTACACATACACACACGTATTGCACTAAAATATATACACATGCACATATCTCTAAGCACTAGAAGCAGATACATAAATACACAGGTGTCTAAACCTTAGAAACATACATACATATATTTTCCTAAGCACTATAAAAATATTCACTAAGCACTAGAAACATTTATACACGTACACATATATCTAACTACTACATATATGTCTAAACACTAGATACATCTAGACGCATGTCTAAGCACTAAATACACAGTTGTAATATCCTTGCATATGCATGCCACTACATTACTGACAAGACTTGCATTGATGTCTTTTAGGAGAGATTGAGATTGAGGTGGAGCGACGCAAGAAGATCGAACTGCGCACTCCAGAGTTGGATAAGGCATTGAAGAAACCCAAAGCAACAGAGTATGAGCTTCGACAACTGGAAAAAGGTTGGTATCTCAGGGGTACTTGCTTACCCTGATCTATTTCTCCTGTATGTTTGCTGTTACTAACTGTCAGTTTAGTAGTTTTCACATATGCACACTTATACAACTTAGAAATAATATATGTTTGTGAGTGAGGTTGTATATGTTCTGTCTGCTCACTTCATGAACATTGTGTGTGTGTGTGTGTGTGTTTTCCCTCTTAAAAAACTAACTTTCTACTACATGGATGATAGCTGTGTTCTGTTGTTCAACCATTGAAAGAGTAATCAGATTGAGTTGATGAAATATTGTCAGCCAGTTGACACAGTAATAAAGTGACTTGACAGGATAACATTTATACACTAACTGAAGAAAAGTAATGTCATTCAATTGAATATTTATAACTCCCCATTTGGGGGATGAAATTAGTGGATCATATAGAGTCTTCTTGTTTATCATTGAACTTTAGTTTTGAGAGTTAATGTAAGTGTGAGAGTTAACTGATTCAGTGGCAAACAAAAAGTATTTTGGACCAAACATGGTGCGCAATCGAATAAACAAGTATTATAATGTAAATTTCCCTTCACTGAGCATTAAAATTGCAGAGGATACCACAAAATAAAACAAATAACGCAATGACCTGGTATGACAATATAGCATCCTTCTGTCCAAATGGGAGGTCACATGTGATGATATATTATCCTTTGGCACTGATTCAGTTAATGTATGTATGAGAGTTAATATATAAGTATTGAGAGTTAATGAGATATATTGTGACAGAGCTATTGTTCTCATGCAGCCACAGAATACAAATATCGGGTACAGAAGGACACTGAGGTCGTGATGGCTGAGCAGCAGTACATCAGCGTACACACCCAGCTTCGCCACAAAGATGGAGCTATCATCTCAGAGCCTGTCCACGTGGAGAGAGCAAGACTAGTTCCTGTCACACAGGCTGCCCCAGGGGTAGACAAGCAGGTGGTGGAAGAACAGATAACTCTCCAGAGAGGAGAGCCACCAGTTTTCACCAAACCCCTGCGTCCTGTAAGAGTACCTGAAGGAAATTCTGTCACGTAAGTGGAAAAGTCTTCCTTGATCTATGTGTTTGTTTGGTTGGGTGGTTGTTGTACAGGGAACATCTTTGTTAGTTACACATGTGTAACTGCGGTAGCATCACATGTTGTTATTGCATATATTGAATATGATCATTTTATGTAATAGTTCTTCATTTGTTTATAGGCCATGCAGTATGGCTCCGATCATAATGTTTCTTCACAAGCTCTTGTCTCTCGTGTTGCCAGTAGTTTCTCATAGAGATGTTTCTCCACAAAACCAACAAGCTCCTCTCTAGATTTTCCCCTGTCTCTCTTCCTCTTCAACTTTCCTGATGTCACAATACATTTCAGTTTTCCCCAGTCTCATGGCATGTCTAAAGAATTGGAATAGTCCACTTCTGATATGAGTTATCAATTCTCTTCATGAATTACTTTTTTTCATGACGTTTTCATTGCACTGTGTGCATGTCCTTGATATTTTCAGAATTCTGCTACATCATCCCATTTGCAGCTCCCAAGTAAATTGTTAGTCAGCTGATTGTCTGTGATTAACTTCCACACATCAGATTTGGCATTGTGTAACTTTTGATAACTCTCTTTCTCACTTTATTGACATGTATGTTATATTTAAGAATATAAAATATGAGTTGTAACTATAGTGTATTTTTTTATTTTTCTAAGTCAAAAATTCCTACAACATGGAAAGGATCCCTGACTTTACTCACATTTATACATTCCTCTAATGTTTATTCTTGAGTAAGTTGTTTTGACCATGCTCACCTCTAACTTGATATGTTATATTTAGGGTCTTTGTATGTATTCCAGTTTTGCTTTGAAATGTGTCTGGTTTTGATTTACTGTGCCTGTGGACTCTTGTCTTAGACATATGTGTATATATGAATATTGTTCTAGTGCTTAGACATATGTGTATGTATGCATATGTGTATATGGTATAGTGCTTAGACATATGTATATGTGTTTATATGTTTCTAGTGCATAGACATATGAAACATGTAACTGTGTATGGAGCCATACATTTCATAAACATGTATTTCTTGTGGTCATCAGAATGGAGGTTCACTTCAATGGTATACCACCCCCCGTTATCACCTGGTACAGGGACAGCTTTGAGATCCAGCCATCGAGGGACTTCCAGATCTCAACCACAGAATACTCCAGCAGCCTGCACATCCCTGAAGTGTTTGCAGAAGACGCTGGCCTGTTTACCGTCAAGGCATACAACAAGTTTGGCCTGGTTCAGTGTAAGGCTAAACTAACTGTGGATGGTGAGTCTGGACATATTCTGACTGTTCAAAGCAATATTTTCCTGCTGTAAATTTAAACAAAGAGGATGCAAATAACAGAATGCACAGTTTATTGCCTGGCATACTTTGTAGTATCTCATCAGGTGCATACTACAGAACTAAATATCATCATCATCATCATGTGCCATGCCAATAAGCATGGGCGGTCATGTTTCACCATATGAAACAATCACCAGAGTCATAGATCAGCTCCATGTTCTTGTCTCGACCATACCATGTGGCCATGGCATCCAGATATTCTCTTCTCTGCCCTCTCCTGAACTAAATATAAGATGAAGTAAATAGATAAATAATGCCAGCATGCTTGCCTATTGGCCCAGGGGTCATGGGTTTAAATTCACATCCAGGTGGATTTGTATAAATGGCCTGGGCTCCCAGATTGACCCGGCCTAACATGAGTACCAGGAAATGTCTTGGGAAGTCAAGGTGGTCAGCTCAGTATTGACCACATTCTGTGAGTGCCATTTGCTATGACAGGTATGGGGCTATAACTATAAGCTCTACATACCTCTAGGCAAGTACACCATGGTTCTTTTCTGTTTTATGTAATGTAGAATTTATTAACAGTGTACACAGCTGAGTGTAATCTATTGTTGGTGTCATGTTTATATGGTATTTCCGTGAGCCACATGTTCGTTTCATCTGCAATTCTAAAAACAATGTAGGAATGTACCTTTGTTTTTCAGTCAGGTAATGTTGTTTTATGTTAGCTTCAATATTTTCGTGGTAATTTTTGGAGAATAGAACTTGTGTACATATTCCATATTTTATTTTCAATTTTGAACAATATCATGTTCATTTTATCTGCAATTCTAGATACACTGTAGGAATGTATCTTTGTTTTTCAATCAGGTAATGTAGTTTTATGTTAGTTTAATTATTTTTGTTGTAATGTTTTGAAAATATAACTGTTGTATAAACTCCAATTCTAAACAGAATGCATGCAGGGTTCATTTTCAAATAAAACTGCAGCAGAAAAACGTTGATTAAATGTTTTTGTGGTGTTACAGAAAGTGAAATCAAAGAGAGGGAAGTGCCTCCTGAGTTCATCAGTCTCACCAGAGACACAAAAGCTGTACAGGGAGAGCCCGTCACATTTGACTGTCAGATTACAGGCACACCTCCACCAGAGGTTTACTGGACAAAGGTAACATTCATGCTGCAACATTCTGATCAGCATGCTTAAGGTCAGAGAAATCCTGTTTACTGAGATAGCTATTTATGAACTTCAGCATTCCACATTTTATTTACAAACAGATCTGTTACTGAGCTCTTAATTGATAGCCTGCATAAAAAATCATGGCTAAATTAGTATTATTCAGCAATAAGAGTAAAGGATAGGGCAGACAAAATGGTATGTTTGTTGAATTATGATTTAGTATATTGTTGCATTGGGAGCTGTGATTGACTACCATACTTGACCTCTGGCTTGGTATCATACTGACCTGTAAGCCAGGCCAATCCAGCCTCACATGGGAAGTCAAGATGGCTGCTTTGATATTGATCTCAACATTACTCATGTGTCTGTTGGTCTATAAGAGTATGTTATCAACAACTGTGGGGACAATTTAAAAGAAATTAGACGCATGATGACCAGTGCACTGCAGAGATTGAGCAGTATTAAGAACCTATGGCACAACACCAGCAAACAAGTTACAGTAAACTTTTTGATTATGTATGCGAGTCATGGACAATCACTGAAGAAAACAAATTGCGGCTTTTGAGCTCAAGTGCTACAGAAAAGTTCTTAGATTCTTAGAATATCATGAACCAAGAAGAAGAAAAATACTGACATTCTACCAGATCTGAACACTGAAGAAATCTGGCTCATAAACAGCAGCTTGTCTCATAAACTGAAATAGCTTGTCCATATGAAATGTCACAGTGGCTTGGAATGAACAATGATGCAAGGTGTACTTCTTGGTAGAAGAGGCAGGGGTTGATCAGCACAAAGAGGGACACAAGACATTTCACACACCTGGGGCATGAGGCGGGGAAACTGGCCAGGGATAGAGAGGCTTTTCAACATGCCTTGATGAGAGCGCCGTTCTGCAAGACCTGCTACATGAGAAAAGAAGTGCTTACAGATTAAAAATAGGTTAGGACGTTGCAGTGAACACCAGCAGTTATCGCTGTTGTGATCCCTTGGTAAGTTTATTTTCAGTAGGTTGCCATTGCTTTCTGAACAATCGGCACCCATGCCATTTTGTAAATAACTAATGCAAGGCGGTCTGCTGCCAAATTGCCTGCAACTGTGTTTTGAACGTGGGTATGCAGGATTATGAATTGTGTCCGTAACCCCTTCGCCATGGAACCGGCGATTATAAATATTTGCGGAAAATATCATGTACACACATGTGTAAATATATGTAGAAAAGAAACATATCATGTACACATTTGTGCTTATATGTAGATGTTAAAAATATCATGTACACATGTGTCCTTATACAGATGTGGAAAATACCATGTATAGACATGTGTGCATATAGACAGATGTGAAAAATATAATGTACTCTACTCATGTGTGTGCATATATACAGATGTGAAAAATATCACGCACACACACACACATGTATATATGTAGATTAGAAAATGTTATGCTCACTTACACCCAAAGGTGCCCAACAAATCAAGATAAAATTAAAATATAATCTGTCTGCTCAGGAGGGACACCCACTGCCAGAATCCCCCAGATGGAAGTTCATCAAAGCAGACACTAACTACACGCTGGTTATCTATGAAGCACAACCTTTTGATGCTGGGGTGTATGCATGTGTTGCTGTCAACACTGGAGGCAAGGCAACATGCACAGCTAGGCTGACAGTGGAGAGTGAGTCTCTCTTATTTGTCTTCTGTAGAAAATAATATACATCTGTTTCTAGTTGACTTATTGTTTTCTTCTTCTCTTTTTCTATCTATAATTCCATATGTGGTCATTAGAGGGCAGCATCCTGGATATATTACTACGTAAGATAGCTTTATTGCTTGCTAAGATTAGCAGAGTATGCTGTAGATTGATTTTATTACATTATGAAATGAAAGTATTACAAACTCACAAATAATTCTTCTGTTCCTTTCTAGTTCTTATACAAGTCACTTGTGGTAATCTGTGTGTTGGCAAGTGGTGGAATTATCATTTAAATGTCAGTCTGGAGCAGTTATCTTAAAATTACTATTTTCCAGTCGTGACCTGAAGTTTACTCCAAAAACATTTGTGTGAAACTGTTTTTTTAAGCGC
The DNA here is from genome assembly GCA_963921405.1 of Cepaea hortensis. NCBI lineage: Eukaryota > Metazoa > Mollusca > Gastropoda > Stylommatophora > Helicidae > Cepaea > Cepaea hortensis. The sequence continues at coordinate 37,242,316 of OY992879.1, forward strand.
ACACAATAAGAGTTCAGAAAGACATCAAGTATAATAGTATACACACATACAGGGTACACTGTGATACACGATTGTAAGTTTCTATGAGAAGTCTTAGAATGTATTGTTCATGTAAAAAGGGGTAATACTGTGCTTCTAGTGGCTGATAATGAAACTGCAGCCTGAAGACATATATAGAGGAGTCTGAATACTGGAATCATTGTGTTCTTCTTTCCTTCTGTTATTACTTTCTTGTGTGATACAGTAATCTGAATGTATATGTATGTATCACAGTGGTTTAAATGATATTTTAATCCAAAACATCTTTTTCATATTAACTGATTCAGTGCCAAAGGATATATATCACCAAATGTGACCCCACTATTTGGATGGAAGGACAATTTATTACCATACTAGGGTGATCATATTATTTGTTTTTTATCGTGTATCTTCCCAAATTTAAACCAAAATGAAGAATTTTGCAACGAAGATACCCCAACTGATAACTGATAACTGAAGAATTTCTGTTTCCCGAACAGAAATTTTCTATTTTGTTTGGCATTGAATCTGTTAATATTAACCTAACATTTGATAGGAGAAAATGAGGGACCAATGCCCAGAGCTGTATTAATGTCAGGAAGTTAGTAGTTATATGAAATGTTGGTAAGGAATACACAATGTCTTGCTAGCTATGCATTATAATGAGAGTGATTTGTTTGCAATAGAAATACTGAATGTAATTTTGCTTTCTTTCACTGCAGGGCCCGAGAAAGGTGTTCAGCCACCAACATCAGAACAGCCTCAAGAGGCAGCCATAGAACCACCATATGTAGTAGAGGAGCCTCAGACGGTGGATGTTGAAGAGGGAGAGCCTGTGCGCTTTACCTGCACCATCAAAGGAAAACCACGTCAGTCTGGCTTTGATATGTTAAATTATCCTGTCTTTATCATTACACCATCTACAGAAACAATTGTTAACATGATGTCTGCCTGTGATAGTGATGACACAGTTGCTCCTATCCCTCTACAGACTGAGAGCTGCAGTAGATCAGTGGCTAGCATTGTTGCCTATGGGTTTGGTGGTCGTGTGTTCTAATTCCCATCAAGACAAATTTAAAACAAAATATGACCTGGACTGTCAGGTTGACCCAGCCTACAATGGGTAACATTCTGAAAGAAGGCAGCTGGTGTCATGTTCACCACATCACTCATTGGGTGCTGATTTGTCTATAAAAATATGGGACACACATGTTGTGCATATACAGTTTAGATAACTGCCATGTTTCTCCCAATGGTTCAGTTGTGACAGTTCATTATTATCATCCTCTACTTCTCAAATATAATCTGACAGTTCATTATCATCATCCTTTAATTCTCAAATACAATCTGTCTTTAATAGTATAGCCTTTAAACTGATCTGTGTACCTTTATTATGTGCACCATCTGTTGTACTGTAACTGTTTTTGTTATATACTTATTATATGTTTCTACAGTCATATACGTTATACATTCTTATATATATTCTTATATATGTATTACAAGTGTCTTTACAATCCATGGAGATCCAGGAATCACTTTCATAATGATAATTTCTCTTACCACTGTATTTTTGTTAGTGATGTAAAGATCACACATGCCAGTAAGAACAGTAACCAAAGAAGATTTTGCTAGCATGATAATTTCTTGATTTGCTATTTCTGATTAACATTGTTTCATTGTGTTATGTTTATTGTCAAATTCTACATCTTTGTTGGCAATTTCCTTGTCGAGCTGTACAACTTGGTTATCTCCATTTTCAGATCCAGTGGTAACATGGTATCGCAACAACCAGCTGGTGAAACCATCCAAGTACTTCCGCATGGATTCCAGCACAGAAGGAGTTCACACTTTGACTATCATGGAGGCCTTCCCTGAAGACACTGGCACCTACAAATGTGTGGCCAGAAACAAAGCTGGAGAGGTCACGGTTGTGACGTACCTTAAAGTTCACGGTTTGTGGTCTTTATTTTTGTTCCTTGTTCTGCCTTCTAAACCATTTGTATTGATATCTTAGGCTTGCCTGAATAGAAGACTCTTTTTGACATTACCAGCCTTTATATGAAAAGCAGAAAGAGGAGGGAGTCTTAGACATGACAACAGCTTCATAAATTCTAGAACCTTGGGAGTTTCTGTGGCAAAGTGGTTGTGCTGCCAGCCCTGCACTATGAAGGTTGTGGGTTTAATTTTGGCTTATGTTATATAGTTCATGAGTGCAATTTTCTCTGAGACTCATGGGGGTCGTCACTGAAGCTACAGAGTTCATACTTTATGCTATGTTTGCAGCAGGCCACCGTGCATAAAAGCCCAGTGCAATGAAGTCGATCCTCTGGTCTTTTAAACCCTTTTGTTAAGCCTAGAACCAGATTGAAGAATCACTGTTGTTTCCTTTGCCTGTCTGTTTAGTGTTGCCAGTCTTCTGTGTTGCTTCTGAGAGTGTTTGATTGCTCTCAAGCTGCATGATCTGTCTTTGTGTTATTTCCATGATACTGATATTACAGTTTGCCATTAGAAAAAGTGACTTTGGTAAACCAGCATGGAACGACTGATCTTGAAGTCCTTTCAAGAACATTGCAGTCATCACAGCCTATTGGAAGACTCTCATTCCTTCACCATTTCCCCTGCCTCATGCCATTAAGCTGGTTTGTCTTTAATGTCCAGTATTCATCATCATGTTGGTAGACCTAACATCTTCCTAGAATCATGCCTTCCACAAATGTTCAATCCAAACCCTTGTGTTGTTTGATGTCACCAAAGTATTTGTTTCTGAGACATGATGAGATTTATGAGTCAGTTTTATTTGATGTGGGAGATGCCTTGAAGAGATTAGAACAAGAATCGCCATGGCGAAAGTAGCCTTTAGCAAGATGAAAAACATACTGACCAATAAAAAGATGTCAATTGAAACGAGAAAAAGAGTGTTGAGGGGATACATAGAGCCTGTTCTTTTGTATGGATGTGAAACTTGGACAATGTGCAGTCAAGCTGAAAAACATCTGATGGCTGCATAAATGTGGTTTCTGAGGAAAATGCAAAGAATACCATGAACAGGCAGAAAACCAATGACCAAGTACTACAGGAGACAAATGACAATCGTAAATTGATTAGAGAAATTAGACATACACAGTCAAAATTTTTTGGACATGTTATGAGAAGAAATGGATTGGAGAACTTAGTGACAACTGGCAAGATCGAAGGGAACAGACCAAGAGGAAGACCGAGAGGAAAATACCTGGATGGCTTGGCCACATGACATGGACGAGACAGGAACACTGAGCTGATCCACAACTCTGGTGATCGAGTGAAATGGCAAGTCATGACCGCCCATGCTTTCTGGCATGGCACATGATTGATTGATTGATTTTCTTTGATGTTCAGATCTGATGGAATGTCAGTTTTTTCATCTTCTTATTCACAGCATTCAATTGAGTTTTCTTGACTATTTAAGTTTTCAAGACTTGATTTTATTCTTTAGTGTTTATGAATTGATCCATAATATATTTCTATAGGAAACTATTGCTTTCGTGTGTTTGCTGGTGTTGTGCCATACTTTCTTCATGCAGTTTAACCTCTGTATTGCTGTGGTCAGTCTCTTTCATCATCATCATCATCATGTGCCATGCCGATAAGCGTAGGCGGTCATGTTTCACCATCCCACATGATCACCAGAGTCGTGGATCAGCTCTGTGTTCTTGTCTCGACCAAGCCACATTGCCAAGCCATCCAGATATTTACTTCTGTGCCTTCCCCTTGTTCTTTTCCTCTCAACCTTATCAGTTGTCACCAAGTTCTATAGTTTATTTCTCCTCATAACTTAGCCAAAAAATGTGGACTGTCTATGTCTAATTTCTCTAATCAGTTTACGGTTTTCATTTGTGTAAAATATACAATGCTTACTATTGTTGTTTATTATGAATTCAAAGTTTCTGACATTTTCAGTGTTTTTATTGTTGGTTCAGTCTTCACTTGATATGTGTTTGTTTTTTTGTTTTTTTGCGGTGTCTGTGGACATTATCCTTGCAGTGAACTGTTTTATGAACATGTTCAACATATTCTGTCATCTTGGACAGGTGTTGAGAGCGAACCTGAGGCTGGCCAACTGGAAGCCTTTGCTCAGCCACCCAGCTTTATTCGACCAATCAGCAACACTATGGTGACAGAAGGCACCCCTGCCAAGTTTGAGGCTGTCTTTTCTGGTGTACCCAGCCCAGAGATCACTTGGATCAGGAACGGCATTCAGACACTCCATGACTCCAGGGAGTACAAGGTAGTTTTACATTCTTGTCAGTCAATACGTAATAGTGTTGTCAGCTTCTGTACGGGCCACTATGATATGTTTGGGATATGACATGAGACCCATATTTGTCAGTGACTGTATGGACTTTGGAGACAAACAATGTTCTTTGGTCATGTATTGAGAAAGAGGCTTTGGAAAACATGGTGGTGACTGGAAAGATCTGTAGTAGAAAAGGCAGGGTAGACCAAAGAGAAATGATGCTGCATGGAATGTGATGGACAGAGGAATACCACCAATGTAATTGATCCAAAATAACAAGGACAAAGATTGGTGGAGTTGCATAAGCTACCATGCCAGTTGGCAGAACACATGCTGATGAAGATAATGTGGTCAGAATCATGCGGTTGTTGATAAACTTAAATACAAAGGGCCAGTCACAATATCAGGTAAAACATGCGTAACAAAGATTAAGAGCAGAATAGATCAAACAGAAACTGCATTTAAGAACATAAAAAGTACCCAATTCAGTAGATCACTTTCATTGAATGTTGGGGAGTACTGAAATGTTATGTAGAACCTGTTTTGCTGTATGGCAGTAAATCTTGGAATGTGAATGAATAAATTAGGAAGAGCTTGTAAGCATAGAGACGTGGTTGCTGAGATAAATGTTGTGAATACCTTGGACTGCCAGAGAAACTACCAATGAGTGTCTGGAAGCAGATGATGAAAGTAGAACATTATATACAACAATAAAAAAGAAACCGTGTTCTTTGGTCATATAATGAAAAGAGAGGGATTAAACATTGTGTCTATTGGAAAAATCAGTAGGAGAAGAAACAGAGAGAGAGAGACTGAGAGAAATAATGTTGGATGGACTGAAACAGTGACATGGAGGAATATCATCTGCAGAATTCAACCAGAGCACCAAGGACCAAGATTTGTGGAGAGACATGAATGCCAGTTGGCAGGGCACGTGATGATGATTTGTATGTGTAATGTATCAAAAATAGTCAACTAGTGTAGTTCCGAGTGTTCTATTTTCTGTTTTGTAGACTTGTTCTTCACATCACATATACCTGTAAGTTAAATTATTCATAATTACAAGAAGGTCAAGACCATCATTGAACAATATCTGCTTTGGATGAGTATGTTTTGTGTTACAAAGAACATCAACAGATATGTATTGTTCAATATGAAATCTATATACACAATTTCAGATTGAGACCATTGACCGTCTGACCAACCTGACCATCTACAAAGCCCACCCAGAAGACACCGGTATGATCACATGTCGAGCCAGCAACATCGCAGGCACAGCAGAGTGCTCGGCCGAGCTCTATGTGCAAGGTCAGTCTCCTGTTAGCACCATATGTCTGAAGTCTAATGCTGGCCTCCTGTGCCATGTTAATACATGTCTACATTTTCTAGTTCATCATTTCATTTTGTTAGCTTGGAATTTATTGTTAACTCTTCAAGGATGTAAGGATGTTTCTGCATTTAGTTGAGGATTTGCTGCAACGTTGAGTTTGTATATACAGTTACAACATGAGGGTCGGCTATTTCCTGATTTGCTATTCAGAAATATTTTGATGTTTCATGGTTATGATAGGAATTTTTAACAATTTTGGCCAAGACATAACTAAACAAATCATTAACAGTCACTGATGGTGGCATCCATTTATAAATATTTTGAAATTTGAGCCTCGGATTCTGGCTTACTATCCTTTAATAAGAGTTAATTCATGTCTTCTGAAAGTTTCTTCATGAGAATTATATGTGTTTATGTTTCATGAAAATTTGCTTACTGATTTTTTTCCTCTCTATTTCTGGTAACAGTATGGAACGTAATTTCAGGTTTTATAATTGCAGTGTTTCAACATTTATTGTTAATTCATTGGTTCTTAAATATTTTCAGAAAGATACTATAAAGATATAATTTTTTGCTTATTTATATTATTTGATTTGTTTTGTATTTTCTTGTAAAAGCATGGTTAACATGCGGTAAAGTAATTTCGGGTTTCATTATTGCAATTTGTTATTTCAGGTTTCATTACTACAGTTTGTTATTTCAGGTTTCATTATTTCACTTCATTATTTCAGGATTTATTGTTAACTGATGTCATGTTGACAGTTCTTAAGATGGGTATTATGAAAATATGGTTATTTGTAGTATAGTACTTATTGACAGCATTACTGATGTGTCTGCATATTCTGGTAAGAATGTGATTGTGATATGATGAAGAAAGAAAGAGATGGTGTTTGATCATTTACTTACTTGGTTTATATGTAGTGAATGATTGCATGCATAGTCTGCCAATGGCTTTCATAAACTCTGTTACATAAGAGGTCTCTGAATACTTGTATTGACTTTGACTGTCTGTGTTCATCAACACTGAAACATGACTCACCAACATTAACTTGTTTTTTAACTTGCCCTTAGACAGATGTGTGGTTTCTCTGTTTTTTGGGCAGTTTTTTTTTCCTCCCAACAAAATGGCTGCATGACCAACATGTATAATTTTAATCTTTGAACTCTGATAACATTGTGTGAATATGTTTTATTCTTCTTTGAACAACTGTACTATGGTCTTGTTTATTCCAGAATTTTTTATTAACATCTAATATGCATATTCTGTAATGATCCTGACTCTTATACTAATACATAAACCTAACGATTGCATTTCTTTAATATGAAAACTGCCAAATAGATAGCTGTTGGCCATTGCTTGATGCATGTAGTGTTAAATGAAAGCAGTAGCAGGTAATGCACAGACAACTGGACAGTACCTACTGTAGAACTGAGATGGCAACAGGGACTCCACAAGCTGAGATGGATGGTCATCCGGACAACAGAGCATGCTATCCCACCTGTATATCCACCATTCCTTAGCTTCCCTGCATGTTGATCCCTGACCTGCACGTTCAGATGTGCTGCCTGGCATGCCACTATTTCCAAGATAGTGAGTAATGCTTATTTATTTGTCTTCACTTGTTTATTTCTAATGACATGTTTCTTGATCATGGTCACACTCAGTGAGTAATGTTAGATCAGGGGTTCTTATAGTGAGAATGCTGATTTCTCTGGTGGTGGTTCAAGGATTCAGGGTTTTCATTTAAAATATGGACCAAAATTCATAATCCTTGTCAGGATAAAGGATGTATAGATTGCAATATAGTTGGATGGGTGGCTGGCTGGCTGGCAGACTGGATGGGTGAGCTGATTGATAGATGGAAAGATAAATTGGCAGATAGGTATATGAACATATAGATTACAGATAGATAGAAGGATTAGATAATAGATAGTTGGACAGAGAGATGGTTAGTTAGATGGATGAATGAACTGATAGATAGATGGCAGATGGGTAGATAGTGGAAGGGTGGGTGGGTTGTTAGATTTAAGGAAACAGTAGTAGGAAGTTATACAGGCAGAAAGGCTCTGTGGTTATGCTAATACAAAGAATATGAAACATGTCTCTGGGAATAGAAAGGCTTTAAGGAAGGGACGTCAGTCACTCATTTCACCATGTATTTGACCTAGTATGTATGAATTCCTTTCACATAAAATTTCTATGGCAGTCTGTCACATGATACCATTTACTGTATACATCAGTTGAGAATCTGTGTGTTGCATGCACTACCACTATCAGAACTAATCATTGCCCATGTTATACTAACCATACTGTCATCATGGTGTATACTGACATTGCTGGCATCTATTGGAAGATTTGTTTGGGTTGAAAATTAATGACCACAGAACTATTGAATTGCCAAGCGGAGCGCACGCTAGTATTTTATTTAATCTCCAAATAGTAAAAAGCCCCTGGCCTTACTAGAAGTCATGTCCCATCTTTGCTTATATTCTAGTGTGAGATTAGCATGGCAACATTAATGCCAGATCACAACGAACAGGTTTTCACTGAGAAAGTGGTCAGACTTACAATGTCACGGATGGATGTGGAAGGTCAGCTCAGCAGGTACCTTATTACACGACACATCCATATGAACAAGATTGGAAGCATGACTTTAAGGAGAAAACAGGCAATGTTCTTTGGTCTCATGAGAAGAGAAGCATTGGATAACTTCATAATGACATGAGTGAAATGATGCTGGATGGTCTTTGGTGGTGGCATGGAGGAATATCATCAGTAAAATTGATCCAGCACACTGGGAACTGAGGTCAGTGATGAAATGTGAACATACACAGTTTCATGAAGATAATGTGCTACATTTAATACATTCAATAGCACAAATATATATTCATATGCTAGAATTAAATACCAACAGCAGGATACCATGAAACCGATATTAAAAGATTAACAAATTTGGTATGCTGTTAAAACATCTAGAATCCTCACGTGAGTAGATATGTTACACTAACACTTACTATTGCACACGTGCATGATGTGTTGTCATAACTAATGGCTTCATGTTATTAACACTTGCTTGGCATGAAGTCTGAACATAGGAAACAGCTACACAAGCACAGCTTGTCAATACGTATTTGCTTCTTTCTTGAGAGAGAGGGAGGAAGAGAGAGCAAGAGAGTGAGAGGAGAAAGAGAGTATAGAGAAATATAGTACATCTCTATCTAAAGGATCATCTGTTGAATTGTTCTCCATTATTGTTGTGTTGTTCCGTGTAGTGATACATACAAGTGTTCATCAGCTGTTGTGTTGTTCCATGTAGTGATACATACAAGTGTTCATCAGCTGTTGTGTTGTTCCATGTAGTGACACATACAAGTGTTCATCAGCTGTTGTGTTGTTCCATGTAGTGATACATACAAGTGTTCATCAGCTGTTGTGTTGTTCCATGTAGTGACACATACAAGTGTTCATCAGCTGTTGTGTTGTTCCATGTAGTGACACATACAAGTGTTCATCAGCTGTTGTGTTGTTCCATGTAGTGACACATACAAGTGTTCATCAGCTGTTGTGTTGTTCCATGTAGTGATACTGCAGAATGGCAGCCCACCTGACATTGCACAAATCAAGAACTCTATATCTTCAGTGCTATCTCCCAGGTGTCTCCAGTAAAATTGCACTCATGGTCTAAATGATTCAATCCAAAATTAAACCCTTGACCTTCAGAGCAGAGGCAGATGGGTTGACTATTCCAGCACAGAGACCCCTGGTTATTTCCAGTTGTGTCAGCTGTGTTGATGTGATACCGGTTTATCATGGGAGTATTTCAGTTATATCCAAGACAGAAGGGATGCAAATAGATAGATAATCAGGGTGGACTGCCATTACAAGTAATTACAAATATTGCTCCAAGTACTGGATCCCATTCAATAAGAGGAACAATTAAAGGAAGATAAAGTGAAGCTATTATTAATGTATTGATGCTTACTTCACAACAGTTGAGGAAGAGACCCGTCGGCTGGCCCAGCAATTGAATGTGACAATTGCACAGAAACCTCCAGAATTTGTGAAACCACTGAGCCCGTACCAGGAGTTCACCATTGGAGAAGTGGTGAGGTAAGTGCTGACAATATGTGAGTGCTGATTGCCACAGAGATGGTTAGATGCAGCCATGGAGAGAAGTGGTCAGGTAACTACTGGCTGACAATATGTGAGTGCTGATTGCCACAGAGATGGTTAGATGCAGCCATGGAGAGATAGGTGAGATTATGTTGACAGTTGGAGGGGTCAAAGAAGTGTTATATTCACCTCAGTGTGGATTATCTTTGCACATCTCCATAGGTCCTCTGATCCATCACCTTACAGCAACTGGCTGATTATCAGTGTGATGTTGATTGATGAGCCTGCTATTGTGTTTTGTAGGCTGCATTTTTCTGATCTCCCTCATCTTCACTCTTCTCTTTCTCCATTGTACATCTTTAAATGTCAACCTGCATATATTTAAAGAAGGCAACATTCAAATTCAGGCTGTTGACATTTTCATAGGATTTGTCCTCATATGGTGTGGCTGAGGGCCAAAACAAGTCTCATAGTTCTGCATATATTATACAGTATTGCAGCAAATGTTTAGCCACAATTTTATCAATTCTAAGGTTACATTAATCAGCCTGTTAGCTTTAACTTATGGAACATGTGGGATCCCATCCTGGTATGTTTTGTGTGGAGTCTGAAGATTGCCACTGATTCACTTTAACTTATGGAACATGTGGGATCCCATCCTGGTATGTTTTGTGTGGAGTCTGAAGATTGCCACTGATTCACTTTAACTTATGGAACATGTGGGATCCCATCCTGGTATGTTTTGTGTGGAGTCTGAAGATTGCCACTGATTCACTTTAACTTATGGAACATGTGGGATCCCATCCTGGTATGTTTTGTGTGGAGTCTGAAGATTGCCACTGATTCACTTTAACTTATGGAACATGTGGGATCCCATCCTGGTATGTTTTGTGTGGAGTCTGAAGATTGCCACTGATTCACTTTAACTTATGGAACATGTGACATCCCACCCTGGTATGTTTTGTGTGAAGTCTGAAGATTGCCACTGATTCACTTTAACTTATGGAACATGTGACATCCCACCCTGGTATGTTTTGTGTGAAGTCTGAAGATTGCCACTGATTCACTTTAACTTATCAACCATGTGACATCCCACCCTGGTATGTTTTGTGTGGAGTCTGAAGATTGCCACTGATTCACTTTAACTTATGGAACATGTGACATCCCACCCTGGTATGTTTTGTGTGAAGTCTGAAGATTGCCACTGATTCACTTTAACTTATGGAACATGTGGGATCCCACCCTGGTATGTTTTGTGTGAAGTCTGAAGATTGCCACTGATTCACTTTAACTTATGGAACATGTGGGATCCCACCCTGGTATGTTTTGTGTGAAGTCTGAAGATTGCCACTGATTCACTTTAACTTATGGAACATGTGACATCCCATCCTGGTATGTTTTGTGTGGAGTCTGAAGATTGCCACTGATTCACTTTAACTTATGGAACATGTGACATCCCATCCTGGTATGTTTTGTGTGGAGTCTGAAGATTGCCACTGATTCACTTTAACTTATGGAACATGTGACATCCCATCCTGGTATGTTTTGTGTGGAGTCTGAAGATTGCCACTGATTCACTTTAACTTATGGAACATGTGGGATCCCACCCTGGTATGTTTTGTGTGAAGTCTGAAGATTGCCACTGATTCACTTTAACTTATGGAACATGTGGGATCCCACCCTGGTATGTTTTGTGTGAAGTCTGAAGATTGCCACTGATTCACTTTAACTTATGGAACATGTGACATCCCATCCTGGTATGTTTTGTGTGGAGTCTGAAGATTGCCACTGATTCACTTTAACTTATGGAACATGTGACATCCCATCCTGGTATGTTTTGTGTGGAGTCTGAAGATTGCCACTGATTCACTTTAACTTATCAACCATGTGACATCCCACCCTGGTATGTTTTGTGTGGAGTCTGAAGATTGCCACTGATTCACTTTAACTTATGGAACATGTGGGATCCCACCCTGGTATGTTTTGTGTGAAGTCTGAAGATTGCCACTGATTCACTTTAACTTATCAACCATGTGACATCCCACCCTGGTATGTTTTGTGTGGAGTCTGAAGATTGCCACTGATTCACTTTAACTTATGGAACATGTGGGATCCCATCCTGGTATGTTTTGTGTGGAGTCTGAAGATTGCCACTGATTCACTTTAACTTATCAACCATGTGACATCCCACCCTGGTATGTTTTGTGTGGAGTCTGAAGATTGCCACTGATTCACTTTAACTTATGGAACATGTGGGATCCCACCCTGGTATGTTTTGTGTGAAGTCTGAAGATTGCCACTGATTCACTTTAACTTATCAACCATGTGACATCCCACCCTGGTATGTTTTGTGTGGAGTCTGAAGATTGCCACTGATTCACTTTAACTTATGGAACATGTGGGATCCCACCCTGGTATGTTTTGTGTGAAGTCTGAAGATTGCCACTGATTCACTTTAACTTATCAACCATGTGACATCCCACCCTGGTATGTTTTGTGTGGAGTCTGAAGATTGCCACTGATTCACTTTAACTTATCAACCATGTGACATCCCACCCTGGTATGTTTTGTGTGGAGTCTGAAGATTGCCACTGATTCACTTTAACTTATCAACCATGTGACATCCCACCCTGGTATGTTTTGTGTGGAGTCTGAAGATTGCCACTGATTCACTTTAACTTATCAACCATGTGACATCCCACCCTGGTATGTTTTGTGTGGAGTCTGAAGATTGCCACTGATTCACTTTAACTTATGGAACATGTGGGATCCCACCCTGGTATGTTTTGTGTGGAGTCTGAAGATTGCCACTGATTCACTTTAACTTATCAACCATGTGACATCCCACCCTGGTATGTTTTGTGTGGAGTCTGAAGATTGCCACTGATTCACTTTAACTTATCAACCATGTGACATCCCACCCTGGTATGTTTTGTGTGGAGTCTGAAGATTGCCACTGATTCACTTTAACTTATCAACCATGTGACATCCCACCCTGGTATGTTTTGTGTGGAGTCTGAAGATTGCCACTGATTCACTTTAACTTATCAACCATGTGACATCCCACCCTGGTATGTTTTGTGTGAAGTCTGAAGATTGCCACTGATTCACTTTAACTTATCAACCATGTGACATCCCACCCTGGTATGTTTTGTGTGAAGTCTGAAGATTGCCACTGATTCACTTTAACTTATCAACCATGTGACATCCCACCCTGGTATGTTTTGTGTGGAGTCTGAAGATTGCCACTGATTCACTTTAACTTATGGAACATGTGGGATCCCACCCTGGTATGTTTTGTGTGAAGTCTGAAGATTGCCACTGATTCACTTTAACTTATCAACCATGTGACATCCCACCCTGGTATGTTTTGTGTGGAGTCTGAAGATTGCCACTGATTCACTTTAACTTATCAACCATGTGACATCCCACCCTGGTATGTTTTGTGTGGAGTCTGAAGATTGCCACTGATTCACTTTAACTTATGGAACATGTGACATCCCACCCTGGTATGTTTTGTGTGGAGTCTGAAGATTGCCACTGATTCACTTTAACTTATGGACCATGTGACATCCCACCCTGGTATGTTTTGTGTGGAGTCTGAAGATTGCCACTGATTCACTTTAACTTATCAACCATGTGACATCCCACCCTGGTATGTTTTGTGTGGAGTCTGAAGATTGCCACTGATTCACTTTAACTTATGGACCATGTGACATCCCACCCTGGTATGTTTTGTGTGAAGTCTGAAGATTGCCACTGATTCACTTTAACTTATCAACCATGTGACATCCCACCCTGGTATGTTTTGTGTGGAGTCTGAAGATTGCCACTGATTCACTTTAACTTATGGACCATGTGACATCCCACCCTGGTATGTTTTGTGTGGAGTCTGAAGATTGCCACTGATTCACTTTAACTTATGGACCATGTGACATCCCACCCTGGTATGTTTTGTGTGGAGTCTGAAGATTGCCACTGATTCACTTTAACTTATCAACCATGTGACATCCCACCCTGGTATGTTTTGTGTGGAGTCTGAAGATTGCCACTGATTCACTTTAACTTATGGACCATGTGACATCCCACCCTGGTATGTTTTGTGTGAAGTCTGAAGATTGCCACTGATTCACTTTAACTTATCAACCATGTGACATCCCACCCTGGTATGTTTTGTGTGGAGTCTGAAGATTGCCACTGATTCACTTTAACTTATGGACCATGTGACATCCCACCCTGGTATGTTTTGTGTGAAGTCTGAAGATTGCCACTGATTCACTTTAACTTATCAACCATGTGACATCCCACCCTGGTATGTTTTGTGTGGAGTCTGAAGATTGCCACTGATTCACTTTAACTTATGGACCATGTGACATCCCACCCTGGTATGTTTTGTGTGGAGTCTGAAGATTGCCACTGATTCACTTCAGTCGAGGTTGTTTGTTTCACGCTCGCTCACTTTGAACTCAAGTGTAGTCCATACATACTACTTCTGATAGCACTGGATTGAATTTTGCGTGTGAATTAGCTTTCCCTATTACCAGTGTTCCTCGCCATCAGGTAAACACACTCCAACTTCACAGGTACTTGTAATTTATGTCCCCAAGTCAAGAACAAGAGGTCAACATTTTAATCCAACTATCCAAGGTATGGGTTGAACCCCTTACCCCGGCATCATCACATTGGATGTTTAAGAACGCGTATTCTTATCCCTTCAGCCATCCTGACCTCTATTGGAGTTTGTAATGTGCATCATCTTTCTGGTTGCCTGCGTGCTTTGATTCCCACTTTGTTCTATTGGTGCTTGTTATAGCCTCTAGGCTTCATCATAGATTATTTCTGTAGATCTTCTGTGTGAATTCTTACATTCTAGCTGTTGGTTGTGATTCACTCAGTTGAAAGTCCTCAGTTTGCTTCATTGTCCTCATGGCATTTGTAATGTTGGCTCATTTAATTGGTTGAATAACTAATCTAGGGGCAAACCAGCCAGCCTATCTGTTTGTGTTCAGGAGCACCATTATATGTGGTGTGAACATTTCCATGTCTTGTTGCATGCCATTGACACAGGCGATCATGTCCTCAACAAGCATCAATCTCTTATGTTTTTGTTATGTTACAGCTGGCTTTTGCCTTGCTACTCTATCCAACCTTCATGTTCTTCTTCTACTGTCCTTGGTCTTTAACTCTGCCCAATCTTCCTGGTTATTTTCTTTTCACGGTGTGTCAAAAAACTGACATGTACCATGTCCTAATGTTGGTAAACATTGTTTGAGGTCATAACACAAAGTACAGGCGGTCAATGGGTATAATGTTAGTACCTAGTAAATGTTGCACAGACCAGGTCATTTGAAGGCATATTATGCTTTTAACTGATTCAGTGCCAAACAAAAAAGTAGGTTTGGACCAAACATGGTGCACAATCAAATGAACAAGTATTTGAATGTAAATTTCCATTCACTGAGCATTAACATTTCTGAAGATACAGCAAAACTAAACAAATAGCACGATGACTCTAGTATGGCGATTATATCGTCCTTGTGTGCAAATGGGAGGTCATATTTGTTGCAGTCCTATGTGATTGTCCTCTTGCTTGCTCATGATTAGAAGTTTCTTGAGTGGCAGTTATGTTGAGACATCATATTCTGAGTATTCTTATTAGTTATGATCTAATGGTTAGATGCCAGTTTGAATATGTTTTGTGTTTCTTGCTGCTCATTGAAAGATAAGTTAACATCAGTTGTACATTTCTTGCAGACTGGAGGCAGAAATTGTTGGTGAGCCCCTGCCCACCATCACATGGTACAAGGATGGTATTGAGATTCACTCCACAGAGCGCACCAAGACAATACGAGATGACCGCAGAGCCATCTTGATCATTATCGATGTTAGCCACCAGGATGCCGGAGAATATGTTCTCAAGGTGGAGAATGAGCTCGGAGAAGTCACCTGTAGAACAACTCTTGTTATTAAAGGTGAGGATGACTTCATAGTTTTATTGCAGAAATTCCAGAGTTTTATAAGTAGAGATCAATGATCTCTAATTCAGGAACAGATTTGTTTACCCGCTGGGTGATCACTAAAATATATAGTATCAGTTTGAGATGATAGAGAAGCATAGTTTACTTAAGTTCTTCCTCTTCCCCTTGTGTTTTTTTTCTGACTGAAATTCTGGTTTCAGAAATGAACTTTGATTTTGTTTTCAATGCATTTAGATCTCCATAAAACATGCCTCTTACTGAAAGCCACAACTGTGACCTGAGTGATCTTTCTAGATCATACTCTGATTTTTAAAAACCAATATCATAGTCTGGGAAAGGAAACTAGAAGAAAACATTCTTCCATTCAACCAGAATTTCACAATTTATATTAGGGACATCCAAGAAACTACTACAACACAAAGGCTTGCAAGAACAGCGGAATTCATTCTTAGTACTTAGAAAAAACCTAATGGACCTTTAAAAACATCTTGAATTGCATTGGCTAAATGGTGCTAGTCTCATATTTTTTATAGACACTGAATGGGAGACAGGTCAATATCACGCTGGCTGTCTTTAATGTTGAGGACATTTCCTGGTAGCCATGTTAGGCTGGGTTGACCTGTAAGCCATGGTCAGTTAAATAAAAACAACAACAATCCACGTCAGTGGAGATTCAAACACAAGTAGGCAAGTATACTAGCTCCGTGGTACTTTGGCACTGTGATACTGATGTGAAGCTGAAGAGACTTGCAGCAGATAGAGAACAGTGGAGTGACATCATCAGATGACGACATCTAAGGACTGACTAACATGATCTAATGGTGGTCGTCATGGTTTGAGAAAGTTGTGAAAGCCAGGGGAATATAAAATTGAAACAATATAAATATTTTTAACAGTTACAAATAACTAGAAATAAGTTTTAAGTGAAAGGAGTGTAAATTCCAGTAAATCAAGAGATGAAAAGGGAAAAGACACTGGAGTTAGACATGACACACATTGGGGGGGGGGGGGGTGTGTGAACAATCTGTCAATAGTATAACTAGAAAGTCATTTTTCTGGATCCCGCATGGCAACAAAAAAAATAGAGTAGAACCTAAATTAGAGGAGAATTAGAGGAGACAGGAGACAGAGATGAATAAAATGAGGATAACATGGAGGGAGCTGCTGGAGATAACCAAAACAAAATAGGAGAATTTGATGTGAGTTGAGGGCCTATGCTACACTGGGGAACAGCCAGCAGCAGCAGAAGAAATAAACGAGGGTGGAACCATCTTCTTCTGTCTGGCACTAACAGGAGAGTTTGATGTGAGTTGTTTGAGGGCCTATGCTACACTGGGGAACAGCCAGCAGCAGCAGAAGAAATAAAGGAGTGGGCCACCATCTTCTTGTGTCTGTCACAAACTCACACCAGGAAATATTTTGAGGAGCCAAGGCAGATGGCGTAATATTGACCACATCATCCGTCAAGTGAAAGCTGGTCTATCAAACTATGGGGTAGCACTGTAAACCCCATACTCCTCAAGACATGGAGAAGGGGCCTTTACTTGTCACTTGATTGAAAAGTCACAATCATTATTATTAACAAGTGTTTCTCTATCTCTGCAGCAGGTCAGCTGTGTGAGTCTCCAGCTCTCTCTGTCCTGTGTCTTTACAGTGCATGCATACCGTTTTCTTCTAGTCCGTATCTTGATGTTGCCCACTCACAATTAGCATTGTTTTCCTCTTGCAAGCTTCCCCTCCACTTTTGCCTGCACATCATCCTTTAACCAGAAGCTGTGTCTCAATATGCACCTGAATTGTTAGCGCTTGATCTTAATCAGTAATGTTTTCTTCAATCCCAGGTGCTGTAATACCTATTTGTTTGCTTTCTGCTTCTGTCATGATATTCTTCCTATTGGTCTTTATAATCACTTTTCAAATGTTTCATTTAAAGTGAAAATATACATGCCATGTCTTTGTTTGACCACGCAGGTCGTGAGAAAGAAGTTGAAATTCCTGGTTTAGAAATCGACTCTGTACTGACCATAACCAAAACAGTGACCACTGTCCAGAGAGAGGAGCAGGTGGTCTCCCAGCAAGTCCGGCCTGTGTTTGTGGCACCACTGGAACCAGAGATTTATGTGAGGGAGAGAGGGATTGCCAGGTACTCCATTTGTTCTGTTTTTGTGTTTTTAATTTTTTTAAACTTACTGTAGTGTAGATTTTTTTTCTGTTGGGGACAAAAAAGAAAACCCTAACCCCGACAGTTCACAGCCACTGCACTGGCCAGGTGGCCTTAATTCCTCAGACTCAAGACACACCCTCTCACCCCCATACCACACCACAAGGCACTACAGACAGTAGAAGGCAGTGTTTTTAACAGTAACATTTTAGTGTTAATTCTATGGGAGTCTCCCTGGTCAAATGGTCAAGCCGTCAACCTCATGCCACGGATGTCATGGGTTTGTTTTCAGACTCCATCTTTTCGTTCACAAGTGTAAATTTTTCAGACCCCTGGGGGTTGTTGCTGGAGCTACAGAGTTCATACTCTGTGCCATGCTTCTGGCAGGCAGCTCTGTGGGAATAAGACCAACCTATATGGAATAAGACCTAGTCCAGTGAAGTCAACCCTATTGCCTTTTACACATCCCTCCCCCTTCTTTTGGTTAAATCTGCACAGGTTATCAAGGAAAACTAATTAATGTATACATTCTCTCACTCCCTTTTTTCACTCTTATATCTCCTCTTCATCCATCCTTTAACTCTCCCTTCTATTTTATTCTTTCCTTCCCTCCCCCTACCTATGCCTCCAAGCTACACCCCCTCACTCTCCATTCTGTCTGATTTCTCCCTCTCTCCTTTCTGTTCTCCATTCCTGTCTGTCCTGTCCTTCTCTGTGTGCTTTTTCTTCCACCACCAAGCAAATTAGATGTGTTACTATACTCCTAATGATAAAAACTGAGAAAACGTTTCATCTTGTAAGAGCAATACCATGAATGCTGTTCATGTTCTCCCTTCACAGACTGGAGTGCTGTGTGGATGCAGTGCCAGCCCCCATTATTACATGGTTTGTAAATGGCATGGAGATTAAACCCTCACCTCATTACGAGATTCGTTATGAAGATGGCAAGAGCATTCTCCTCATTATTGAAGTGGGGCCACAGGACACAGGAGAGTATACCTGCAAGGCCGTCTCTGAGTTGGGCGAGGCAGTTAGCTCCAGCACTCTATATGTGCAAGGTCAGTTTGTGGTTGTCATGTCAGTTGTAAGTTTGTGGTTGTAAATGTGAACTGTGTGTCTGTGGTTGTCAAGTGAATTGTGTGTCTGTGGTTGTCATGCGAACTGTGTGTCAGTGGTTGTCATGTGAACTGTATGTTTGTGATTGTCATGTCAACTGTAAGTTTGTGGTTGGCAGCTGAACTGTTATGTTTATAGTTGACAGCTGAACTATATATCTGTAGTTGTCATGTGAAATATATGTTTGTGGTTGTCATGTGAACTGTATGTTTGTGGTTGTAATGTGAATCATATGTTTGTTGTTGACAGCTGAACTGTATGTTTGCAGTTGTCACCTCAAATGTATGTTTGTAGTTGTCAGCTCAAATGTTTGTTTGTTGTTGTCGGTTGAACTATGCATTTGTACTAGTCTATATTCTCATGTCTAGTCCATACTTTTATGCAAAATAAGTGCAAACTGGGCTCCAGCAAATTAAGTACATTCAGGAATCAAAATAAGCATATGAACAAGCAAAATAAGTGCATACTAAGAATTTGCTGTCAGTATCTTGCAACCTGGCAGTGTGTGAAGTGTGTGTAGTCCTTGGCTGACTTCAGCACGTTGGAGATTATCATTTGTTTCCAGTGTGCCAGGTGTAGAGGTAAAAGTGCTCTTGGACACTGTGGTCCCTCAGCCAGGTACATCAGCATCTCTGACCTTGATGGATAATGATACAACAGGCAACCTAAGATTGATGCAGACTGGTGTGGTACCAAATGTACATGCACACCATTTGTGTACAGAAACAATTAGAGACACCAAACAACAGTGTGATACCTCACCCAGATACATAAGTGCCTTTGTCCCAGTTAGAAAATGCTATAACAGGCAACCTAAGACTTATGCATGGAATCAATTGTGGTACTAGATTGACAATTGATACAGAATGATGTGGACACAAACACAATCTTTATGCTGGAATAGTTAGGCTGCATAGTGTTCAGTGCCTGCTGTGGTAGACTGAAAACACATGGGTTTGCTCAGAGAGAGATGAACATTTTCGTATACAGGTAACCAATTACATCGGAAACAGGAGGTCAGCATGGCTGAATGGATTCTTAAACAATTAGTGTGGTCATGCTGAGGTAACAGGTTCAACACCTACACTGGTCAGTTGGACTAAAATGTTGACTCCTCTTCCTTGGCTTGGGTACATAAATTACAAATGCCAGAGTTGTCTTCTTGTGTGTCAGTGTGATTAATCATGATGACTTTCTTCCACAGAACCTGCTCAAACAGATGTCCACAGACCTGAAGACACATCTACTTTGATGCCTTCCCCTGCTCAGACTCTATCGCCTCCTGTGTTCTTGGATGCCATGAAGGATGTAGTTGCTGTTGATGGGCAAGAGTTACACCTGAAGTGCCGTGTCAGTGGCACACCCATGCCCACAGTCTCATTCTTCCATGACAGCAGGAACATTGATGACGATGAGGAGTTTGTCATTTCATACAACCCAGAGACAGGAGAGGTATTGTGATGATGTGTTAATTGGACATTTCATATGTAACTGTATCATAGTATTGAATATATTGGTGATGTGTAAACTGGGCATTTAGTATGTAACTGTATCAGAGTTCGGAATATATTAATGATGTGTTTAAAATATGTTGATGATGTGTTATAATATATTGATGATGTGTAAACTGGGCATTTAGTATGTAACAGTATCAGAGTTAATAATATATTGATGATGTGTAAACTAGGCATTTAGTATGTAACTGGATCAGAGTTCAGTGTGTTCATTATTTTTTTAAATTGTAGAATATATTGATTATGTGTAAACTGAGCATTGAATATTTCCCAGTATAAGAGTGTAAGATATTCATATATTTGTCAGTGCATCCGTGTTTGTATGAGGGCAGTTGAAAGTCATGATCGCCAATACCTGCTCTAGATCGGCCACCATAGGAAGAAGAAGAAGATCCAATTTTTTTCAATTTTGACTCGTAAATGATCAGTAAAAAGTATTTATTTTCCTCAGTTACACAATTTACATAACAATACAATATTTACATAATTTAACAACACTGCATCTTGGGAGGTTAACTTTCAATAGTCCAGTAACACATTCTGTGCCAAGTTGCAACAGGCAGCTGACTCTCAGCTGGGGAAGGAAAGGACAATAATGAATGGATTTGGCCATCCCACTATATCCATCTATGGTCTTGTAATGGGTGGCAGAAAATGTTCTGGGAAGCAGAGATAGCCTGTGTGCTATTGATTACATCACCCATCGAGTTGGGGAGTCTCTGTGGTGAAGTGGTCAAGCCGTTTGACTCGGGCTCCGAAGGTTGTGGGTTTGATTCCGGCCCACGTCCTTAGGTTCACAAGTTAAATTTTTCTGAGACTCCTGTGGGTCATCGCTAGAGCTACGGAGTTCGTGCTTAGTGCGAAGCTTTCCGCGCTGCGGAATGAGACCGAGCCATATGAGATAAAACCCGGTGCAATGAAGTCGACCCTGTCAACTTTTAAGTGACAACTTTTTTACCCATAGAGTACCACTTGGTCTATATACATATGAAGCTAGCACCATATACAAAACACACAAAGTTCATTACTTTGTTAAATTGTAGAATATTTTGCATTTCACACACGGTCTGTACCTATTATTGGATTATCTTTTTATATCTGTTTGAGGTTTAGGATTCTCTTGTGGTTGAGAAATGTTTCTGGCACATCTGTAATCTCTTTTAGATTTAAGAATTATTAGAAATGGGCACATTTGTCTTATGACTGCACAACTAACAGTTGCCTAATCAATTACATTTAACAAAAATGTGGTAGGTTACCGGCTCCGTGGCTAAAGGCTTGCGAACGTGATTCGTGAGCCGGGTACCAAGTGTTTGAAACTCAGCTGTGACCGATTTGTGCAGCAGACCGTGTCGCGTTGTGTTATGACGTGCTGGTATGGGAGCCGATCGTTCAGAAAGCAATGGCAAACTACTGAATGTAACACTTGCCTAGTACATCAACAGCAGCTAAAAAATGCTGGTGTTGACTGAAACGTCTCGTAAGAGATACGCAACAATTGTGGTAGGTTAACTGAATCTTCAGATGTTGTCATCAGAGATTATGTAGTCATGTTGACATGTTGTCATCAGAGATGTTGTATTCATGTTGACATGTTGTCATCATGTTGCCATGTTGCCATCAGAGATGTTGTCATAATGTTGAGATGTTGTCATCAGAGATGGTATCATAGTGTTGCTATGTTGTCATCAGAGATGATGCTTAACTTGTATTTATACTCTCCAGGTGTGTCTAATCATTGTGGAAGTGTTCCCAGAAGATCAGGGCCAGTACATCTGTGTGGCCAGAAATCCTGCAGGACAGGCCACCACTTCAGCTTACCTGACAGTCCAGGAGACAAAAGAGACAACCATGGAGTTGGAAATTGAGCAACCTCAGGTAGAAGAATCCCATCCATCACTTGATGTGTTCTCTTACATTTTACATTTGGTCAGAGAAATCTGGCTTCCTCTCTGTGTATTTAACTTCTTTGAAAGTAATACAGTTATGATGTGTTGCGTCTCATCTTGCTTCTCCTCTACCTTGTGTTGTCGAGGTGAAGCATAAACAGCAGGAGAGTGCCATGGACTCTATTATTCCCTCTGTCCATTGTTTACACTGTCGGCCTCTTCTTCTGGTTCTATTTGGTCTGTGCATCATTGCTTGTTGTGGTATACTGTTATTTGATAGCCTAGTTATATGGTAGAACCATTTAACTTGTTCTTTTTTTAATGAAATTTAGTGCTTCTATAACCCTCACTTCAGTCCTGATTTCTTCATTTCTGACCTTCTCTCTTCTTGATCTGTTGAGTATTCTTCTCAGGAACCTCATTTGTGGTGTTGTAATTTTTATTTTATCTTTTTCTATCACTGTCAAGATTTGGCATTGATAGCATAGAGTTGGTAGAGTTATTGAGTTGTAGAGAGCTTTTTTTTAGTATCTATTGAAACATATTTGAAAGGGCCCATTATTTGATCTCATATACCCAATGTGTGTGAAAGGGCCCATTATTTGTTTCCATATGCCCAATATGTGTGAAAGGGCCCATTTTTATTCCCATATGCCCAATGTGTGTGGAAGGGCCCATTATTTGTTCCCATATGCCCAATTTGTGTGAAAGGGCCCATTATTTGTTTCCATATGCCCAATGTGTGTGAAAGGGCCCATTACGTGGTCCCATATGCCCAATGCATGTGAAAGAACCCTTACTTGTTCCCATATGCTCAATGTGTGTGAAAGGGCCCATTATTTGTTCCCATTTGCCCAGTGTGTGTGAAAGGGCCCATTATTTGTTCCCGTATGCCCAAAGAGCTTGAAGGTGTGTTACGTGGGCCTCGCAATGGTAATTTTATTTTAAAGTGTGTGTTACAGGTTTCTCATTGGTTTAGCATTGTTACTTGTGTATCATGTCTCTTATGTTGAATGGTGTTTAAATACAAGGATTTGTTGGTTAACCCCTGCTAGTCAGTAGTTAAAGGAAGGGTTGTCTCTGTGGTCTGCAGGAAGAGGTCATCACCATAGACACAACAGCTCCACAGAAAATTGAGTTCATCATTAAACCACAGGAGGAAGCTCCCTTGAGAACTGAACCCGAACCATCAGAGGTGACAGAGGATGTTGTCATGGCAGAGGTGATTGAAAGACCAAAGGTATGTTTTTCTTTAGTTTTCTGCAAACATGTTGACGTATTTATTATGACCTAGTTGATATTGTTATACGTTCAGTGTTTATATTATAAGTGTTACTTGAATGCCTCCAGTCCCAGACAGTTTTATTAATCATACTTGGGGGAAGGAGGAAGGAGGGTTGGTGTCACTGTGGCGAAGTGGCTAAGTCACCTGCCTCATGCTCTAAATTGTGTGCATCCGATTCAGTTCCAAACTCTGCCATTTGGTTCTTGAGTCTAGTTTTCTTGGAGACTCCTGCAGGTCATCGCTGAAGCTATGGAATTCATCTTTTGTGCAATGCTTTTGCGAGGCTGCGCTGCTGAAAAGAACAACGGTATATGGGATCAAACCTGGTGCAATGAAGCCAATCCTCTGGCCATTAACCCTCCTGTATTAGTCATACCTATTCTGAAGAACATAGCCAACTCATGCAGACTATAATAAACTACAATGATAAAATAGAAAGGGAGGGTTGCTTACTTCTGTTTCTAATGTGTTCCCAATTTCTTGAAGGTTGAGCCACTGGAGAAAGAGGAACCTATGCAAGAGTCACCTATCTTCTTTTCTCCCATACCTGACTCGGTCACCTCTATAGCTGATTCTTCAGACACATACTACACAGCTCAGGAAGAAATTGAGGAGGAAGTTGTAGAACCATCCTTGCTGGCCAAAACAATTGATAGGCCAAAACTAACAGCGCTTGTTCCTGAAGAGATTTCATTGTCACCAGAACGGGAGATAATAATAGATGAATTTTTTGAAGAGGAACGAACTCCGCAGCCAGAAGAACCAAGAGAGGAGGTAAGGGATTTAGTTTTCATTTGCTTAAAATATTGTGAAGTGGGCGCGGTAGCATAGTTGAAAGAGAGCTCTGCTGATAATGTCAGGAGTTTGGTCAGAAGAGGATTTAACGCCTGCACTCATTGCCTGGCTAAGTGAGGGAAAGACTGGCCACCTGTGCCTTTCACGCTGCATTACTTAGCTGTAAAACCATGTGGCATGTCCTTTCTGATCAACCCCAACTCTAGGTTGTTGTTCTAGGCAAGTTTACAATCAGTAGTTTGCCATTGCTTTCTGAACAGGAAGTCAATGTTATAAAGTCCAAGTGACCGGTTTAGGGGGCAATCACCTTTCCCCACCATTAGCGTACTGGAAGTCCAAGCATGTTAATCCCAGTAGCTACACAGAGTGTCACCTAGCTGGCTTGAATTGATCTTTCTCTCCTCCATTCTCTGCTTGATGGTCAAAGATGATGGCATGGTGCAATATCATCAGTAGAATTGATCCAGAGTGCCAAAGACTGAGATCTCTAGAGAGGCATGAACACCTGCGCCACTTAGCATGGCACATGATATTGATGATGATGACTCCAATATAAAGTTAGATTTCTTGCTTCTTAGTTTGTGTGATGTCATCTGACCATATGATTCAGGCTGCTTGTAAATGTACCTTATTGAGACAGAATTATGTGATTTGTAAATATGTCTGTTGTGAGACAAGGATTGTGCTTGTTTGATCAAGTTACCATGTGCTGACTCTTGTGTTGTCTAGGCTGTCGAAGTTCCCTTGGAGAAGGTGACTAAGGTGAAAGAAATCACAGTTCCTCTAGTACCAGTATCAGAGATCACAGTGCCAGAAGAAAAAGCACCTGAAGTGCCAACCACTGAGAAAGAAGAAATTACATTGATCATCAAAGAGGGCTCACCAGAGAAGATCCAAATTCTGCCTGAAGAACCACTGGAGGTATTGCACAGTTGATTATACTTCTTAAGACAATATGTTTACCTTCTTGTTCATGAGACTCTGTAAGAAGTAGGTGTGTTCATTTCTATATCTTACTTGCAGTGATGCTTGTTTCCTGGCTATAGAGCTACAGTAGTGCAACTTTAGGAGTCTCGGTGGCAAAGTGGTCAAGTTGTCTGCCTCATGCTCTAAAGATTGTGGGTTTGATTCCGGGATATGTCTTTCGGTTCACGAGTGCATTTTTCTCTGAGAATCCTGGGGGTCTTCACTGGAGCTACAGAGTTTTTGCTTTGTGCGACACTTTTGGCAGGCCACCCTGCGGAAAGAGACCGAACCATATGGGATCAAACCTAGTGCAATGAAGTTGATTCTCTCGACTTTTCAGACTATTTCAGTAGTGCAACTGTTAGTACTCTTATCTTGTCAACCTAGTGGTCCAGGCTCATCTCCCAGCAGAAGAGTTATCTTGTTTACGGATTGGTGCTCTAGGAACAACCAGGTCTTATCAAATAAGAACCAAGGCAAATACGATACTAGCTATATTACTCTCATCAGTGAATATAGATGTGTAACTTCTATAACACATTATGTCTCAGCGTTTTATCTCTTTGATGTCATTGCTGAAATGCCTCAGTTTATTGCATTTATATATGAAAAGTATCAAAGTTTGAGTGTCATAGTGAGACATGGTGCATGTTCAGTCCCCAACAGATGGAGGATTATTATTTTCCCCACCAGTGCAGCTCTGGTATTGGCCCAGTCTCATAAGAGAGGGTACGAGTCAATTGACATATTTTCTGGAATCGTCTGGGAAGGAGAGGATATGAGGAAGAGAAATGGCCACCACATATCATAATTCATGGCCCAGTATAGGTGTAGGCCCAACACTTGACCCCCAATTGTCAGTATATGCGATGGCACTACCTTTATCTTTTATATGACAGGTTGCCAGGATGGAAATTGATGTCACAGACTCAGGAATCCCCACACCGCCTGATGCTGGCCCACTTGAAGAGGAGACCATCATTCAGACTGTTATTGGTGAGGTCCAGGACTTTGAGCAGCCTCCACAGCAGATCATACCCGAGCAAGCACCTGATGAAGTAGCCCCAGAGTTTGTGGAGATGTTACAGCCTCAGGTACTAATGGGTCAGAGTTCTGTGTTTTTGTTGCATTTGAGAACATCTTCTCCCAAGGCTAGAATCCTTGCTGACACTGTTTTTGTCTTCTGTGTATCACTCCAGACCCTTCCAGGTACATAATTCATATCTGTTGGTAGAGTTTGGGTCCCAGTATTCTGGCTGCATGTACAGTCTGTTTCTGTTTTGTTTTTCTTAATAATTTGTCCTTTAGAAAACTGTCATTTAGAAAACTGTCTTTTAGAAAGCTGTCTTTAAAAAACTGTCTTTTAGAAAAATAATTCTTGCATGTTACTTAGAACCAAGTGAAAACATCCTGGAGACTTTGCAGATGTTTTATAGAAAAAAAATGCTGAAAATTTCTTAGACAGTCAAACTTAGCAATCTGGACATTTTGAGTTTATCACAAACATAAGAAAAAGGCATTTTTCATTTTTTGGCCACATTATGAGAAGTAAAATAACTGGAACATGTGATAACTGGAAAGATTTGTGGAAAGAGAGAAAATTCTTGACAATCCTGTGCCATGGCATGGAATTGATACATGCCATTGGAGATCCCAAGATGTGGAGAACATGATTGTCCATGCCAATCATCAAGGCACTTGATAATGATAATGATGATAATGAATTTGTCTCACTCCATATTTCAGATTTCAGCATTTACTGATCTGAACATAGTTCTGTATTGTATGTTATTCTGTGCATGTCTAACCTTGTTTTGTTTTTCCAGCTGTGTGATGTTGAATTTGTAAAACCATAGCCTGTATGATTGTCATGTACAATTATTTCAGTGGAAGCAGCCCAGCTCTCTGCTATGAACTCTGGAGGTCATGGGACATCTTCTGACTGAGTCGTTCAGACCACTTGTGCAATTTTTCCAGAGACTCTTGGAATCATTGTTGATGATTTGGAGTTTGTGCTTTGAGCGATGTTCTCGCTAAGTGACTTGCTATTTTGTGAAGAAAGGCAGAGTGAGAAAGAGTAAAACCCTGTACATTGAAGTTAACCCTCTCCGTAAAATCGTTAAAACCTTAGTCATTATTTTTTGGTCACAATATGAGAAGAGAAAAGCTGAAATATGTTGTGACAACTCGCAAGATTTATGGAAAGAGAAATAAAGGAAGACAGTGAGAGAAGATTCTTGGCAGCCTTTTGTCATGGTATGGGAACGTGTCAGCACACATATTGGTACATTCTGTTGGAAATATTACAATACAATGTCTACAAAGGTATCGGTTAAGTGTACACAATTTAATCATTATAAAAGCAATATATAAGCCTGATGTGGAGACAATCCATGATTAGGCCAAGAGATTTATAAGAAGCAATTGTAGAACAAAATGGAAATCAGAGCATTCTGGCCACCAACAAAATGATGCATGTTACCAACTCCATGGAAAAGATCAAATAACAATCTTCAGACCCCACACAGGACACAGCAGGTTGAAATGGTACAATTTTAATCAACTTTAGATGGGAGATACTGATAAATAGAACTGGTCAAGTGACAGCTAAACATTTGTTGCAGGAGTGTCCAGCATATGCAGAGCAGAGAAAAACATTTTGGCCTACACCGCTCCATTGGAAGACAGACTGTGGAGATGTCAACAAGCTTAAGTTGACTTTGGCTTTCTTTTCACTCATTCATATTGATGCGTGAAGGTGAACAAAGAAGAAGATGCTCAATATAAACAAAGTGCCATCCTGGTGACACACCTGGCTTAAAGTTCACTCACTTCCAACACCCTTGACAGTTAATAGCAAATGTTAACCAAAAATCATTGTCTATATGGGGATAAACAATAGATAATACCTTAAGATGTATAGATAATTTCAGATTATTTCATCAGCAACTGCACAGGTTGAATGTTTACTTCATGTTGAAAATCTGACTACATTGTATCATCATCAGGTGGTCAACGACGGAGACAGTCTAAGAATGACCTGCCGACTGATTGGCTCACCAACACCTGTGGTCACTTGGTACAAGAACTCCACAGAGATTAACACTGGGCCAGACATCCAGCTGTACTATGAGCCAGACATAGGCCTGTGTGTGCTGGAGGTCACCGAGGTGTTCCCTGAAGATGCAGGGGAGATCACTTGCCGGGCTCAGAACCAGTTTGGTGAAGCCATGACATCTGCAACCCTGATCATACAAGGTAGATTACTCAGCCAAGTACATCATGTGTTGATAAATTATATCATTGCTAGAGATGTACATTCATAGCTGTTGATTAGCACTGATAGAAGACAGCGACCGAGCTATAGATGTATGTTCATAGCTATTGATTAGCACTGATAGAAGATGGTGACAGACTGTAAACTCTGGTATCAGCAGTCACAATGAAATAACTAAACAGTGGGCCGTGGCTGAGAGGTGACGGTGCTTGCCTCAAGCTCAGTAGATACTGGGTTCAATCTCAGTATAGGTCTGGGATTTCTCAGAGACTCGCTGGTATCTAATGATATAACACATCCTACTGTTAGTGAGATCTGATACCTAGTATTCTTAGAAAAAGAGTGAAAAATAGAGGGGAGGGGGGGGGGCCACACACACCCACCCAACCACACACACACACATTCACCTACACACACACACACACAAAACACGTGCAAGCTATGCACGTCAAATATCCCATGGTAATTGGAAATCACAAAGAGCAAAGCTGCGGCCTGGGCAGAATTGTTATGAAAGAAAACCTACACATTGGTATGTATACAGGTAAAAGTGCTCCTGGACACTGTGTTCCCTCAGCCAGGTACATCAGCATCTCTGACCTTGATAGATAATGGGTGGAATCTGTCTAGAGGAAATGAACCTGGCACAGATGCATGCCGATGTCGAACACACTGACCTCTGAGGTGCACAGCTAGGTGTGACGTGTTCCTCTTAAAAGAGGAACAAAGAAGACGGGAATGGAGTAAGTAAAATGTTCACTATCCTTTGAGGGTATTCATATCCTTTAATTTACACCCAAAAAAGACAATAATATCTGATCATATTCAGGTCAGGCCAAAGTGTGTTTCTTCAGTGTGACTGTTTAGTCTGTCCTGGGTGTTCATATAAGTGAATGAAACTGTGATGGCATAATTGTTTGTGTGCTTGTCTGCCGAGACAGTGATCTAGGTTCAATCCCCAGCAGCAGCAGGATTAACTTTCCAGACCAGTGCTTGTCTTTGGTTGACCCAGCCTCATAAAAATTGGTACAGTATATTTTAAGAATGTTCTTTGATTTCTCTTGGAAAGGAACATGGGCCATTGTTTAAATATGTGAAGGCTTAACCTTTAACATCCCGATGATAGTATCTGCTTTGGGAGTACCTTTAGCTCTCTGACATAATAAAACAGCTAAAGCTTGTTTTGGTAATCAGCACTGATAGATTCTGTGTTAGCTCTGATGGGCTCTGCAGCTTGTTTGATCTCAGCTGGACAATAAGAATGATATTTTGTGATTTATAATCTTTTCTTCTCTCCTAGAAACCGAAGAGACAGAGATCACAACCACAGTGGAAACCTTCATAGAGGAAGGCAGAGACGAAGAGACGGAGGTGAAAGTCATTGAAGAGAAGCATGTGACTACACTTGAATTCTCACCAAACTTCACTAAACCTCTGCAGCCTTATACACAAGTGGATGAAGGAGGGTCTGTCAGGTAGGCTGGAAATATGCCGTTTATATTCATAATCAATAATCTCTTCTATACTGGCATGTAGAAGTACATTAGGGCTGTGGTGGTACAGTGGTTACACACTTGCCTGCCAAAACACTTGGCCTAGTTAAAGCCCTACAAATGACAGGTTGATTTCTGCCAACCAGTATAAATCTGGGGTTGTCTCAACCTCATAAAATTGGCACCATCTATTTTCTGAATTTTATAGAAATTGCCCAGGAAGAAAAGGTGATGAGGAAGGGAACTAGCCTCCCCACCTTATTATGCCATTGCCTAGTATATGTTAAATTAACATCCCATAGCAGTATTTGCCACATTAAATTATATATATATATAAGATATCAGTCTCCCTGACGAAGGGGTTAAGGATGTTGTTCATAATTGTGTATACTCTCGTATGAAACACAGCTGCGCTAGTTTCGATAGCGGACTACATCTTGCTGGTTACTCACGGAGGTATGTGAGCCAGTCGTTCAGAAAGCAGTGGCAAACTACTGAACGTCAAACTTGCCAAGACATCAACAGCAGCTGAAAAATGCTGGTGTTGACTGCAATGTCCTGTAAAGGATATGCAGAATAAGATATGGGCTTGATACTCAGATATGTTTGTTTATACTGAGATTATTTTGTTTAGGTTTTCTGTTTATGACATTTGTTGCAGAATGTGCCAGATTTTGCATATACAGATAGTATAAAACAACCACAGTAAAGAATGTCTTGATTCCGATACACAGATTGGCTTCATCAGTGTTGGTCTATCTTGACTCTTCTGCCAGTACTGATTGATCAGGACAATTTTCTGCAGCACCAGCTTGCTACATTGCATCTGTTTCATATCATCATCATGTCTTGCCTACTGGCATGGGTAATCATGCTTCTCCACATCTTGCGATCTCCAGCAGCATGCATCATTTCATGTGCCGACACCCATCCATGCTATGACAAAAGGCTGCTTCAAGAATCTCCTCTCACTGTCTTTCCCTGCCCTCTTTCCACAAATCTGTCCAGTTGTTACATCAGTTTCCAGTTTTTAATCTTCTCATAATGTTGTCAGCTAATGATGACTGCCCTTTTCTAAAGATTGTGGTGTCGTGCTTTAGCCTCATTCAAAACCTTTAGATTTACTCATATTGACTGTTTTATATCCATTGTTTTTTTAGATTTGAAGTCATTGTGGAGGCTCAACCAGAAGCTACAGTGAAGTGGTACAAGAATGAAGTGCAGATTTCCCATTCACCACGAGTGGAGGTGATCCGTGAGAAGAATGTTCACATCCTGCTCATCACAGATGTGCACCCAGAGGACTCTGGAGAGTACATTTGTGAAGCTGAAAATATTGTGGGCAGAACAGTGTGCAAAACCACACTCACGGTCAATCGTAAGTAGATTTCTTCTTTGGCTGATGGTGAAAATGACTTGTAACAGGGATAATTGTTCGCTTTGTAAATGCAGTGACCAGTTTGTATAGGTTATCAGTCTTGTTTTAAATATATAGGCTGCCCAGAAACATCTAATGGAAGACATAAAATAGAGATAAGAACAATATTTGCCATATCCAAAATCAAGTGAAACATAAACATCTTGAAAAGCACAATAACCCACTTACTTAAATTGTGTATGTGTGTGCCTGTTCTTCTGTATAGAGATTAATGCTTTACAATGAGTAAAGAAATTATGGGGCCCTACACACAGTGTTGATGTGGCTTTTTTTTTTTAAATTAAAGAATTACACAAAGGTGATGGGAGCCTGGCCAGACCTA
Source organism: Cepaea hortensis (assembly GCA_963921405.1). Taxonomy (NCBI): domain Eukaryota; kingdom Metazoa; phylum Mollusca; class Gastropoda; order Stylommatophora; family Helicidae; genus Cepaea; species Cepaea hortensis. The sequence goes on from OY992879.1 coordinate 37,274,285, forward strand.
CACACCACAAACCCCCTGCGTTATCGATTACATGGCACATTTTGGAAACCAGTCACATGATTGACAGAAACAATGCACTTTGTATGTTGTTAGTTAGCCACTTTAGTAACATTTTCTAAATTGCTTTTTAATAATATGACCTGATAGTTGGATACGTCTTGAAAAAAAAAAAAATCCAACGGTACCTTATTCAAGTCTGTAGGTCAATTATAAGCTGAGATATTAATGTTTGTGTGTCAGTTTATCCATTTAATATAAACATATAAAAAAAAACGATTTTGACCCTTTCACAAAATGTGACCCTACCTTCACACTCACACAACTGTTGGTTACACTGACACCAAGGGAGATTAACACTGCCGCTGTCCAACTCAAGGACAGATAACTGCTGCCAGTTCTCTCACACACACACACACACGCGCGCTTGCGCGCACACACACACACACACACACACACACGCACATATACATATATATATATCCACGTCATGCTGTGATGACCAGACCGCGGGCTCTGCTGCTCGCGCTGTCTTGTTAGCACGAGACAGAGATCTGTTTTGAGTGTTTTGACCATAGAAGTACTGTTGGAAAGTTTCAAAATTATCAACGATGTGGTCCATGTTGAGTGATCAAATATTACATATAAATACTATGATGGGTGTTGAATGCAAACATGCAATCATTGGATTGCAGTTGCTATGATTGCTATGAATATTTCATAACAGTATTAAATGTTCATCATTGGATGAAAACTGCCATGTCCCGACATTGAAATACCACATTACAGCATGCCATCTTTAAAATTTCAGTTTGAGATGGGATTGCCAACTCCAATAATCAAAAACTACATAATTATACGTATATATGGATGCTAAATTTAATAAAATATACTAGGACATGATATACGAGTCTCTGTGGCGAAGTGGTCAAGCCGTTTGACTTGTGATCCGAAGGTTGTGGGTTCGATTCCGGGCCGCACCCTTCGGTTTACAAGTTAAATGTTTCGGAGACTCCTGTGGGTCGTCGCTAAAAGCTACGGAGTTCGTGCTTTGTGCGACGCTTTCCGCACTGCGGAAAAAGACCGAGCCATATGTGATAAAACATGGTGCGATGAAGTCGACCCTGTCGACTTTTAAGCGACTTTATACTAGATATACTAGTAAATGATATTTACAACAGTGGACATTTACCGAGCGATATGGTAAATTCTGTATTTATAGCAATACCAAAGAGACCAGGAGCAATTGAATGTGAAGATTTCCGTACAATTAACCTCATAAATCATGTCACTAAGCTTCTACTTAGAATTATAATGAGAAGACCAAGAAAGAAAATAAAAATGGAAATTAGTGAAGAACAGTATGATTTTATGGAAGGAAAGGGTACAAACAATGCAATATATATATTACGAACACTAATAGAAAGGTCAATAGAGAAACAGAAGGACATATATTTATGCTTCATAGATTATACTAAGGCATTTGATAAAGTAAAACATGAAGAGCTGATTAAAATGTTGGAAGACATCAACATTGATGGGAAAGATTTAAGAATAATAAAGAATATATACTGGAACCAAGTAGCAGCAATTAAAATGGGAAATAAAGAGGGTAGTTACGAACAGATAAAGCTAGGAGTATGACAGGGGTGTGTCTTGTCACCCGATCTCTTCTCCCTATATAGTGAAGTAATAATGAGAGAGATCAAAGAGAAGCCAGGAATACTAATCGGAGGATATAATATAAACAATATATGCTATGCAGATGACATAGTATTGGTGGCGGATAGTGCAACAGACCTACAACAATTGTTGGACATTGTTGTATCAGAGAGTGCACAGAAAGGACTCTCCTTGAATATCAAGAAAACAGTAACAATGGTGATATCAAAGAAAATGGGGACACCAAAATGTGACATAGAAATAGAAGGGGAAATTCTCAACCAAGTGGATAATTTTAAATACATAGGGGCACTTATAACATCGGATGGAAGATGTACAACAGAGATTAAGAGCAGAATAGGGTAGGCAAAAGCCGCATTTCAGAAAATGAAGAGTATCTTATGCAATAAGTCGCTATCAATGAATGTAAGAAAGAGAGTGCTAAAAGGCTATATAGAACCAGTTTTGCTGTATGGCAGCGAATCTTGGAATGTAAATGAACAAATTAGGAAGAACGTAGAAACAACAGAGATGTGGTTTTTAAGACGAATGTTGCAAATTCCTTGGACTGCCAGAGTAACTAACAACGATTGCCTGAAAGAGGCTAATGAAACTAGAACACTATATACAACAATAAGAAAGAGACAAACAGCTTTCTTTGGTCATGTGATGAGAAGAGAGGCATTGGAGAACATTGTGACAACTGGAAAGATCAAGGGGACGAGAGGCAGAGGCAGACCAAGAGAAATGATGCTGGATGGATTGAGATGGTGGCATGGAGGAATATCATCAGCAGAGTTGATCCAGAACACCAAAGACAGAGATCTGTGGAGAGCCATGAACGCCTACGCCAGCCGGCACGGCACTTGATGATGATGATGATACTAGGACAATGTTGAAAGTCTAGTTAAAACGGAATTTACAAGTGCACTTACGTCTTATAAAGTCAGTCTGTACTTCCGTCCAAGAAACGAATTTGAGAGAGTTATAAATTCGTAGCTCATGGAGGGAAAAATAATATCCAGTAATCGGTTTCTGTTTTAACTCGATCTTGAAATAATCAGGGAATTTAACATTATGAGTACTCTAAATTTTCTTAAATCGGTTCGGCAAAAAATAGTTGCCCAAAAAATCCGCAAATATATTTCTGGTAAAATTGAATCTGAATTGTGTGGCTATGCTTAGCACACAAAATAGTTGATTGGTAAGGTTCGCAGAAGTCATCATGATTAATCTACATAGGCCATTTTTGTGCAAACAGAAAGACATGATAGTCAGTTTAAAATTACCGTGGTAGATACTTAAAATTATTGTGTGAGCATGTGTATATTTCAGCTTGAAGGATTTATCTAGTTACTTTACTTTCTGTTGTGTAAAATCTGTAGTATGTATCTGACGAGATGCAACAAAATATGCCAGGCAATAAATCGTGAAATCTTTATGTCTTCGTGATTCAAATTCATTATGGGAAAACATTGTTTTAAAGTTGAAAGCATTTGGACAAAGAAGAACCAGCTGCAAGTGTTACAAGACCACTCATAAATACCATAAGGTAAAGATGTGAAATTTATGAAACATATCAACAGATGAGGTGGAACAGAAAAATTAGCCCTATGTGGGGAAGATACTAGGCAAGAGAGGCAGGGGAAGACTGAGAATGTGGACAGTGTAAGCAGCTGGGCAACACATAATAATATAAGCATTAACTTCATTAAAATATCAGATGACAGAGAGAGGAGTGGAGAGCCATGTTTGCCAATTTCTGCTCCCGACCCGATACCCGAAGATGATAGTGGAGGAGATGATTGGTCTCTGGGCAGGTCATGTGGTCTTGATTCTGTTCAAACCCTTGGCTCAGTTGTAATCAGCTTTGCCGGCTCTATGGCGAAGGGGTTACAAATGCAAATTTGTACTCCCACATTCCTCGTTCAAAACACAGCTGCTGGCGATTTGGCTGCCTTGAGTTGATTTCCATAAAATGATTTGAATGCTGGTCCGTTAAGAAAGCAATGGCAAACTGCTGAATGTAAACTTGGCCCAGGAATCACAAACAGCCCAAAAATTCTGGAGGTGATTGCTATGTCCTGTAAAGGATATGCAATTAACATGAAGGTTTTGTCAGAACAGTTAGTAGAACTGATTACACAGTTTTTTTGACATGATGCAGAGGTTTAAACATTACACTGATGTTTTGACATGACGCAGAGGTTTGAACATATTGGATCACTTCATTGTCACAGCAAGTCTATGCTATGAATGAAAACACAGTGTGTATATGAACAGAAATTTATAACTATTATATACTATATTTTCTTACAGCTCTTCAACGTATGGAGATTGAAATTCAGCCTGAAGAAATGCCCAAAGAGCAACCAAAAACTGAACCCAAAACGGAGATTGCACCTGAAGAACCTAAACCCACAGAGGAAGCACCTCAACAAGTGCCTCAAGAAACAGTAGTTCCAGAAGAAGGTCTGGAGGGTCAGCCACCACGCTTCACTCAGCTCCTGCAGCCATTGACTGTAAGAGATACCCAAAGAGTTGAGCTCAGAGTCCGATATACCGGCGTCCCATCACCGACCATCACCTGGTACTTTGATGGCACTCCTATCAAGCCCAGTTCGGATTTCCAGATTACCATTGATGTGGAGAGGGGAGAGAGTACTTTGATTATTGTGGAAGTGTTTCCAGAAGATGAGGGTGAATACACCTGTATTGCTGTCAACCCATTTGGCGAGTCCATCACAACCTGTCGTCTGACTGTCATCAGTAAGTGATGTATTTTTTAAAAGTATTATCACATATGTTGATTGATGTGAATCTTGGAATGATTGACAGTGTTTTATACATTCAAGACATCTTAAAATAAATTTGATAAAATTGAGAAATAATATTTCTTTTCAAGATGCTTCAGTATCATCATCATCATCATCATCATCATCTTCCACTTCTGCCGTCAAGCGTCGTGGGGAGGAATAATTTGCGTTCCAGTGCCCGGTGGACGGCACTGGATAGTGTCATTCCGTGAGGTTGTACAATGTCTCTGATGTCGTCAATCCATTTTCTTCTTGGACGTCCTCGTGGTCTCGTCGCAGATGATCTTTGATGTAAGGCCAGTGATGGTAGTTGTTGATGTTGCATTCTAATGACATGGCCAAACCACTTGATCTTCTGTCTGTCAATAAATGTGGCACAAGGTGTTGATCCCACAGTCTGTCTGATAGTAGCATTTCTTACTCGGTCTCGGATTGTTAAGTTGGCAGCTCTCCTCAGGCATCTCATTTCGCAGGTGTTGATTTTGCGAAGGTGTAATTTGGATAAAGTCCAGGTTTGAGATTGGTAGCATAGGGTTGGTGTGAATATGCTGTTTATTATCTGTCGTTTTGCGGACATGGGTATGTTTGGATGTTTCAGTAAGGGTGATAGTTGATATGTAAGTGCACTAGCTTTTTGACATCTGATGTCAATTTCTCTGTCCAATCTGCCATCTTCTGTGATCATACTTCCAAGGTATTTGAATTCTTTAACTTGTTTCAGAGGTGTGTTATTTATCTGTATATTTAGTGGGCCTGGCGATCTGCTAACTTGCATTACTTCGGTTTTGGTTCAGTATCCATCCATCCATCATGTGCCATGCCGGTAAGCGTGGGCGGTCATGTTCTGCCATCTCACCCGATCACCAGAGTCGTGGATCAGCTCCGTGTTTCTGTCTCGACTATGCCACAAGGCCAAGCCATCCAGGTACTTGCTTCTAGGTCTTCCCCTTGGTCTGTTCCCCTCGATCTTACCAGTTGTCACCAAATTCTCCAATCCATTTCTTCTCATAACATGTCCAAAAAATTTTGACTGTCTACGTCTAATTTCTCTAATCAATTTACGATCTTCATTTGTTTCTTGAAGGACTTGTTCATTGGTCTTTCTGGCTGTCCATGGTATTCTTTGCATTTTCCTCAGAAACCACATCTCTACAGCCATCAGATGTTTTTCAGCCTGACTGCTCATTGTCCACGCTTCACATCCATACAGAAGTACAGGCTCAATGTAGCATCTCAACACTCTCTTTCTCGTTTCAATTGACATCTTTTTATTGGTCAATATGTTTTTCATCTTGGTTCAGTATATTGAGTGTAAATAAGGAAGTTATATATTCCCCATGATTCTTGGAAAGTGGCTCAGATGTATAGCATTCTGAGATCAGGGTGGAAAAATAAGAGCTGGTTATTGAGCTGGTTATTGAAGATTGTAAAGATTTGGCTGCATTTGGCTCCTGTTCGGGCAAAATGACTAAAAATAGATAAGCTACTCACAGTAGACTATTTATAACACATACCTTTCTTAAGTGTATGCAGCAGCTACTTATAACATACTGTTTATAATGTAGTGTATACATTTCTATGTGGACGAGGGAGGCAAATAGTAACCCTGATTTAAATAACAAACAAAACAGTAAGTTTGAACTAAACAAAAATGAATGGCAAGAAAGAAAAATTAGGGGTGTGGACGTTTGAAGATAATTCTTTAGTTTTAAGTTGATCAGATTTCACATTCAGCACAATTGTGATTCAACTTGAACACTTGTCCAGTGTTTAAATTGGTAAATAATGTGGATTTTTAAACCAATACTGTTCTACAATAAGTGTACCATAAGCCACTTGACATAGCTATCAGTGAAATTTAAAAGTGTCAACAATTACAGTAGGTTACTCCTGCAGTCATTTATGTTTTAGCTGCATTTTAGAAGCAGTACATATTTTATTCACTCGCATTTAAATTGTCTGTCAGTTGTCTGTTTGAATATATACATTTGCCTTTATGATTGTACATTGTATATTTGTACAATGCATATATGTACATTATATATTTGCTAACATTGGTCAGACTACATATCTCAGCTAAAACCATTTCTCAAAGTCACCATGCAGAAACATTAAATTTAAGCCATACATAGTTAAGAAAGTATTGTTAACTAAATCAAAGTGTTATTTATTGTTGTCTCGATTTCACATGAGACAGACATCTAGTAGAATTTGAGAGATGTATCGTTCATTTTGAAATGATTGTCTTTCAAGTATGCAAATGAGCCTGTTTATAGGCAAATTGTGCAAATGTGTAACATTGTGAGATAAATTATCCTGAAAATCTGTATCAATTCTTTCTCTTCAGCTGAAGAAACAATCATCACTGATGAAATACACACAGAGACAATTGAAATTGATCGCAGCCAGGATCAGGTTTTGGAAGGGCCAGAGGAGACTAAAGTTAGAGAGATAATTGATATAGAAACTTTAACCAAGCTGCAGCCTCAGCCTCAGCCTCAAACCTTCCAGATCCAGATTGGGGTGGCACAGCCCACCACCACTTCCACCACAGTCATCCAGGAGACCACCACTTACACTCAGGTGACAAAGGAATTTGTGGATGACGTACCTAAAGTCACTGAAGGAGCCACCACTCAGGTGACCACAGTTAGCATGAGTAAAGGTGAACAGCTGGCTCCTGTTGAGCTCCGAGTTCAAGTCCCTGTGCAGCCGACTGAAGAGTTTCTGGACAGCATCACTGAGGCAACTCGTACAGTCACACAGGAAGTTAAATCTATTCCCATTACTGACACCTCACTGCCCAGTGAAACTCACACAGAGACCATTGAGATCACTCAGAAGGTTCCAGAGCACATTCCCATTACTATATCTTCCACAGCCACAACTGAGGTCACTCATGCCGTGGAAGCTTCTAGAACCACAGCTCATAGAATAGAGGTTGAAATTCATGAGACAACACTGCAGAGACAGCCACAAACACAAGAACTTCAAATTCCTATTGGTAAAGTCAGCCGAGTTGACATTGAAGTCACTGAAAAGGAAAAATGGACAGAATCATCAAGACCTACAGAGGAGAGAATTGAAGAGACTCGCAGCACAATCACCAAAGAGACTAAGGTGATTGAGATTACACAGAAACCTAAAAGAGAGGAGATTCAGATGACATTTGCTGTCTCTGGACCACAGCCTGAGGAAGTGAAGAGCCTTGAAGAAACAGAAGTGAAAGCTCCAGTAGAGGAAGTTATCAAACCAGAGGAGGAAACTGTTGAAAAAACGGTTGTCCCTTCAGAAGTTGAGGAGATTTCAGTGGACACAACTGAAATCACTGAGGTTGAGATGAAAGAGGTGGAGGTGAAAGCTCCAGTTGAGGAAACAATAGAGACTCAAAGGGAAACTGTTGAGATGACAGTCACCACCACAGAAACAGAGGAACTACCTGCAGACAGAACTGAAGCTGCTGAAATTTACATTGCTGTAGAAAAACCTGAAGCTCCTTCTGAATCTGTTGCTGAAACCATTACTGAAGTTGTAGAGACCACAGTTACAACCACAGAAGTAGAAATAGTTGCAGCTGAGGAGAAACCAGAAGAAATTGAACAGGCTGAACTAGTTGTTCCCATTGAACAACCAACAGAAACTGTTTCTAAGGTAGATACTGAAGAAATAGAAATGATCATTCAGGTGCCCTCGGAAGTGAGTGAAGTTGTGGAAGAAAAACCTCAGGAATTGGACAGACCTCTGGAGGAAGAAACAACTGAGACAAGTGAACTCATTGTGGTGTCTCCATTGGATACAGAAGCTGAACAAGCTCCCGAGGTACCCACAGAAGTTGAAATCCTTGAAGAAGAAGAGAAAGTGGAAGCTGTTGAAGCTAGACCTTCTGATGAACAGACTACAGTTTCTGAAGGTATAACTGTGATTACTTTTGAAACACAGGCACCAACACTTGAAGAAGAATCTCAGATTCAACCACTAGAGGAAGCTATCACAGAGGAATCCACAGTGACCATGGAAATAACTGAAGCTGAAGTTACAGAGACTACTGAAGAGACCAGGGAAGACATCACCATTGAAGTACAGATGGTCGAGGAAGAAGGTGTCAAGCCTGAAGAAGTCCCAACTAAAATTGAAGAAGTTACAACTGAAACTGAACAAGTCTTGGAGACCCACAAGGAAGAAATTGAACTTCAGATTTCAGGTCAACCCAAGCAACTTGAAGAAGTTCAGTTCTCCGTACAACTCCAGCCAGAGCAACCTAAATATATTGATGAGATTACAGTGGCTCAGGAAGAGGCTATGCAAATTGAAACATTTGTTTCTGAAGTAGACACCAGAAAAGAAGAAACTGTGGAAGTGGAACAAATTCATAGAGAGGAGCTTAGCTTCCAGATTCAGGGCAAGCCTCAGAAACTTGGGGAAGTGACTTTAACCCTTCAAGTTGGTGAGAAGAAACCAGAGGAGGAGGAAGTCATTGTGGTTGAAACAGAAACAGCAGAACAGGTGAGGCTTCTGACACTCCTGCTTCTCTATCATGTTCTCTCTTGAGATATTTGTTAACTGATTACATGCCATGGGATGATTACTCATCTTAAGGTACTTTCCTAATTGTCCAAGGGCTTATTCACAATAGTTTTCCCTAATCAACCCCCTTTAATTTGATATATTTTACAACATATCTGCGTCCATATTAACAACTTTTAAGTTATAAGACTCGTCATCATCATCTTCTTCTTCTTCTTTCATTCACTTGAAATATATCTATAACTGCAATGTTATCTCTTGTATGAATCTAAGTCTTTTTTAGTTCACTCAGCGGTCCATAGAGTTCATCTTCCACTGTTGTCTCTCTAGGCCAGAAGGTTTGCCTGGATATGTTGTAGTTTGGGCAGTCCTGAAGTATGTGCTCTGCTGTCTTCGACACCAAACCACGTGTGCACATGGCTGAGTATAAGACTCATAACTGTGACACACTCCTACTTTCTATTTCTGCAATCCATTTTTGTTTGGTCCAAACCTATGTTTAGTTTGGCACTGAATCAGTTAATGGTGTGCTTAACAAAAACATTTTCATGCATTTTTATGGTTACTTGACATGTTTATATTTGCATGGTAGTTTTGTAAATCATTTCCAAATGATAACATCCAATACATATTTGTCTTATTTGGCTACACTGTAATTATACTATAAATTAAATGAAGTACAACCATCATTGAGATGGCATTTCCTCTCTCATTTGTATCTGCCATAAGATCATGGTGGATTTCAGTCTGAAACTGTGATGTTATATGTGTCCTACGCCTGATGAAGATGATAAGAATTTTAATGAAACCTTTAGGAATGACACAAGCATATGTCCCATTTCAGTCTTAATTACAATGCAATTGAATAGTCTAGATTTAATTATGTACACAGTGGTTCAAACATAATATCTGTATTTTGGGTGCATACAGACTAGGTTATTAAACACTGTACAATATACTCAGTTTCCACCCACAGAAAGGAAAACTGCATTCAGTTTTTATCCTGTATTAGAATAGTCAAGATATGTCACTTGGCCCTCACACAGCACACTTCTAAATTTCTCTCTTCACTCACTTCATCTGATCCCTTGTTATGTTTTATAAAGCAGCCATGGTTCAGTTCCATTGTTCCATCAAGCAGCTAAAGGGAAAAACTTGTTGTTTGTCCCAAAGTGTTCAAACTCGGACAGTTACCGTTACTAAATATTTCATGATACCGACACTGTTTCTAATCAAAACAGTATAGAGTTTTATAATCAGTTGAGAGCTGCTACTGCCTGTATTCTTCAGTTTTCCTATAGAACATGTCATATATATATTTCTTAACGTGATTGTGTGGCAGCCTGATTTCTGTGGTGCGCCTCATGGCTGGCTGCCTCCGTCTTCAGCACCTTTCCTTTGCTAGAGTAGACTGGTCTTACTCGACAAATGAAGTATGGCAATATCGGCCTATCAAGAGAGTTATGAGACAGGGATGTGTAATGTCTCAAGATCCCTTTTCCCTGCTGATGGCCACGTCATAGTATCTTGAAGTATTTTCCTTTTATTAGAATTGCAAAGACTAGAAACTTTACTTGGAAATTGATGGGTGCTGCCATTAGTAACGTGACATAAACAGGCTATTCTCGATTGCAACACAATATCAATACATACTTCTAATCAAGAGAACAGGCCAGTAAAGCCGATTATACACATTCCAGATCCCAAACAGAAACACCCACATATTGATGTATCAGAAAAGGAAAAATTTAATGTTGGCAAATCATCCCTTCATCACGAAAACTGTATCAATGTTACTGGAGAAATACTCAATTCATGGGTGCCGCCATTTGCACCATGACATAATCGGCCTTAGAACATGTCAGTGTAGGTAGCCTCATTAACCCAGTATCTAGCCCACGTGTCTGCTGGTCCAGTGGCCATGTTTCACTTCATTGCAAATTTGTTAAACTGACCCAGCCTAAAATGAGTAAGGAAGTACAGGCATGATATTTACTGTTTCACTCCTGTAGTGCAGAGTGGGCTTGAATAACATGGGGCTAGCATCTTATGCCAAATAGGCCTCAGTCTGTATAAAACTGGGCTCCTTTACTTACTTCACCAGCTCTGTGGCCAAGGGGTTTCAGGCGCAACTTGTAATCCTGTTTGCCATGTTTGAAACACAGCCGTGGATGATTTGCCAGCAGACCACCTTGCGTTAGTTTTTGTACAATGGTATGAGTGCCGGTCATTCAGAAAGCAATGGCAAACTACTGAACGTGAACTTGTCAAGAAATCACAAACAGCCAATAAATGCTGGTGTTAACTGTGATGTCCTGTAAATTTGCTTACATGTCAGTGTGTGATATTGCTTGCTGATGGGAAATTTGTATTTCAGTTCCTACCAGAAGTGGAAGAATCCCAGGTTAGAGCACCAGAGTTTACCTGGGGTCTGATGTCACTCAAGGTGATGGATGGAGAGGAGGTGAAATTTAGGTGTGAGGTGAGTCATCATGTTTGCTCTCTGGAAACACAGATTTAAACAAATATTTTCACTGTTGACATAATGGATGTGAGTCATTGTGTAACCACCCCAGAAAAATATTGAGACTTCTGAGCTTAAATGTTGCAGAAAAGTTATTAGAATATCCGAGACCAAGTAGGAATAAATTTACCAATATTCTACAGGATCTAACATGGAAGAAAACTGGCTCTGAAACAGCATGTCTCAGAAACTGACATACTTTGGCTATATTAAATGTTGCAGTGATTTGGAAAGTACGGCAATGGAAGACATGTTGCCTGGAAGACAAGGTTGATCTTGTTAGCTTTGTTAGGTTCAGAGCTTCCCAAATGTTTACCAATTTCTGGACAAAAAGACAACTTCTATGCATGTCCTGTTGAAAGGAGAAGTAACTGTGTATGTTAATACTTATGTCATGTGGTATATATATTTATAAATCCTTTTGGCCATGACCTTCAGATACCCTGGATTGGAACTCCTGAGGGGAACATCTCAAATGATCTGACACCTGTTATCATCTCTGTCATCTGTGACCCCATCTAATGAATACTCCTGATGATAGGTCTTCATTGCTGCTATTTCCAACATCTGCAACACTTTCTGTGGAGCAAACAGATTCATCATCCTGTGTCAGGTTATGCAGATAGGTGTGGTCAGTCTTGATTTGCCAGCACACAATGTCCAAAACCTGCAGCTGTCAATAGAAAGCAAATAGTTTATATCATATGTTCATACAGGTGTAAAGATGTGTTGAGAGCTAACAATCATCATCATGTGCATGCTGGTAAATGTGGGCGGTCATGTTTCATAATCTCACATGATCACCAGAGTCATGGATCAGCTCTGTTTTCTTGTCTTGACCATGCCATGTGGCAAAGCCATCCAGGTATTTACTTCTCTGCCTTTCTGTTGTTCTTTTTCCCCCAATCTTGCCAGTTGTCACCAAGTTCTCTAGTCTTCTCATAACCTGACCAAAAATTTTTGACTGTCTACATCTAATTCCTCTAATCAGTTTACAGTTTTCATTTGCTTCTTGTAAACTATCGTTAACTTAAAAGAACTATATAACACATAATGAGCTCCATGTAGATGGTCAAGTGAAAGATATAAAAACACAAGACAAAGCTGGCTATGTGTTAGAATAAAACCAGGTGTTTAAATATCACACTATCCACATCTGACCATATTCTATGCTTGTTTCCTTACAGGTAATAGGATCACCCATGCCAGAGATTTCCTGGTTCCATGATGACAAGATTATCACAGAAAACCAGGATTTCAACTTGACATATGACATCCAGTCTGGCTCATGTACACTGTTAATTGCTGAAGTGTTCCCCCAGGATGCTGGAGAATACAAATGTGTGGCTGTGAATCCGTATGGTGAAGCTGTGACCAGAGCCTTTCTCGAAGTTGAATGTAAGCTTCCCATTTATTCAGGTTTATGATAACACAGCCATGAAGGCACTCCGGAGGCAGATACTGCCTTTGGGGTGTAAATGGATAGGCTTTTATGCAAGGGGAAGTCAATAAGTAAGTCACAAATGGTGTAGAAAAATAACTAAATATGATAACCACTTGAAACTAGTTTATTTTTATACATACATTGTCCCTTTATTTCTCAACATAAGTTCCACCAACATTGATGCACTTATTCTTTCGTTTTATCAGTCTTCCCAAACCGGCTGCATAGAACTGCGTACTCTGTTTTCTAAACCACGTTTTCATTTCACATTCAACTTCGGCATCATTCACGAAATGTCAATCGATCATGCATTATGCTATATGCTGAACCATGTGAGCACTCTATTGCAAATGCTACAGAGTCTATCGTTACTCGCCTGTCACCTCTAATCATCTCCTCCACCCGCTGCACGGATGCTTCTGTTGCAATCTCAACAGGACGACCAGATCGGATTTCATCAACAATTTTAGAGCGTCCTTGAGAACCTTTTTCTACCCAGCTATGCACCACTTTACAGGACAAACATTTGTCAGCATAAACAGGAAGCATTTCCTTATGAATGTCCTTTGCAGGCAGTCCTTTTGCCCACAAATAAAAACACAACAGCACATTGCTCTATGGCTGTACACTCTGTAAGTACAGTCGCCATTTTGTTTATACGCACATGAGACACCTGGTGCCACCTGACGAACAGGAATATAAAGTCCGATGTTGCTGTCACCTAATGACACCTGTAGAAAACACCAACTACATGTACCTGCCATCCCACAGAACAGTGTGACTTACTTATTGACTCACCTTCATATATGGTAATATGGGGCTTTATAGATGTTGTTTTTGGTGTTCACTCGCTGTGAACTCAAGCATTGTCCACACACGTGCTACTACTTCTAGTGGACTAGAATGATTTGTGTGTGTGGATTAGCTTTCCCTATCATCTTCAGGGGAACCCACTCCGATTTCTGAGGTACTTATAATTTACTTACGCAAGTTAAGGACACGAAGTCAACATTTTAGTCCAGTTGACCTGTGCAGGTAGAGGTTGTACCCGCTACCTCAGCATCAGCACGCTGGAAGTTTAAGACCTAGCTCCCTTATCCATTCGGCCAAGCTGGTCTCCTATAGAATTATGAGAGAGTGCCCTTCCTCTTCACCTTTCCAATGCAGACAAATCTTAATATATAAGGCCTGGTCAACACAGAGCCATATGCTATAAGAGAAGAATTGATCACACCTCCATTGAGTGTTGCTTCTAGAAGAGACTAATGAAAGTGGAGCATAATACACAAATATAAGGAAGAGATAGACATTGTTCTTTGGTTATATAATGAGACGAGAGGCATTGGAGAACATCGTCATGACTGAACAGATAGAAGAGGCAGAGAGAACCAAGAGAAATATTGCTTGAAATGGAGGTATATTATCGGTAGATTTGATCTAAAACACCACGGGCCCAGATGTGTGGAAAGTCATGATTGCCTTTGCCACTTTACAGAGCATATGGTGATGATGATGATAATAATGATGATGATGATGATGACGATGATGATGATGGAGTATTGAACACAAACAGGCTAGTACACTATACACTATGCTACTCCTTTAAAAAACCACATCATATACCAAGTTTTATTCACAACCGTCGTCGTTACGGTTATCAACATTAGAATTATGATTATTAACTAATGCCTCACAGTAAATGTTCAAACTGGGAAATAACCACTATTCACAATCATGCGTACCTAACTTTTCTTTGTTTACATTCACTCGCTTTGAACTCAAGTGTAGTTCATACACATGCTACAACTTCTAGTGCACTGGAATGATTTTTGCTTTCCCTATTACCAGTTTCCCTTGCCATCAGCCGACCCACTCCAACTTCTGAGGTACTGTTAATTTATGTACCCAAGTCAAGGACAAGAAGTCAACATTTTAGTCCAGCTGACCAGTGTAGGGGTTGAACCTGCTACCATAACATCAGCATTCCGGAAGATTAACAACTAATGCTTTTATCCATTCAGCCATGCTGACCTCTTATCTGACTTTTAAAACAGCTAAATACACCATGGAAACTACCACTGGAGAAGTCAGATTTATATATTATTCTCTGGCCAAATGCAAAAACCAAAAGAACATATAGCACATGGGTTGGGACTGAATACATCATATGTTGCTTGAGATTGCAATAGTTACAATGTTCATTATGAACATCAGCATGATCAGCAATCCAGTTCAAATTACATGCTTTTGAATGTTAATTATCAACATTACAACTACAGGTTATGAACATGTTAATTACACTTATTATCATTAGAATTACAATTATCAACATTATAATTGCAGGTAATTAGTATTTTAATTATAATTATCAGCATTAGAATTACAATAGTTTCTATGAGAAGTAGCATAGTTTCTATGAGGGGTATCATCATTTCTATGGGAAGTATCATAGTTTCTGTGGGAAGTATCATTGTTTCTATCTGGTATAATATCTGTTTAGTCACAACAGATGTATCATGGACTGATTAATGCAGATTTCCTATAGTATATACATATAACAGCTGCAGAGCTTTGATAATCAAATTACTGGTTTCTTGTTAGGTTTGTTTTGTAATGTAAACTGATTTGTTTCAGCTTATGAGTACTTGGCTGACACTGAAGAAGCATCTGATTCAATGATGTCATCTCTGGAACCTTCCTCACCCAAACCCACACCTGCAGACTCTGACACTGAAGCAATTTCTCACACCAAAGAGTTTGTTGAAGAGGTTCAGAAGCTTCAGGAGAAATTTGCTGAGCTGACAGAAGCTGAGGAAGACATCCCTAGAGCTGATCTCATAGAGACTCATCCTGTGGTTGAAGCTGAAGTTGAGCAGCAGCCAGACCTTGAACAGGTGACAGAATTTGTAGAGGAATACAGTGATTCTGCCATCGAAGTAGCTCCAGAAAGTGTCCTACCTGCTGAGGCCACTGTAGAGGACACTCAGTTTCAAGCTGAAGCTGTGGAAGAAGCACCACAAGAGGAGACCACAGATGAAACTCAGGCCAGCCTTGAGATTCATGGAATTCATGAGCAGGTGATCCCACAAGAGTTGGAGATACCCTCTGAACAGTTGCAAGATATTTATAAGACAGAGATCATTGAGGAAGTTGTCTCTCAGCCTGAAGTCAGTGAGGTTATAGAAGCTAAGGAGGAAGATGTTCAACCATCAGAAATTGTGGTTGAATTTGAGAAACCTTCAGAAGAAGTCACTGAAACATACAAGACAGAAATCATTGAGGAGGTTGTCTCACAGCCTGAAGTCAGTGAAGTTACAGAAACTCAGGAGGAAGATGTTCAACCATCAGAAATTGTGGTTGAATTTGAGAAACCTTCAGAAGAAGTCACTGAAACATACAAGACAGAAATCATTGAGGAGGTTGTCTCACAGCCTGAAGTCAGTGAAGTTACAGAAACTCAGGAGGAAGATGTTCAACCATCAGAAATTGTGGTTGTATTTGAGAAACCTTCAGAAGAAGTCACTGAAACATACAAGACAGAGATCATTGAGGAGGTTGTCTCACAGCCTGAAGTCAGTGAAGTTACAGAAACTCAGGAGGAAGATGTTCAACCATCAGAAATTGTGGTTGAATTTGAGAAACCTTCAGAAGAAGTCACTGAAACATACAAGACAGAAATCATTGAGGAGGTTGTCTCACAGCCTGAAGTCAGTGAAGTTACAGAAACTCAGGAGGAAGATGTTCAACCATCAGAAATTGTGGTTGTATTTGAGAAACCTTCAGAAGAAGTCACTGAAACATACAAGACAGAAATCATTGAGGAGGTTGTCTCACAGCCTGAAGTCAGTGAAGTTACAGAAACTCAGGAGGAAGATGTTCAACCATCAGAAATTGTGGTTGTATTTGAGAAACCTTCAGAAGAAGTCACTGAAACATACAAGACAGAGATCATTGAGGAGGTTGTCTCACAGCCTGAAGTCAGTGAAGTTACAGAAACTCAGGAGGAAGATGTTCAACCATCAGAAATTGTGGTTGTATTTGAGAAACCTTCAGAAGAAGTCACTGAAACATACAAGACAGAAATCATAGAGGAGGTTGTCTCACAGCCTGAAGTCAGTGAGGTTACAGAAACTCAGGAGGAAGATGTTCAACCATCAGAAATTGTGGTTGAATTTGAGAAACCTTCAGAAGAAGTCACTGAAACATACAAGACAGAGATCATTGAGGAGGTTGTCTCACAGCCTGAAGTCAGTGATGTTACAGAAACTCAGGAGGAAGATGTTCAACCATCAGAAATTGTGGTTGTATTTGAGAAACCTTCAGAAGAAGTCACTGAAACATACAAGACAGAAATCATTGAGGAGGTTGTCTCACAGCCTGAAGTCAGTGAGGTTACAGAAACTCAGGAGGAAGATATTCAACCATCAGAAATTGTGGTTGTATTTGAGAAACCTTCAGAAGAAGTCACTAAAACATACAAGACAGAAATCATTGAGGAGGTTGTGTCACAGCCTGAAGTCAGTGAGGTTACAGAAACTCAGGAGGAAGATGTTCAACCATCAGAAATTGTGGTTGAATTTGAGAAACCTTCAGAAGAAGTCACTAAAACATACAAGACAGAAATCATTGAGGAGGTTGTCTCACAGCCTGAAGTCAGTGAGGTTACAGAAACTCAGGAGGAAGATGTTCAACCATCAGAAATTGTGGTTGTATTTGAGAAACCTTCAGAAGAAGTCACTGAAACATACAAGACAGAAATCATTGAGGAGGTTGTCTCACAGCCTGAAGTCAGTGAGGTTACAGAAACTCAAGAGGAAGATGTTCAACCATCAGAAATTGTGGTTGAATTTGAGAAACCTTCAGAAGAAGTCACTGAAACATACAAGACAGAAATCATTGAGGAGGTTGTCTCACAGCCTGAAGTCAGTGAGGTTACAGAAACTCAGGAGGAAGATGTTCAACCATCAGAAATTGTGGTTGAATTTGAGAAACCTTCAGAAGAAGTCACTGAAACATACAAGACAGAAATCATTGAGGAGGTTGTCTCACAGCCTGAAGTCAGTGAAGTTACAGAAACTCAGGAGGAAGATGTTCAACCATCAGAAATTGTGGTTGTATTTGAGAAACCTTCAGAAGAAGTCACTGAAACATACAAGACAGAAATCATTGAGGAGGTTGTCTCACAGCCTGAAGTCAGTGAGGTTACAGAAACTCAGGAGGAAGATGTTCAACCATCAGAAATTGTGGTTGTATTTGAGAAACCTTCAGAAGAAGTCACTGAAACATACAAGACAGAAATCATTGAGGAGGTTGTCTCACAGCCTGAAGTCAGTGAAGTTACAGAAACTCAAGAGGAAGATGTTCAACCATCAGAAATTGTGGTTGAATTTGAGAAACCTTCAGAAGAAGTCACTGAAACATACAAGACAGAAATCATTGAGGAGGTTGTCTCACAGCCTGAAGTCAGTGAAGTGACAGAAACTCAGGAGGAAGATGTTCAACCATCAGAAATTGTGGTTGAATTTGAGAAACCTTCAGAAGAAGTCACTGAAACATACAAGACAGAAATCATTGAGGAGGTTGTCTCACAGCCTGAAGTCAGTGAAGTTACAGAAACTCAGGAGGAAGATGTTCAACCATCAGAAATTGTGGTTGAATTTGAGAAACCTTCAGAAGAAGTCACTAAAACATACAAGACAGAGATCATTGAGGAGGTTGTCTCACAGCCTGAAGTCAGTGAAGTTACAGAAACTCAAGAGGAAGATGTTCAACCATCAGAAATTGTGGTTGAATTTGAGAAACCTTCAGAAGAAGTCACTAAAACATACAAGACAGAAATCATTGAGGAGGTTGTCTCACAGCCTGAAGTCAGTGAAGTTACAGAAGCTCAGGAGGAAGATGTTCAACCATCAGAAATTGTGGTTGAATTTGAGAAACCTTTTGAGGAAACACTTGTAACATTCAAGACTGATGTAGTTGAGGAGGTGGGTCAAGAGATCCCAATTTCTGCAGTTGAAGCTGAAGCTACTGAAACCATTGAAGAACAGGAAATTCACATTGAACATGAGAAAATAGAAGAAGCCAGACCTAAGGAATCTGTTACTGAAGTAGCTGAAGAGGTACTGGAACATCCTGAAATTTGTGAGATAGATCAAGTAGACAGTCGAGTAGCCAAAGAAGTTTTGGAGGAGTTTGCTGATGAGTTTGTGAAGAAAGTTATTGCAGATATTAGAGAACTTCAACCCCAAGAGGAACCAGTTACCCAAGAAGAAGTTCCAAGTGTAGAAGAGTCACAGCCTGAAGAAAAGCCTGATCAGGCTGAGCTGTTTGTCTCAGAATACTCTCGTGATGTTGTCAAAGAAGCTGCTGTCATTTCCAGTATCACCGTGGAGACCAGGGCAGTCAGCGAAAGATCTCAGATTGACATCACTGTTAAGGAGAAACCACAAGATGAGGTAAGTGGTCTAGATCTGTTTCTTACAAGCAAACTTTTGTACATGTTGTTATCATATCTGTAGTCTATATTTTCTCTGACCAGTTTAACTCTGAGGGTTGACCTAGTCTCATCAGATATGTACCAGAGATGTGTGAGTCACATGCCATATCCCTAACATGTCTTCATGGCATACTAATGGGTGCATAAAAATCAAACTTTGTGCCTTGTGATTAAGAAGTCTTCAGGATCCTCTCATTTAGGCTAAGATATTTTGGGGGTATTTTCTTAATGTAGCATGTCATTGTATGTTTATTTGCTGATTGTTTGTTTTTCCGCTTGCTTTGAACACAAACATAATCCATACACCTGCTACAACTTCTAGTGCACAGGACTAGTTTTTGTGTGTGGATTAGCTTTCTCTATTACCAGTGTCCCTCGCCATCATGCAAACCTACTCCAACTTCAGAGGTACTTGTAATTTACATCCACAAGTCAAGAATGAGAATTCAATGAATGCTTTCTAGCCGCAGCACCCTTTCTGTCACTTGTAATTGTATTCTAATGCCTTCGAGAACAACGACATTGGAGTAGACATCAACTACCGCACGAATGGAAAGTTATTCAATCTCAGAAGGCTGAAAACTAAAACCAAAATTGACAGCGACACCGTCAGAGAGCTCCTGTTTGCTGATGATTGCGCTCTATACGCCAACTCAGAGGCGGACATGCAACATAATGTTTCAGCTTTCTCACATGCCTGTGCCAACTTTGGGCTCAATATCAACTTGGAGAAGACTGTAGTTATGTACCAGCCAGCTCCAGGGATTAATCACACTGTGCCGAATATCAAAGTGAATGGTCATAGAAGTGTTGTGGACAAATTCACCCATCTTGGCAGCACTGTGACACAAGCTGCCACAATTGATGATGAAGTGAATGCAAGAATCTCCAAGGCTAGCGCGGCCTTTGGCAGACTGTACAAGAATGTATGGGACAGAAATGGAATAAGCCTGCAAACAAAGCTGAAAGTCTACAAAGCAGTTGTATTATCCACACTGCTATATGCTTGTGAAACCTGGACTTTTTATCATCGACACGCTAGGAAATTAAACCACTTCCACACAGTCTGCCTTAGGAAGTTACTGAAGATTAAATGGCAAGACAAGATTCCAGACACTGAAGTCCTAGAAAGAGCGTCCATGCCCAGTATCCACACTATACTGATGAAGAATCAGATTCGCTGGGCTGGTCACTTGACTCGCATGCCAGATCACAGGCTCCCTAAACGAATTTTTTTCGGCGAGTTGCGTTGTAAACGCTCCCAAGGTGGCCAGAGGAAACACTTTAAAGACACTCTGAAAATCTCACTGAATTCTTTTGGAATTCATCATGACACCTGGGAGACTGCAGCCAGAGACCGAAATTCATGGCGTGCATCATTACGCAAGGGTGCAGTCACTTGTGAGGCAACCAGGACCTCAAGAGCTGTGAAGAAAAGACAGAACAGAAAAACCACTGCAGAAAATCCTCCTCCAGAAACGTCAAGCATTCTTTGTCCACATTGTCAAAGAACCTTTCGAGCCAAAATAGGCCTTATCAGCCATCTTAGAACTCACGGCTCCATACTTTCAACTCCACTGGATGAAATGAATGGTCATCATCATTCTTGATGGACAAACAACAACAACAACAATTGTATTCTTGTACAGCTGATCAGTTCCACTTTCTGGGTTTGTTGAATTTATCATTGTATGAGACCGAGCCATATCGGATAAAACCCGGTACGATGAAGTCAATCCTCTCGACTTTTAAGACTTTATTTTTTTTTTTAAGTACAGCTTTACTGCGGTCAGCCAGATCTATGGCGAAGGGGTTATAGACACAGTTTGTAATCCGGCGTACCCGCGTTCGCAACACAGCTGTGGGCGATTTGGCAGCAGACCGCCTTATGTTGGTTTTTTTAATGAAATGGCATGGGTGCAGGTCGTTCAGAAAGCAATGGCAAACTATTGAATGTAAATTTGCCCAGGAATCATGAATAGCCAAAATAATGGTGGCGTTGACTGCTACGTCATGTAAAGGATATGGAACTAACTTTTTAACTGCAGTCAACCCCTGTCTTTTCTGTAAGGGAACCAAGGAACAGTCACTCCTACCCAGTGTGGCATAAAAGGTGACTGAGGAGGGATGTCTTAAGGCTGGCTACTCTTTCCCATAGAAAATCTTAGCTGCAAAATCCAACACTCATGAATGTCTCCAGAAATTAAACAAAATATAATTTAACCAGCCAAGATTAACTTCAATCCAAGAAGTAGAATAAACTACACATGGAGAACAGATAAATCTTATGGGGAAGACATGGCAGGAACTACAGAAGATAGCACAAAACTGGAGAGACTGGCATGACATAGTTGCAGACCTAAGCTCTATTGGGAGATAAAGAGCAGAAGAAGAAGAATGTGTAATTGATTAATAATGTTGTATCACAAAATATGTACTTAAGTGCACAATGAGGTCAGTATAAGTTCACTCTCCGTACACTCACAAACCACCTTTTAACAAACTTATTTTAAAGATTGATGTATTTTCTTGGTGAATGTAAACACAGGCGCTATAAATGTATTAATTTATTCAAGCTCGTGGCCTCAGACTGATTTATAAGTGAAAATTCCACAACTCGTCAGAAAATACATGTGTAAATCATCATCTTCATGTGACATATTGATAAATATGGGACATTGTGGTTTGGCATCCCACACAATCACCAGAGTTGTGGACCATGTCTATCCCACACAATCACCAGAGTTGTGGACCATGTCTATCCCACACAATCACCAGAGTTGTGGACCATGTCTATCCCACACAATCACCAGAGTTGTGGACCATGTCTATTGTGATCTTTGGTTGGTGTGCAGCTTTGTTTGCTGACATTATTTTTGTTTTGCTAATTGAGAGAAGATATTCCGAGTTTGTGACATGTTTAATTTCTTTGTTAATTGTGATCTTTGGTTGGTGTGCAGCTTTGTTTGCTGACATTATTTTTGTTTTGCTAATTGAGAGAAGATATTCCGAGTTTGTGACATGTTTAATTTCTTTGTTAATTGTGATCTTTGGTTGGTGTGCAGCTTTGTTTGCTGACATTATTTTTGTTTTGCTAATTGAGAGAAGATATTCCGAGTTTGTGACATGTTTAATTTCTTTGTTAATTGTGATCTTTGGTTGGTGTGCAGCTTTGTTTGCTGACATTATTTTTGTTTTGCTAATTGAGAGAAGATATTCCGAGTTTGTGACATGTTTAATTTCTTTGTTAATTGTGATCTTTGGTTGGTGTGCAGCTTTGTTTGCTGACATTATTTTTGTTTTGCTAATTGAGAGAAGATATTCCGAGTTTGTGACATGTTTAATTTCTTTGTTAATTGTGATCTTTGGTTGGTGTGCAGCTTTGTTTGCTGACATTATTTTTGTTTTGCTAATTGAGAGAAGATATTCCGAGTTTGTGACATGTTTAATTTCTTTGTTAATTGTGATCTTTGGTTGGTGTGCAGATTTGTTTGCTGACATTATTTTTGTTTTGCTAATTGAGAGAAGATATTCCGAGTTTGTGACATGTTTAATTTCTTTGTTAATTGTGATCTTTGGTTGGTGTGCAGCTTTGTTTGCTGACATTATTTTTGTTTTGCTAATTGAGAGAAGATATTCCGAGTTTGTGACATGTTTAATTTCTTTGTTAATTGTGATCTTTGGTTGGTGTGCAGATTTGTTTGCTGACATTATTTTTGTTTTGCTAATTGAGAGAAGATATTCCGAGTTTGTGACATGTTCAATTTCTTTGTTAATTGTGATCTTTGGTTGGTGTGCAGCTTTGTTTGCTGACATTATTTTTGTTTTGCTAATTGAGAGAAGATATTCCGAGTTTGTGACATGTTCAATTTCTTTGTTAATTGTGATCACTGTGTCTCTTGCCAGACAGGTATACATTATGCTAAGATTTAAATGTGTACATCTGTGAGTCTTGAGAAGTGCCTAATCATATTTCCTATTTCTTGCAGACTGTCACTATGAAGGAGACAGAGATCATCTCTGAGACAGTGGAAGAAAAGATAGAAGAACAGCCAGAAGCCCCAAGATTCATCAGCACACTACGGGAGATCACTGTCATGGAGAACACCAAGCTAGTTCTGGAAGTTGTCTTCACCGGCCGTCCCGCTCCCACCGTTGTCTGGTTTGTCGATGATGAGGAGTTGGTGCCAGCCGACGACCTGGAGATTGTCACAGAGTCCAATCGATCGGTCTTGACTATCTCAGAAGTCTATTCAGATGACGAAGGAGAATACAAAGTTGAACTGACAAATGAAGTTGGCAGATGTGTCAGCTCAGCTTACATCAGCATTTTGCGTAAGTATAAGAATCGCTTGCCTGTTTTATTAGAGCATACATCTCTGAGACAATACAGAACACCGGGGAAACATCTAAGGCCTAGACAATTAACTGATTCAATTCCATAAGCCACATACAGTGAGGGTTTCAGTTGGACATCACTTAACCCTTTACCGGGCAGATGCTTGTCCATTTTATAGCCCTGAACGGGCAAGATTTTTTCAGGTTCAGTAAAATTTTGGGTTGCGTTAGTAAAAACATCACAAATAAGGTGTTAGTCAACCAATTTTAGTTACATAAACAACACAAAAGTCCGACTCACGACTGCTAATGCAGTCTATATCTAGCTCTGATTAATAGTCAACTTCGTGCCCTTTAATGTCACTTAAATTGAACTAGCGAAATCTCGGCTATCACTTGAAGAATCGCCGAAATCCATTTTGAAAAACTAAGCGTAAAAACCCTGAAAACTATCAATAAAATCCGTTCAAATTCGTAGTAGGCGCTTACCAATGGCGGCCACGTTGTCAAGCTATTGGCGAAAGCGAAAGTAGCCGTCGGAAGTATCAGAAAGCCGAGAGATCGTGATTTTACAATGCATAATAGTAACGGACGGTTTCAGACGGTCTGCCCATACCGCGGTCCGGACGTAAATGGACGATTTGCCCGGTAAAGGGTTAACTACATTTTTCAGGTGTAACAGTTATATGGTGAAAGCAAAACAAATATTTCTTACTGAATAAGATAACAGACTCACAACTTGATAGGTATTTATTATCACTCAAATAACTGTAAATTAGAAAGGCACGAACGTAGTTTTGTTAAAGCAAGATATTTTTCCCCAATATTTGTTTCATTATAAAAGCATGGATACAATATGTCTTAGGTTAGTGTTAATATCACAATCATTTTGCTGTTAACACTGTTATACTGAGTCACATATTTACATGAAGGGTAATGCATGGTTTTTATTGCTTGGAAGCCATTTTCTGTCTTCACACTGGAGAGAAGGCACATTGTGGAATCATAGATGTTCTGGATGAGACAACAATAATGATCTTGCTGTCAAAGAGTGTTGGCTGGCCGTGAATGATGGCTTTGTCTTACACAAATGTCACAGATTTATCCTACATTTACATCACGGTATTGGTCTTAAATGAACATGATGGGATTATCCAACAGTAACATGCTGGTATTTGTCTTGTACAAATATGATGGGTTTATCCTAAAGTTACATCATGGTATTTCTCTTAAATGAACATGATGGGATTGTCAAACAGTAACATGATGGTATTTGTCATGTACAAATGTGATGGATTTATCCTAAAGTTACATCATGGTATTTCTCTTATATGAACATTACGGGATTGTCCAACAGTGACATAATGGTGTCAGCCTGCAGTTACATGATGGTATTTTGTCTTACACAAGCATGATGGTATGTGTCCTATATGAACATGATGGTATTTGTCTTGTATGAACATTATGGTAGGCCTATTTGTCTCATGTGAACATGATGAGATCAGCCTGCAGTTGCATGATGGTATTTATTTTTATTTGTTTTTTTTCTTCATAAACATGATGGTATTTGTTCTTCACAAACATGATAGAACTTATCTAACACAAGCATGATGGTATTTGACTCATATAAAGATGATGGGATTAGCCTACAGTGACATCTTGTTATTAGCCTACAGTGACATCATGGTAACAAATAAAGGACCCTTCTTACACACACACCTTGGGACCTCTTGTGCATTTAGTGCTAACCCCTGGTTATAATAGACCAATCAAGACTTGATGGAAGGTCTGGTCAGTATCACGATGACCGCCTTTACTTGCCAGGACATTTCCTGGTACCTATTTTAGAATTGATCAGCCTGGGAGCCCTGCTTTATTGGGGGGAAAAAAAAGAAATCTTGTCTCCAAGAGATTCCAACACATCACTCCCAGACCCGCAGGCAAGCATGCTAGCTACTGTGCTATCACAGCTCCCAGTGAATGTGTTCACCTGTGATGGTATTGATCTGCTACAACAAAATGGGAGTAACGTGATGGGATTAGACTAATTACTTGATTGTGACAGTTCAGATTGTTAGCACTGTAACACAAACGGCTTGACTAACATTTGGTATGACCTGGTGTTATTTGAACCATATACTTGTATGCCTATGTCTGTTTGCTCAAGCTGACTGTAATGTGCGAGTTAGATGCTGATTATGTCAATTAAGTGTGTGAGTTAGATGCTGATTATGTCATTTATTTTTGCTTTTAGATCTGGTTGTGCTTTTTTTGTGTATACAGCTTGTAAACAATTTCTCTGTAATTTTTGGTTTTTCTGTTCTTTTTGCTTGCATAGATTTCATTTTTAACATGTAGTTTTCTATCTGGAATTGTTATTTGCTTTCATTTATTTGCATTTGTTGTATTGAAACTGCTGGTTTGATTCTGTAGATGAATGTTCATATCGTGCGCTTCAGTCGTTTGCAGAATTTCTTGCTCAGCCGTGCAATTTTGTCTTGCGCTGAATTTTTGTAAAACTGCAAATGTAGAGCTATAACAGGTGAATATCTTCAATTTTTGTTTGTAGTATTTATTCCACCCCTTATACCCTTCCAATTTTCCCGCTTAACTGGTGGCAGTGCTTCCTTTAGCCTGACCCATATTTAACTAATTCATATTAATTCAAGATACTGTACTTGTTTTCCAATGGATGTGACCATGACTATCCCAGGATATGTTTATTTCCATTGTTAATGCATAGAAACATAGTTTCACCTTTCCCATATCAACTAAACAGACGGCAGTGCTTCCTTTAGCCTGAGCCATGTTTGATTAATTGAAGATAATATGCCTGTGTTTCCAATGAATATCACAAAACTATCTCTGGATATATGTATTCCCATTGTTTATGCTTAGAAGAATAGTGCTATCATTTCCATTAAAAACATTAAAGATGACAACGCTTCCTAAAACCTGCCCATATTTAAATCATTCTTCTTTAACTAAGACAAATACCCGTATTTCCAGTAGGCATATGTTAATCCCCAAATAACAATTCATGGCTTTCACACAATTACCCATAGATGATATCCCCATTCCCATGCTTAGAAGATTGGCACAAACTCCCATTATCAGCATAACAAGCAGCAGTTCTTCCATTTAAGATGTACCACACACATGCACGCACGCACGCACGCACGCACGCACACACTCACGCACACACACACACACACACACACACAAAGTGTTCATCTTTGACAGATAACAAAATGAGCACCAGAGATTTTTCTGAGAATTGAGAACAGGTGGAAAGTAAAGCAGCTGGTCACTCCACCTCATATTATTGTGGCCTAATGTATGTTTGATCATACCACCTTATATCCTGATTATACCACGTCCCATTGGTAATTATATTACTTTTCAATAAAATAAAGGACCTGTCACACACTCTAGGTGTATTGGGCAAAAGGTGCTGGACCTATGTTTGTACAGATCAGGGGACGCCCCAGGGCTAATGTGGTGAGTGTCCACAGATAGTCCATACATTTCCTGGCACTCATTTTAGGCTGGGTTGACTTGGCAACTCAGGTCAGTTGTAAAGACCCACTTCAGTGTGAATTTGAAACCAATGCCAGACAAGCATCTCACTTCTATGGTATCACAGTGCCTAGCTTTTAACTCTGTAATATCCCCTGCCATTACGTGCAGCACATAGTAAATTAGCAGAACAACTAACTGGCATTAAGTATGGCAGTATTTACTTGATCTTATCCAGTACATGGTAATCAAAACTTGACCCACAGAATAACTGTAACTACCTGGAACCAATACTAGTCTACTAACAATCTAGATTTGTATGCTTTTTGCAAACCATGCATTATTCTCCTGCTATTCTTCCTCCAGTCCATGCCATGTCATTGATCATCATTATGTCCACTGACTCCTGTCACAGTCACACATGTTACCAATGATAGCTGATACAGATATTCTCCTATGCCAATTTGCCAAGCATCTTCTCTATAGATCTTCGTGACCTGTCCCCTTTCAGCTGTCCTCTTGTCATAAGTCAGTAAATAAATAGTGGTCCCTTGTACATGCCTGAAAGCATATGGTGCTAGACCCAGGTATCTGAGACCAGCCGGCACTCAGTGAGGGATGTGGTCAGTTTCATGCCAGCCCCCTTTACTTCCCAGGACATTTCCTGGTTCCATGTTAGGCTGGGTCCACCTGGGAGCCCCACAGGTCATTGTATTTTTACAGTCAAATCCACACTGATGCTGAGCAAACACAGAACCATCAGGTGGCCGAGCCAGTGTCTAGCCACGACACTACCTATTGAGACTCTCCTTCCTGTTGTCATTGTGTATTCCCTTCTGCTCCTTCTCATGACATGCCCAAAGAATGTGAACTGTCTGCATCTGAAATGAGTCACCAGATCTCTGTGTGAGTTGGTTTCTTTCAAAATGTCTTCATGACATTAGATCTGTCCACTGTGTTCTCAACATTCTTCTAAATAATCATATCCCAGAGTCTCTTAAATAATTTCTTATTGAACAGTTTATTGTCCATGATTCATGTCCATAGATGTTGGTGTATCCATGAATTAATTGTGTGAAGATTGGCAGTCATCAATTAAGGCTGTACATAGCAATAATAATTAATACTGAAAAGTATATTTTACACAGCAGATACTCCAACCCACATTATGACCCAGCTTCTTTAGTGTTCAGAAAGCAATGGCAAACTACTGAATGTAAACTTGCCCAGGAATTACGAACAGCCAAAAATGTTGGGGTTGACTACTATTTCCTGTAAAGGACATGCAACTAACCTTTTTTTTCTTGAGTGTAGTCACCATCAATCTGTGTTTTATTTTTAATGTTTGAGTCTCGCTGCTCAAATGTCATCAAATTAAAACAAGTTGATATTCTTCTCATTGTTCATCTGATGTGTTACCAGGGCCCACCATCATGTTTGTTTTTATCTTCTGTGCTCTTTTCAGTTAGCCTCAAAATTAATTGTGCACAACAATCATTTATCTTGAGTAGTCAGTTAGCCTCACCATTAATTATGCAGCACAATAATTTATCTTCAGGAGTCAGTTAGCCTCAAAATTAATTGTGTGCCACAATCATTATCTTGAGTAGTCAGTTAGTCTCATCATTAATCCTGCACCACAATAATTTATCTTGAGGAGTCAGTTAGCCTCAAAATTAATTGTGTGCCACAATAATTTATCTTGAGTAGTCAGTTAGCCTCATCATTAATCCTGCACCACAATAATTTCTTGAGGAATCAGTAAAGATATGGATCTTCACACATGGACAGACAAGTTCTGAACCCTAATATAGTTATTGTTTTAATCTGTTGGAGATAAACATTAGAACCTAATACATTGTCTGGCCATCTAATGGCAGTGAAAATTATTTTTCTTAGGAAAATTCAAATACTACCATTCATGGACAGAAAAACTAATGAGCAATTTCTAAGAGAAACAAATGAAAACCATAAAATGATTCAAGAAATTAGGCACAGTCAGTGAAACTCTTTTTGGGCACAATATGAGGAGAAATAAACTCGAAAACTTAGTGACAGCTGGCAAGATTGATGGGAAAAGAGCAAGGAGAAGGCAGACAGATAAGTATCTGTAAGGATCTGAGTCCAACCCCAAAACCCTTCCAGCCAGTGACAGAAATGTTAAAAAGAGTTCATCAAACTAGTTATCTCACATAGTCTGAATCCCGTTTCCATATTTATCACTCTGTGTACATATGAGAGTTAATCAAACCAGTCATCTCACATATTCTGAATCCCGTTTCCATATTTATCACTCTGTGTACATATGAGAGTTAATCAAACCAGTCATCTCACATATTCTGAATCCCGTTTCCATATTTATCACTCTGTGTACATATGAGAGCTAATCAAACCAGTCATCTCACATATTCTGAATCCCGTTTCCATATTTATCACTCTGTGTACATATGAGAGTTAATCAAACCAGTCATCTCACATATTTTGAATCCCGTTTCCATATTTATCACTCTGTGTACATATGAGAGCTAATCAAACCAGTCATCTCACATATTCTGAATCCCGTTTCCATATTTATCACTCTGTGTACATATGAGAGTTAATCAAACCAGTCATCTCACATAGTATGAATCTGTTTCCACATTTATCACTGTGTACATATGAGAGTTAATCAAACCAGTCATCTCACATAGTCTGAGTCTGTGTCCACACTATCACTCTATATAAAGTATTCATTTTTCCCCGATTGACATGTTTTGCAATGAATCACGCATTTACATTACCACTATCACTGCCTATAGAAAACTATCCACTAGAACTAATCTTACAAATGTTACTAACAATGGCTTTGGCCAGACTAACTCCACCTTTGTAATAATTGGCTTCACTGCAGAGTAATTGTTTATTTTGTTATTGATATAGAGTTGTTTTACATTAGCTCTGTGACGAAGGGGTTACGAATCCAATTGGTAATCCTGCATACCACGTTTGAAACACAGCTGTGAGTGATTTGGAAGCAGACCGCCTTGCGTTGTTTCCATACAAAGGTATGAGTGCTGGTCATTCAGAAAGCAATGGCAAACTTTTAAACTTGCACAGGAATCAAAAAGTGCTGGAGTTGACTGCTATGTCCTGTAAAGGATACAAAATTAACTTTTTTTTTAAAACATTAGATCAGTTGTTGTATGCATGTTTTGATAGCATGTTCTGTAGCCATTTGATTAGCTAGTGTCTTAGTTAGTGTGTCGTTAAAGCTTTTTATAGTCATATCATAATATTAGATGCCTAATGTAAATAAAACGTGTCTAGTTTAAGTATATTGTAATGTGAACCTGTAACGAGCACTTGCCATAGAAATACTGGACTAATGGCACAGTATCTATGTCCATTGCTAATATTTTGCCAGCGTCTGAGGCTTAGGGGCATTTAGCGCATTTCACGAGTTACCAAGTTCAAAATCAGCCACAGGCAATTTAGAGGCAAGACTGCCTTGCCTTGATTTTGACAGTGGTATGTGTGTCATTTGTTTAGAAAACATTGGCAAACTACGGAACACAAAATTGCCTAGAAAATTACAAATGGCCACCAATATGCTGGTCTTGATTGCAACATCCTGTACAGGACATGCAGCTGACTTGTAATGAATGTTGTGTGATCACTTGTGTTTCTGCTGATCCTGTTTTTGTATTCTCATATATAGGTGTTTTTTATTTTATTTCTATTTGCAGCTGCCAGCTTACCAACTTCAGAAGAGGAAACAATTGTTAAAGAGACAATTACAACTGAATTACAGCCTGTCAGTGAGCAAGAGATTCCTGCTCCACAGGATGTGACAGAAACAGAAATCACAGAAACTGTGACAGTTATCCGTGAGCACGAGGTACCACAGCCTGAGAGCCAGGTTCCTGCTCCTCGGGAAGTGACAGAGATAGAGTTAAAGCCACAAATCCAGAAAACAGCCCCAGAAGAGAGGTTTATAGATGAAATTGTCGTTGGACCCAAACCTCAAATCTCAGAAGTACAGTTTGACTTGGTATCACAAGACACTGTAAAGCAGATTGTAGATGTGGACCAGGAAGAAGTGTATGAAGTCACAGAAGCTGAGAGATTTAAGGAAGCAATTTCATTTGATATTCAGAAAAAGCAGCAAGAGTTTGGTGAGATCATACTGCATATAGACACACAGAAGCGTGAAGCACCAGAGGAAGAGGCTGATATAGAATTGTACAGAGAAACACTGGATATTGAACGTGAAATTTCCGGAAAAGTTTCAGAGCTACAGATGTTCAAGGAACAAATTGCTTTGGATGTTTCTAGAGAACAACCCAAACTGACAGAAGTGACTCTGCAATTTGATTTAAAGCAACAAGATGTTAGTGTGAAGGAACAGATAGATGTAGAGAGGACCGAAGAAATAGAGATTGATATTTCTACGCAGAAATTATACCAGGAGGAAATATCTTTGACTTCTGTCAAACCCACAGAAGAAACACAGATTGATCTTGAAATCACTGAGAAAACTGAAGGAATAGAGGTAGCAGAAAGTGAGTCAACAACCGAAACAATTATTGATGTCTCTAGGGACGTAATCACTGTTGACATAGGCAGACCCACAGAGGTGGAGGAAGTGTCTGAGATTGTCAGAGAGGAGGTGACAGAAGTAACAGAGGTTGAAACTGAGAAACCTCAAGAAGAAACAGTAGTGGAAGAACGGGGTATCATTGCTGTGGATTATGAAACTCCACAGACCATTGAAGAGGTTGGGGAAACAACTGTGACTTTAGAAGTTGAGGAAACCAGAGAAGTGGCCATTGATCAGCCTAGGCATGAAGTAATTGAAGAGATAAAAGATACTATTGTGATTGAGAAGGAGAAACCACAAGAAGTTAGAGAGATCACTGAAGAGATTGGTACCACAACATTTGAGGAGACCGTTGAAGTTGATGTGAGAGAATCAAAGGTAGAGGAAATTGAGACACACAAGGAGTCTATAACTATTGAGTTCAAGAAACCTCAGGAGGTTGGTGTTGTCACAGAGATCATTGAAGTTTCCACCACTGATGTGACTAGAGAAGTTCAGTTAGAACATCCTGAAGAGGAGACAGTGGAGGAAGAACGAGAAATCATTGTTGTTGACACTGAGAAGCCACAACAAGTTGAAGAGATTACAGAACAGCTGGAAACACCTGCACTTGAGGAAGCAGCAGGAGTCGAAGCAGAACAGCCTCGGGAGGATACTGTGGAAGAGTTTAGAGATACCATTGTGTTGGAGAAGGAATGGCCTCAGGAAGTTGAGGAAAGTGTTGACGAGGTTAACACTTCCAGGTACACAGAAACCATTGAAATTGAACATGAGAAACCCACAGTTGAGGAAACTGAAACTCACAGAGAGACCATTATTGTCGAATTCCAGAGACCACAGGAAGTGGAAACTGTGACTGAAGTCATTGAGGTACAGAAGACTAAAGAGACAATTGTAGTTCTGGAAGAACAACCCAGAGAGGAAACAGTTGAAGAAACTAAAGAAACAATTATTGTTGAGGTAGAGAAACCACAAGAAGTGGAAACTGTGACTGAAGTCATTGAGGTTTTAGCTACTGAGGAAACAACTGAAGTTGTAGAAGAACAGCCCAAAGAAGAAAC
The DNA here is from genome assembly GCA_963921405.1 of Cepaea hortensis. NCBI lineage: Eukaryota > Metazoa > Mollusca > Gastropoda > Stylommatophora > Helicidae > Cepaea > Cepaea hortensis. The sequence continues at coordinate 37,307,245 of OY992879.1, forward strand.
AGTTGAAGAAACTAAAGAAATAACTATTGTTGAAGTAGAGAAACCACAAGAAGTGGAAACTGTGACTGAAGTCATTGAGGTTTTAGTTACTGAGGAAACAACTGAAGCTGAAACAGAACAGCCCAGAGAGGAAACAGTTGAAGAAACCAAAGAAACAATTATTGTTGAAGTAGAGAAACCACAGGAAGTTGAAACGGTGACAGAAGTCATTGAGGTATTAGCTATTGAGGAAACAACTGAAGCTGAAACAGAACAGCCCAGAGAGGAAACAGTTGAAGAAACCAAAGAAACAATTATTGTTGAAGTAAAGAAACCACAGGAAGTTGAAACAGTGACTGAGGTCATTGAGGTTTTAGCAACTGAGGAGACAACTGATGTTATGGAAGAACAACCACAAGAGGAAACAGTTGAAGAAACTAAAGAAACAATAATTGTTGAAGTAGAGAAACCACAGGAAGTTGAAACCATATCTGAAATAGTTGAGGTGTTAGCAACTGATGAAACAGTTGAAGTTGAAACACAACAGCCTAGAGAGGAAACAGTTGAAGAAACCAAAGAAACAATTATTGTTGAAGTAGAGAAACCACAAGAAGTGGAAACTGTAACTGAAGTTATAACAGTGTCTACCACAGAAGAAACAGAGAAAATAGAAACAGAACGTCCTTCTGAAGAAATAATTGAAGAAACTAGAGAAATTATTGTGGTTGATTTTGAACAGCCACTAGAGGTTGAAGAAGTTAAAGAGACTGTTGAAACTGATGTTGTTGAAGTCACTGAAGATGTTAAAGTTGACATTTCACAGGAAGAAGTGATTGGTGACGCAACAGAGACAATCATTCTAGAAGAGAAAATTCCACAAGAAGTTGAAGAGTTTGAAGAGGTAGGTGAAGAATCAACTTATAAAGAGAAGATTGAGATAGATATTATTCAGCCCAAACATGAGGTAACTGAAGTACACAGAGAAGCCATCACAATACATGTTAAAAAACCGCAGAAAGTGGACATTGTTAGTGAAATCATTGAAGTTTCCACCACTGATGTGACTAGAGAAGTTCAGTTAGAACATCCTGAAGAGGAGACAGTGGAGGAAGAACGAGAAATCATTGTTGTTGACACTGAGAAGCCACAAAAGGTTGAAGAGATTACAGAACAGCTGGAAACACCTGCACTTGAGGAAGCAGCAGGAATCGAAGCAGAACAGCCTCGGGAGGATACTGTGGAAGAGTTTAGAGATACCATTGTGTTGGAGAAGGAACGGCCTCAGGAAGTTGAGGAAAGTGTTGACGAGGTTGACACTTCCAGGTACACAGAAACCATTGAAATTGAACATGAGAAACCCACAGTGGAGGAAACTGAAACTCATAGAGAGACCATTATTGTAGAATTCCAGAGACCACAGGAAGTGGAAACTGTGACTGAAGTCATTGAGGTACAGAAGACTAAAGAGACAATTATAGTTCTGGAAGAACAACCCAGAGAGGAAACAGTTGAAGAAACTAAAGAAACAATTATTGTTGAAGTAGAGAAACCACAAGAAGTGGAAACTGTGACTGAAGTCATTGAGGTTTTAGCTACTGAGGAAACAACTGAAGTTGTAGAAGAACAGCCCAAAGAAGAAACAGTTGAAGAAACTAAAGAAATAATTATTGTTGAAGTAGAGAAACCACAAGAAGTGGAAACTGTGACTGAAGTCATTGAGGTTTTAGCTACTGAGGAAACAACTGAAGCTGAAACAGAGCAGCCCAAAGAGGAAACAGTTGAAGAAACTAAAGAAACAATTATTGTTGAAGTAGAGAAACCACAAGAAGTGGAAACTGTGACTGAAGTCATTGAGGTTCAGAAGACTGAAGAGACAATTGTAGTTGTGGAAGAACAACCCAGAGAGGAAACAGTTGAAGAAACTAAAGAAACAATTATTGTTGAAGTAGAGAAACCACAAGAAGTTGAAACTGTGACTGAGGTCATTGAGGTTTTAGCCACTGAGGAAACAACTGAAGTTGTAGAAGAACAGCCCGAAGAGGAAACAGTTCAAGAAACTACAGAAACAATTATTGTTGAAGTAGAGAAACCACAAGAAGTTGAAACCGTGACTGAAGTCATTGAGGTTTTAGCTACTGAGGAAACAACTGAAGCTGAAACAGAACAGCCCAGAGAGGAAACAGTTGAAGAAACCAAAGAAACAATAATTGTTGAAGTAGAGAAACCACAAGAAGTGGAAACTGTGACTGAAGTCATAGAGGTACAAAAGACTGATGAAACAACTGAAGTTGTGGAAGAACAGCCCACAGAAGAAACAGTTGAAGAAACTAAAGAAACAATAATTGTTGAAGTAGAGAAACCACAGGAAGTTGAAACCGTGACTGAGGTCATTGAGGTTTTAGCTACTGAGGAAACAACTGAAGTTGTAGAAGAACAGCCCGAAGAGGAAACAGTTGAAGAAACTAAAGAAACAATAATTGTTGAAATAGAGAAACCACAGGAAGTTGAAACGGTGACTGAGGTCATTGAGGTTTTAGCTACTGAGGAGACAACTGAAGTTGTAGAAGAACAGCCCGAAGAAGAAACAGTTGAAGAAACCAAAGAAACAATTATTGTTGAAATTGAGAAACCACAAGAAGTTGAAACAGTGACTGAAGTCATTGAGGTACAGAAGACTGAGAAAACAACTGAAGTTGTGGAAGAACAGCCCACAGAAGAAACAGTTGAAGAAACTAAAGAAACAATAATTGTTGAAGTAGAGAAACCACAGGAAGTTGAAACCGTGACTGAGGTCATTGAGATATTAGCTACTGAGGAGACAACTGAAGTTGTAGAAGAACAGCCTGAAGAGGAAACAGTTGAAGAAACCAAAGAAACAATTATTGTTGAAATAGAGAAACCACAGGAAGTTGAAACCGTGACAGAGGTCATTGAGGTGTTAACCACTGAGGAAACAACTGAAGCTGAAACAGAACAGCCCAAAGAGGAAACAGTCAAAGAAACCAAAGAAACAATAATTGTTGAAGAAGGGAAACCACAGGAAGTTGAAACCGTGACTGAGGTCATTGAGGTTTTAGCTGCTGAGGAGACAACTGAAGCTGAAACAGAACATCCCAGAGAGGAAACAGTTGAAGAAACCAAAGAAACAATTATTGTTGAAGTAGAGAAACCACAGGAAGTTGAAACTATAATGGAAGTCATTGAGGTACAGAAGACTGAGGAAACAACTGAAGTTGTGGAAGAACAGCCCACAGAAGAAACAGTTGAAGAAACTAAAGAAACAATAATTGTTGAAGTAGAGAAACCACAGGAAGTTGAAACCGTGACTGAGGTCATTGAGGTATTAGCTACTGAGGAGACAACTGAAGTTATAGAAGAACAGCCCGAAGAGGAAACAGTTGAAGACTCCAAAGAAACAATTATTGTTAAAATAGAGAAACCACAGGAAGTTGAAACCGTGACTGAGGTCATTGAGGTTTTAACCACTGAGGAAACAACTGAAGCTGAAACAGAACAGCCCAGAGAGGAAACAGTTGAAGAAACCAAAGAAACAATTATTGTTGAAGTAGAGAAACCACAAGAAGTAGAAACCGTAACTGAAGTCATTGAGGCTTTAGCTACTGAGGAGACAACTGAAGTTGTAGAAGAACAGCCCGAAGAGGAAACAGTTCAAGAAACTACAGAAAAAATAATTGTTGAAGTAGAGAAACCACAGGAAGTTGAAATCGTGACTGAGGTCATCGAGATCTTAGCTACTGAGGAAACAACTAAAATTGTAGAAGAACAGCCCAAAGAGGAAACAGTCGAAGAAACCAAGGAAACAATAATTGTTGAAGTTGAGAAACCACTAGAAGTGGAAACTGTGAATGAAGTAATTGAGGTACAGAAGACTGAGGAAACAACTGAAGTTATGGAAGAACAGCCCGAAGAAGAAACAGTTGAAGAAACTAAAGAAACAATTATTGTTGAAGTAGAGAAACCACAGGAAGTTGAAACCGTGACTGAGGTCATTGAGGTCTTAGCTACTGAGGAGACAACTGAAGTTGTAGAAGAACAGCCTGAAGAGGAAACAGTTGAAGAAACCAAAGAAACAATTATTGTTGAAATAGAGAAACCACAGGAAGTTGAAACCGTGACTGAGGTCATTGAGGTTTTAACCACTGAGGAAACAACTGAAGCTGAAGCAGAACAGCCCAAAGAAGAAACAGTTGAAGAAACCAAAGAAACAATTATTGTTGAAGTAGAGAAACCACAGGAGGTTGAAACGGTGACAGAGGTCATTGAGGTTTTAGCCACTGAGGAAACAACTGAAGCTGAAACAGAACAGCCCAGAGAGGAAACAGTTGAAGAAACCAAGGAAACAATCATTGTTGAAATTGAGAAACCACAAGAAGTTGAATCTGTGACTGAAATCATAGAGGTACAGAAGACTGAGGAAACAACTGAAGTTATGGAAGAACAGCCCACAGAAGAAACAGTTGAAGAAACTAAAGAAACAATAATTGTTGAAGTAGAGAAACCACAGGAAGTTGAAACCATGACTGAGGTCATTGAGGTTTTAGCTACTGAGGAGACAACTGAAGTTGTAGAAGAACAGCCCGAAGAGGAAACAGTTCAAGAAACTAAAGAAACAATAATTGTTGAAATAGAGAAACCACAAGAAGTTGAAACGATGACAGAGGTCATTGAGGTTTTAGTCACTGAGGAAACAACTGAAGCTGAAACAGAACAGCCCAGAGAGGAAACAGTTGAAGAAACCAAAGAAACAATCATTGTTGAAATTGAAAAACCACAAGAAGTTGAAACTGTGTCTGAAATCATAGAGGTACAGAAGACTGAGGAAACAACTGAAGTTGTGGAAGAACAGCCCACAGAAGAAACAGTTGAAGAAACTAAAGAAACAATAATTGTTGAAGTAGAGAAACCACAGGAAGTAGAAACCGTGACTGAAGTCATTGAGGTTTTAGCTACTGAGGAGACAACTGAAGTTGTAGAAGAACAGCCCGAAGAGGAAACAGTTGAAGAAACTAAAGAAACAATAATTGTTGAAATAGAGAAACCACAGGAAGTTGAAACGGTGACAGAGGTCATTGAGGTTTTAGCCACTGAGGAAACAACTGAAACTGAAACAGAACAGTCCAGAGAGGAAACAGTTGAAGAAACCAAAGAAACAATCATTGTTGAAATTGAGAAACCACAAGAAGTTGAAACTGTGACTGAAATCATAGAGGTACAGAAGACTGAGGAAACAACTGAAGTTGTGGAAGAACAGCCCACAGAAGAAACAGTTGAAGAAACTAAAGAAACAATTATTGTTGAAGTAGAGAAACCACAGGAAGTTGAAACTGTGACTGAGGTCATTGAGGTCTTAGCTACTGAGGAGACAACTGAAGTTGTAGAAGAACAGCCTGAAGAGGAAACAGTTGAAGAAACCAAAGAAACAATTATTGTTGAAATAGAGAAACCACAGGAAGTTGAAACCGTGACTGAGGTCATTGAGGTTTTAACCACTGAGGAAACAACTGAAGCTGAAGCAGAACAGCCCAAAGAAGAAACAGTTGAAGAAACCAAAGAAACAATTATTGTTGAAGTACAGAAACCACAGGAAGTTGAAACTGTGATGGAAGTCATTGAGGTACAGAAGTCTGAGGAAACAACTGAAGTTGTGGAAGAACAGCCCACAGAAGAAACAGTTGAAGAAACTAAAGAAACAATAATTGTTGAAGTAGAGAAACCACAGGAAGTTGAAACCGTGACTGAGGTCATTGAGGTTTTAGCTACTGAGGAAACAGCTGAAGTTGTTGAAGAACAGCCCAGAGAGGAAACAGTTGAAGAAACCAAAGAAACAATTATTGTTGAAGTAGAGAAACCACAAGAAGTGGAAACTGTGGCTGAAGAATTTGAAATAATTGAAGTCGATGAAACAGGTAATGTTGAAACTCAATTTATGACAGAGTTTATTGTCGAGAAAGAGAAAGTTGAATCTGTTGTTGTTGAGACAAAACCACAAGAGGTTGAAGAAATTAGTGAAATTGTTGAAGATCAGAAAACTGAAGAAACAGTAGAAGTCGAGTTTGAACACCCAGAAGAAGCCAAGATTGAAGAAGTTTCTGACTTTGTTATTGTTGGTGAAGAAGAGACACAGTTAGTTGAAGATTTGTCAGAGGAAATTGAGTTTATTGAAGCTGAGGACATTACAGAGGTTGACAGGGAAGTGCCAACACAGGATGTAGTTGACACTAGCAGAGAAGTAGTCCAATCTGTGGAAGAAACATTTGAAACAGAAGAATCTTTTGAGATAATTGATACCCAGAAAGAAGACACCATTTCTGTGGAGACAGACATCTTTGAAGCAACAACAGAAGAAGTTGTTGAAACTGTTGATACAGCTGAAATTGCTGAAGACATTCCATTTGAAATCAAAGAAACAGCTGAAGAAGAGGTCTCAGAAAAGACAGAAGAGGTGAGTGAACAAACATTTGAGCAACCCACTGAAGAAATAATTAAAAAGGAGAAAGAAACGACCATATTGACTGAGGAGTCTTCATATGAAGTTGAAGAGTTTGAAGCAATTATTGAGGAGGCCAAAACTGAAGAATTTGTGGGTGAATATGGGGAAGAGTTTGTGAAAGTGGAAGGTGTGTCAGAAGATTCAGAATTTATCATTGTTGATGAAACACCTCTGGAGATAGAAGAGATTGTGGAGGAAGTTCCTATGATAGAAGCAGAAGACATTTCTGAAACTTTAGAGGTGAGCCAGCCAGTTAAACAAACTGTTCCAGAGTCACTTGATCAGGCAGAAGTGCATCCAGAGCAACTGACAGAGGTTGAAACTGAAGAAACCAAGATTGAGGAGGAGTTTGAAGAGGGAATTGCAGATAAGGAAACATTGAAACCAGCAGAAGAAACTGTTGAGGAAACAAAAGAGACATTTGAGCTCATCATTGAGGAAACATCAGCTGTAGAGACGGAAGAAGCTGTTTCTCAGTTTGAAGTGTCTCAGGATATTCAGGTTGATGTCAGTCAGCCAGAAGTGATTTCTGAAATATCTGAGGTCCTGCAAGTTGCTGAGGTTGTTCCAGAGAAACCTGCTGTGGTTTCCCAAGATGAAGAAGTCATCATTGAATCATTGGAGGAAATACCTCAAGAAATGGAGACTGCTGCTGCAATTACAATGGAAGAAACTCTTATCTCTGTCACTCCCAAAGACATCCAGCCAAGCTTCGTGGATGTTGAGGAGCAGGCCAAACCATTAGAGCCCCAAGTGGAGGAGGTGGTAGCTCTGCCTGTGGAAGAAACAACTGCTGAAGTTCAGCCTGAAACTGTTGAACAGACACCTCAAGTAACAGAAGTTGAACTCAAAGAGGCAGTGGATGACAGAAAGAAACCTGAATTCCACACAACATTGAAAGATATTGTTGTTACAGAGCTGTCTAGGGTTGAACTGGAGGTTTCCTTCTTTGCTAAACCTGCTCCAACAGTGACCTGGTTCATTGACAACAAGCAAGTCAAGTCAACGACAGATTTCCAGATCACAACCACAGAAACCAAGAGCATCATGGTTATCTCTGAAATATACCCCGAGGACGAGGGCATTTATAAAGTTGTACTTGAAAATGAACTTGGCCGAGTTGAATCTGAGGCCACTGTTACAGTAGAGTGTAAGTTTCACCATTTAAACATGCTACAGTTCACTAGCCATGGTAGTAGAATAAGCAGCAATTTGCTTGACAACATATTGGCCCCAGTAGTGGTCAGATTGAATGTTTCCAGCCAATGTTGCAGCTCTGGGGCAGCTGCAATAGTGCATTGTCCAGCATGTTTGTCCACTGGCCAGGGGATTTTATTTCATGGGTCTGGGCTCCCAGCCTAACATGGCCCCAGGGTATTTTATGGGAAATAAAGGTGGTCAGCCTGGCATTGACCATATCACCCATCATGTGCCCATTGTTCTATACATGGACTAGCACCATATATCCTGCACACCATAGGCAGTGAAAATACAACCTTTACTTTTGATGTGGAAGAAGCTGGAAACTTCCATCTCATTATACCACTACTTAGTTTGCTTGAAAGCTTGACACTTTGAGTTCCAATTGCTGTATTTGTTATGTGATTACCTGTAGATCACAGTTTTGCCCACTGTCATTGTGATTTACAGATGTTGTTTTCTTTCTTTTCCATCTTTGTGTACTTGTCTTGTGTTTCCTATGTAGGTATCTGGAATGCATTGCCAACCTCAGAACACCTTTCCCAAACTTCATGATTCTTAAATCCTCTCCATCATTTGATACTTTAATGCAGTTATATTATTATTACATTTGGTGCCCAGCTGCTTAAGCTTCCCTCATGCTTCGTTCTCTGTATTTTTGTGCTTGTCTTGCCTAGTAATTCCCACTTGAGGCTAGTCTATTGATATGCTTAGTACATTTCACCTGTCTCTTCCTTTGATTTTGATGGATGATCTAGTATTGCCTGCAACTTTCAGATACTCAGCACTTGTTTTATTCTTTGTCCACGATTTTCTCATTGAAAACATCTACATTGCTTATGATTTCTTAATTCAATTACACATTGATTATGTATTATTGAACTGTTTAAGCGTTGTTATGTAAGACTCAAAACCATTGTAAATATAATAATGTATGGATGAGATATAAGGATGTGTGTAATTAACAGTTTATAGTAATGTTGTCACATGTAATATTGCACATTTTGATATTGGAATAAATGCGTGGTAAGCAGATGTATCAACAAAAGGAGCTGTATATCATCAGGTGATTTTTATTTTCATGAGAAGTCAAACACTGTTCACTATTAACTGTGAAATGAACAGGATTTCATAGAACAACAAGGTTCAGACATGCTGGTTGTGGTGATCATAACATGTCATCTTTTGTTCTCAATAATCTGTTTATTTACTTCAGAATTTTGGTTTTTTTTCTCCTTGTTTGTAAATCCCATGTTCCTTATATGTGACTGAAAATGAATAGTCGGATCTGATAATGAAATGTCTGTACTACAATATGTATGTCATGGATCGTTTAAACTGACCAGAAGTCCCAGGTTGACCAGCCTAAACTGGATACTAGGAGATGTGTGGGGAAGTAAAGCCTGAAGCTGACCACACCAGCTCTGGAGCACTGATAGGTCTGTGCAACTATGGGTCTACCACTATATGCCAGTGTGCTGTCAGACATGTACAGATGGTCCTGTACTGTTTGCCCCATTTATGTGTCTGTGAGATCCTGAAGACAGCAACAGCAGTCTGTGACATGTCAGTATGTTTACTGGTTTCATTTTGGTTGCAGAGACCAGTAGAACACTATAAAAACATTAGTTACATTTCCATTATAGGACGTCACAGTCAACCCCAGCATTTCTTTGCTGTTTGTGATTTCTCTGCAAGTTTACATTCCGTAGTTTGCCATTGATTTTTGAATGACTGCTACTCATACCATTGTATGAAAACCAGCGTGTTTTGAACACAGTTTGCAGGATTTCAATTGCATTCACAACCCCTTTGCATCAGTGATAAAGTTTATTTCACATTGTTCTGGTTATACTTTTTAAATCTGTTCCATATAACCACATATAACATCAATGTGGCTATGAGAAAAAACAACAGCCTCTTAAATAGAACATACCAGTGAGCTGCTGTATGTGGAAACAGAGGCAACTGTCCTGCATGAAACATGAGGACACCCTTGCAGTGAGGCAACTGTCCTGCATGAAACATGAGGACACCCTTGCAGTGAGGCAACTGTCCTGCATGAAACATGAGGACACCCTTGCAGTGAGGCAACTGTCCTGCATGAAACATGAGGACACCCTTGCAGTGAGGCAACTGTCCTGCATGAAACATGAGGACACCCTTGCAGTGAGGCAACTGTCCTGCATGAAACATGAGGACACCCTTGCAGTGAGGCAACTGTCCTGCATGAAACATGAGGACACCCTTGCAGTGAGGCAACTGTCCTGCATGAAACATGAGGACACCCTTGCAGTGAGGCAACTGTCCTGCATGAAAAATGAGGACACCCTTGCAGTGAGGCAACTGTCCTGCATGAAACATGAGGACACCCTTGCAGTGAGGCAACTGTCCTGCATGAAACATGAGGACACCCTTGCAGTGAGGCAACTGTCCTGCATGAAACATGAGGACACCCTTGCAGTGAGGCAACTGTCCTGCATGAAACATGAGGACACCCTTGCAGTGAGGCAACTGTCCTGCATGAAACATGAGGACACCCTTGCAGTGAGGCAACTGTCCTGCATGAAACATGAGGACACCCTTGCAGTGAATAGTGAAATATAATAGATAAAATGGAGCCATGTCGTAATCATAGTATACTGATTGTTGTCTGGGCTTTCCTCAATGTTAGCTAAAGTCAAAGTCACAGAACGGCTAACAGAGGTGACCACAGAGGAAGTGGTAGTGTCCACCATCACCACCGAGAAGCTTGTGGAAGAGACTACTAGCCTGGACTTTGAGATTGACATTAGACAGGAAGAGGAAGACGGTGAGAGCATCAGTGTTTATATTTATGGTGTCCACTTTGTGTTCCAGTTTGGCGTCTTCTATATATGTTCTATATTTTACTGTATTTCAACACTCCTGATGCTTAGTATTGTTATGAAACCATGATGGCGTAGTGGCTAGTGCATATGTCTGCTGGAATCATGGTCTTAAGTTCAGATACCCCTTACAGAGCTCCGAGGTCAACCCAATCTCATACACATAGTTGTGAGAGACACTGAGCAGATCACTCAGCTATTTGCCATTGGAAGGAGAATATGAGACTAGCACGTATCTCCAACACACTTTTTCCAGTGTAAATTTTCATTCACCGGGCACTAAAACTGCTGAAGATACAGGAAGTGAAAGGAATATCTCACTGTGAGCACTGAGCCCATTAATCGGCTTATTGCAGGTTAGAGTAGTTTAATTCAGCCTATACAGTGGCTCACAGCAGTGAATCAGTTACACAGTGTGTATGTCTGTTACCTTTTGTGCATTACTTTACACAATATGTATGTCTGTTACCTTAGGTATATTATTTTATACAATATGTATGTCTGATACCTTAGGGTATTACTTTACACTTACTCACATCTGAAAGGACTATCCACTAATTTACATACAATAACACTTTTAATTGCAGTCACTGCAGAAATAATCTTAGAGGAGAAACCACAAGAAAGCCCTACAGAAGTGGAGGCAACATTTGAAGCACCCGAAGCTCCCCGTTTCACACAAACTCTCCAAAAAGACCTTGTTGTTTTGGAGGGCTCCAACATTACACTGGTTTGTGTTGTAGTTGGCAAGCCCACACCCACAGTTACCTGGTTTAAGGTGAGTCTGGTTGCCCTCCTCTCTCTTCTGTCTAGTTAGTTAGTCGACAGATCATCCTCATTGTACATTGAACCATTCAGTCCATAAGTGCTCGGAACCCCTCAGTAAATCTTGCGGCGTATATTGGCTAACGACATAAGTTCTGTGTGGTTTATTAATCATCTTAAGCTTCCTGCATAGTGTTCTTGTTTGGCCACACCTCTTTTAACTTGCTGTTCTCACAGTCTGACCATGGTTGTAGATTCACAGTCATCACTTGGTTCTTGCAAACGACTTACTTCTCATAGACACACATAGAGCATTCAGTATATCAGCCTGGTCCAGGGCTCGTCCACCCTCCACAGTAGCCGTACCTGCAAGCCTGACAGTCTGCTTATTTCCTTGTACACCTACATGCCCAGGCATGAAACTAATCTTTGCCAGCCATGACCACTCCAGAGACAACAACCACTGTTTTTAGACGCACCCCAACTCTATCTTCCTGAGAAAACTCATTGAGTCACTAAGGAAACATGTCCGAGTGACAGTCTGTGTGTCGAACCATGTTATTCCTCTACTTATTGCCATGACTGCCATACTCAGACTACTTGTGGTCAAGACAAAAACACCAAAATCTTCCTTCACAATTCTCCTTCCAGCCTGAGCTGTAAAAGCCCATGAACTTCTCAATCGTCAAACAACCGACCAATCTGTGTAAATGGCAGCGTCACGTCTGGTCATGTATATGGATCCCCAGCTAGGCAGAGATGTTCTAAATTTTACTTCAGCTTCCAGGCGGATGCAGCCTAAATGTGGAACCCAAGGAATGTCCTGGGGGTGGGGGGTGGGGGGTGGGGGTGGGTGGGGGGGAGTCTGTATAATACTGGCTACATCATCTATTGAGTGTTGCTTTGTCTACACAAAAGGGGGGGGGGGGTGTCTGTATAATACTGGCTACATCATCTATTGAGTGTTGCTTTGTCTACACAAAGGGGGGGGGGGGGGTGTCTGTATAATACTGGCTACATCATCTATTGAGTGTTGCTTTGTCTACACAAATGTCTGTGGGGTTAGCACCACATACTGAATATGCCTCAAGGCATGGAAACGGTCCCTGCTTGACATAGAATACATATTTTGAGGTTGCTCTGATCAAGGCACTCTAGCAGCAGGTTGAAAAGAGGACGGTCGTGGATGGGTCAAGCCGAAGACATTCTTCAACAGGTGTGTTCACTTGAGGACTTAGAACCTGGCGAGGAGTGGGTGCAAGTGCCAACAGACTTCTGCACATCCTTTTCAGTTTGCATCCAACTAGATAGAAAATGCAGACAAGCAAATCCGGCTGCTGTTGAGGCTGAAGTACAAGTGTTGATTTTCGAGAATTCGCTAGACGGTGACACGGTCATCTACACAGATGGGTCGGTTGTCCGACATGTGAGAAGCTCATGGGCCTTTACAGCTCGGGCCGAAGGGAGAATTGTGAAGGAGGACTCTGGTGCTTTCACTGAAACCACAAGTAGCCTGACCATGGAAGTCATGGCAGTAAGTAAAGCAATAACATGGCTCGAGACACAGACATTCACTAGGGCTTGTTTCCTTAGCGACTCAATGAACATGATCAAGAGGATAGAGGAGTGGTCGATCCGAAGAGAATGGTTGCTGCCCCTGGATCGGTCTCGGCTGGCAAAGATTAGTTTCATCTTCGTGCCAGGGCATGCGGGAGTACAAGGAAATGAGCGGGCTGACAAGCTCGCAGGTGAGGCTACTGTGGAGGGCGGACGCGCCATGGACCAGCCGGACATTCTGAATGCTCTACGAGAAGTGAGACTTTTGCGAGAACCAAGTGATGACTGTGAATCTACAACAATGGCCAGACTGCGAGAGCAGCAAATTAAAAGAGGGGTGGCCAAACAAGAACACTATGCAGGAAGCCAAAGAAGATTGATAAACCAACACAGAACTGGCGTCGTTAGCCGCTACACGCTGCGGGATTTGCTGAGGAGGGGATCCGAGCACTTATGGACTGAATGGTTCGATGTGCAATGAGGATGATCTGTTGACTAACTAACTAACTACGGCACTGGTCTATGGGAGGAGACTTGACATAGGATCATATTTTCAGGTTGCTCTGATCAAGGAAGTAGTGGCCACTCCATGTCATGAAGAATTGAAGTGGCATTTTGGAAGTCTTTAGCTTTTCCACCCCATGTAGCAGTTTCTGTGATAAAATTACCCGTACCAATATTTTGTTCAGAAAAAGAATTCCATTGCAGAAATGGTACAGTTTTGTTGTTGCTGTCAAGGATCACTGTCATTGCACTGGGATACCTCCCTAAGTGTTCAAATCTCCTCTGATAGATCACATAAGGAGTATTTCAGTATAGAGCATTAACTCCATAGCTCCAACTAGGATCCAGATTGTGTACAACAGAATGACACATGCTATAAATATGCTTGTGTCGGTAGCTTTTCTCATGCTTAAAACTAGCTTGGTCAGCCTGCTTTTTTCAATTTTTAACTGCCAGGATGCAGGGTATTGGGTCTTCACATACAGTAGGTCATGGCATCAGGAGGTGAGGTGACTAGCTCATTTCCCTGCCACATTTTCTTGGCCAAATAATCTCTAGCACCTATAGTTTTTGCCGGCTCCGTGGCAAAGGGGTTACAGACCCAGTTCGCAATCTGGCATACCATGTTCGAGACACAGCTGCAGGTGATTTGACAGCAGACCACCATGCCTTGGTTTGTTATGTAAATAGTTTGAGTGCCAGCGTTCAGAAAGCATTGGCAAACTACTGAACATAAACTTGCCAAGAGATCACAAACAGCCAAACAATACTGGAGTTGACTACTATGTGTTGTAAAGGATATGCAACTAACTTTAACATAACCTTTAGTTTTAAGTAGACTGAAGATACTGAACGCAAATAAACGTTTTGTGCTGTCTTTGCTCCCACAGGAAGAAATCGAGATCACACAGAGTACACGTTACATATCAACGTATGAGAATGGCAGGTGCACTCTGACCATCAACAATGTGACATTTGATGAGGAAGCAGAGTTCATATGCATAGCCACCAATGAAGCTGGTGTGACCACCACATATGTGGACATTTTCGTAGAAAGTAAGATAACTGCTTGCTTGTTTGTACATTTGACTTTCTTATCTTAACCTGTAGCTTCTTTTCCTTCTTCAGCTTTTCCGGCAACCAAGCTAGATGTTTTAGCAGATATGTATGTTCTAGGAATGTTTACATAATGTTTGTTGTTGGAAAGTTTAGTTAGTTTCCACATCATTCCAGCAAAAGTATTGGGTAAAGTACATGTACATATAATGTTGGGAATGTGGGTTAGTTTCCACAATTCCAGAAACATTATTAATTGAAGTACAAATTCTTGTGTTTAGTAAATTTGTGTTGTGTCAGAACTAATGTCATCATTATTTTCAGATTTATCTGAGAACTGTTCTCTTTTAGCATTCTTACAGATGCAGGAGCTTCCAGTATGCCAGTACTGGGAACAATTTATATGTATATATATTTTTGTATTGAACTTGAATTTCAGGTATTGTTAGCACAGCACCTAATCTCAATATGTATTTTTATATTGAACTTGAATTTAAGGTATTGTTAGCATAGCACCTAATCTCAGGAGAGCTTTCATGCCTTCTCCAGTTTATACCTTGGAACATTCCCAATTGTGCATTATCTGCTCGTGTTTGTTGTTGCATATTTTTTCTATAGCTGTATACAGTCAATGTTGTATAGGGTTCTTGTTACATTGTATTACAACTATCCTGAATGCTGAGGGATCTTCTAGAGAGCATACTTCTGTTATTGGTTGAACATTTCACATTGTCACCTGCTCATTCTGTCTGTTTCTACAAATGGAGGTGCATCATTGCAACCCTGTGTGGGCACGGCTTTCTGTCTGTCCATCATATACCATATTAACTACATATCCAGTGCCATCTTTTATTTATCCCATCCATTTGTCTTTCAGCTGTGCATAAAGTCATTTTGTGGTATTCTATTCTGTCTGTTTGTTTTGATGTTAGCATCAGCACCTTCTAATTGGCATTAACTGCTCTGCCACCCAAACATTGTTTGTGTTTATTGTTGTGTTTAATGTTTGCTTCTGTATAACATGAGCTTTATTATGTTAGCTCTTGAAAATAGCCTGATCTCACTTCATATCTCTCCACAGCTGCCTGTCTTTTTTCCATTATCCCTTTAACATTGTCCTATGTCTTGTATTCTTGTTATCATTCTTATTTCTTTAGTTTGGTGCATAAATTGTTTCTGTGTTCAGTTCTATTTATTGTTATAAAGCACTCAACCTTCTTGCTGTGTGCTGAGAAATCTTGTACACATCTTCTTGAGATGTTTATTGACAGCTTGATATGGGCACAAGTCTGAGGTTTTGGGCCCTACAGGAAGATGCATGACTGTTTATTCATGTGATAATTTCATTCAATCATTAGGTACGAATGCTGGTGTTAAGTCATCTGATCATACCCCTCCACTGTCTTCTGATCCCAGCAACTCTCTTCAGCTGAACATCAGTCTGTGCCACAGTGCCCCTGCATGCTTGTGAGATGCAGTTTTCCCCTACATGTTATTGTGATGGTATAGCAATCCATATTGTGATCATGTCACATTATTCAGAATCTGCATTTGTCTGAACAAACAGAATAGACGTTGAATTAGAAGGACTTATTTAAAGACAATAGCCCAGATAAAACAAAATATGGATAGACTGCTGTTACTACAGCTGGTTGTTCCGTGAGGAGCATAGAATGCGGTGGTGTGCGATATGTTGGACACAAACGGGACAGGCCATGAAACATTTCATTATATGACTGAGATGGCTGTGTGAGACCCACTAGTGGGTTCAGAACCAAACTCAATATGTTTGCAAACAATTAACAACACAGCAAGGATCACATTATCGAATGTGGAACTTGTGTTCAAGTCCTTTGTAAGGCTCAGAGATTAGGCCTGCTGAAGATGAATTAAAAATTCAAGCTTGCATAATTCATGACGACCAGGAAAACCAAGTTGATCCTGTTTCTAATAGAACAGCTACTATTGCAGGTTTATTTCAAACTGCCAGTTTATATGTCCTGATGCACCACATTATATGCCAGCATATCATGTTCGAAACATGTGCATAGTTTTATTACCTTCTTGTATGTTCCTGTTTGCCACAACAGTGTCCAGTCCACTTCTACAGCTTGTTGTCTATTGCTTTTTACCACACAGAGTTCCGACCACTTCTATGTTTTCTTTATTTTTTTTGTTTTGGTTTGCAATGAGATGTCTGAGACCTTTACTACATCTTTTGGTTGTGTTCTTTCTGCCATGAGGTGTTCCATGCCACTAATACATCTTTTTGCTGTCTTTTTATTTTGCCATGAGGTGTCGTATGCCACTACTACATCTTGTTTTCTGTTTGCCACACAGTTTTTCAGGCCACTTCTACATCTGTTGCCATCAGATGTCCTTCTACATCTGTTGCCATCAGATGTCCCAGGCCACTTCTGGCTGCATCCTGTTGGCCACATCATGTCCTAGGCCACTGTTTACTCTAAAATAATCTATGTCTAGATCAGTAGAAGTTCAATTAATAATTGATTGAGAAAGAAGGAGTCACAGGAACAACTGGCACACAGTGGATTCAGTAATAGCTGTCTGGTGCAGGAAGAGATAAGAACATATGAAAATACAGCACCAGTTGTGGAGGGAGAGAGAGAGACAGGGTGAGGTAGCTGAATGTAGATGTTTGCTGTGTAACCTTTCGTGCATGTTAGCATAATGACGTCTCCATGCCATGTTTACTATTTTATGCGGAATGTAAATGTCATTTAACACTTTGATCTGTGTTATATGGCACACTGTAGTCTTGTCAGTGTAAACACTAATTGTTATTAATCTCCTCACTCTCTTCTCCCCCCTCCCTCTCACTATTTCTACCTTGATCTTTCCTTCTTTCACTCCCCCTCAATCTCTCTCCCTCTTTCTCTCCCATCTCTCCTTCTTTTTCTCACCTCTTCTCTCTCTCTCCTCTCTTTCTTTCCCATCTTTCTCTCTCTCCTTTTTCTCTCTCATTCTCACCCCTCCTCCCCCTCCTCTCCAAATACAAAATACATTCAATGTCATACATGCATATATTATTGTTTAGTGAGAAAATGTAAAAACACTCTCCCTGGTGAGGTTTGTGACTAAACTAGTGTTTCCAACAATCTAATCCACACAGTGTGATAGCAAGTAGCGTCTCTGTGTGTTCCTTGACTGCATAGCTTTTCTTGTCTAATAATCATCACTTTCATTGCTGGAATGTTATTAACACTTCCTTTTTATGTTGTTGCTATCCTTCATAATTACAAGTTGTACAGAGAATAAATTATAGATGTATCAGTAGTGATGATGATATAATGTAAACTTAATGTCTATATGAATGATACTTCAGTTTTGTTTAAATCTCATTTGGCGGTCATATTAAACAAGACATCAGTATTTGTTATATAGTTATGTCAGCTATATCAGGAATTCTTTGAAGTTACCTACAGAAGATTGTAAACTTGTTTGTTTGTCAGTTAGGAAGTCACAGGTGAGAACATTCCTGTCAGCTGCTTTACTGTACTCCTGTACATTAGGCAGGCATATTGAGGACTGTCACTCACCGAGATTACTTGGCGTTAACAGTATGAGATTCTCTCACTTGTAGAGTGGCATACTGGAGTCTTTCACTGGAAGTGCCATGTGGCTTTGACTCTGTGCCAACTGCTTAGTGGTTTTTAATGTACACAAAATGCACTTGGGTTTCTTACCCTTATCTGATAAGGTTAGGTGTGCAATTCTCTATCTAAGGATGAGGAGAGGTGTAACATCCTTGGGTTCTTTACTGATCCACTAATGTGACTTGTACCTGGTCTAATTAAGTCAGAGATGGACACCATAGCTGTAAGCCACCATTAATGTTGCTTCAATGAAATAAGATCAGCATCATCATGCACCCTGCCAACTGGCTTAAGTGTTCAAGCAACTCCACAGATCTCAGTCCTTGGTGCTCTGGATCAATTCTATTGGTGATATTCCCCCATGCCACTGTCCCAGTCCATCCAGCATCATTTCTCTTTGTCTGCCCCTGCCTCTTCTATTGCTCTTCTTTCCAGTCATCAAGTTTTCTAAAGCCACTCATTACATGACCAAAATATCACGGTTTCCTCCTTCTGTTTGTATATAATGTAGTACATGGTCTACATCTAATTACAATAACTAGACATGTGTAATTGTAGCTTTACATTGCGCTAGTATATTGATGATATGATACTAAAGTAGAAAGTCAGTGTTGACCATGTGTTGTTTGTCATCATAATTCATGTCAGTTGCTAATGCTTTCCTTATTTTGTTATCTTTGCATGTGCACAGAGCGTGGCCATCCTTTGAGAACACTGATCAGAGAAGAATACTATCGCATGGAAATAGAGCTTGAGATACACTGGCACACCAGAAAACCATCACCAGCCCCTGACCCCAATGCTAAACCCGTAGATAAAACCCGTGATGGTGAAGATGACCACTCAGACATTGACATGCATGAAGAATTGAATTCCCAGATTGCTAGGAGTTTGGTGGACACAGAACGTGTGTGCTCTCCAGATAGTCATGTGAAACCTGATTGCCATTCCAGCATCACCCACAGGGAAGAATGTTTACCACATTTGACCAGTTTTCACAAGAAACATGTATCTTTGTCTTCACATTCCCAGAATTTAAAGTCTTGTCTCACTACAGCAGGAAAAAGTAACAGTTCTCCGGTTTGCATAACTTCAATTCCCAGTGACAATTTCCAGTGTTTAAAATCTAGTCTCACTACAGTGGGAAAAAGTAATAGTTCTCCGGCTTTCATAACTTCAGAAAACACAATACTACATGATAATTCCCAGAATTTAAAGTCTAGTCTCACTATAGCAGGTAAAAGTAACAGTTCTCCGGCGTTCATATCTTCAGAAAACACAAAAATACAAGATAATGCACATAGCAGTGTTGCCTCACAAAGCACTTTACAGTCAGACACAGTATCACGAGAGAAAGGTCTAGACACACATTGTAAGTCTGTTTCACAAACCTATAGCACTAGTGATGATCATATCATCTCACTGGCATGTAAAGAACTCACAGCTGCTAGCTTCCAGTCACATACTAGATCATATCAGAAGTGTATGGACAGCAATATCCAGCATGACCTCATGGAGCACACACACAGTTCAGACCACTGCCAAACTCATGAAGAAGACATTGTTCGATCAAAGCAGTAACTACTTTATGAAATGACGGGGGTTTTGACAGCCACTTATTGCTAGAGATGTGTTATTCACTGTGGTAGGTGGTAATAGTGGGACTTGTTCCAGATATTGTAGCCTGGGTGTTGTTGCCCCGATAAGAGGACTTGTTCCAGATATTGTTGCCTGGGTGTTGTTGCCCGGATAAGAGTTAATGTCAATCATGTTTGACTGCCATGGCTTTCAAATGATGACTGTAACAGAAGTATAATTATCTGCAGGCTGTGACTGTTTTTCTGTGACTAAAACACTCAGCTGTTGGTAGCTTGCTTGTCCTTGGAGTGTGTAGTTATAAGCTCAGGTTATAATTATTTTTGACAGGCTTCTATTAAGTTATTCAACAGCCTTGTGTTAGTTGATGTTCCTACCTGTTGTAAGTTGTACTGGCTAAATATTCTTGTAGCCAGTACTCACTGATGGTATGGAACTCCTGCACTGAGCTGAGATTCTCCTCATGTGATTTGTAGGAGGGGACAGTTTCATGATGAAGATGGTCCATAACTCCCATCAGTTAACCAGTTGGTGAATGATTTTCTTATCAATCAAGTTGTTACAAGATACATTGTTCTCTTTTTTTATCATTCATTCAATATTTGCATTATTATACTTACTTGCAATATTGAATATTTATCTGAACATTATTTTCAAAAAGCCATTTTCAAAAATGGTTTGTTCTTTCTAAATCTATATCTAGATCTATATTTGGTCTTGCAATGTTACAGTAACCACTTGCATGATCCCAGGACTCAACAGAACCAGCCTCTGTTAGGTTTGTGTTTCATGAGCTGGCTTCTGCATGTCATGTCTTATATCATCTGGAAAATGACTGTCGATGTGATAGAGAACACTTCTACTTAACCTGGGCCGGACTATCACAGTGACCAACATTGATCTAATCCAGACATGTTCCTAATGTAAACATTGATCTATTCCAGACATATTCCTAATGTAAACATTGATCTAATCCAGACATGTTCCTAATGTAAACATTGATCTATTCCAGACATATTCCTAATGCTTGCACTGTTTATGTCAGACACGCGACATCTGCAATATTTGTGTGTATTTGCACTCAACAGACATGTGTAAATGTACTGAAGTGGTCATCTTCCCCTGATTGGATGTGTGACTAATGAAGGAAACCCTCACTTCATGTCTCACACATTGTTTCACATTATGGCAGCATTATTCTTGTTATTACTTTAGTGTGACTGCATTATATGCCTAGTGGACCACTGCTTTATTTAGTGATAAATGAATCCCCAACTTTTGTATAATGATTTAACGATTGGGTTGATTATCATTGTCACTAACTAGAGAAGGATCTATTACACACAGATAATGGAAGTCACATAATCAAATTTGCATTATGTTGTCACATGGCAGCGGGCGTTATAGTCAATGATGTGTGTAAGCCGTATATATGTGTGTGTTAACATTACTCATGCCATTCATCCTTGTTCTCCAACCAACTGCTTTATAACTGAGGCCAAGATGTCATGGCATGTACTGTCATCACTAGTGTGAGTTTCTTTGTTTTGTATTCGTCTTTGTTCATGCTCTGTAAAACTGAATGGCTATGTTTGATAACTTGATCCATAAGAGGCATTTAAGAGTTGCTGCTTGAGTGTATTTTTGTTGTCTTTGACAAATGTGAGCAACCAACACTGCAAAACTTGTATTCCCCGTACAACCATGGTCATGTCTTGATCTACGTAGACATAGATACATCACCCCTGTTGAGACTGACTCCTACTGTCATGAAAGATTTATGCTAGCAGCTCAACTAGCTGACCTCTGATGTACAATTTTAAAGTTCACCCTAGTATATAGAGTATTTGTTTGTGGAAAGTACTCCTCCTTGTTTGTAACCCTATTTCTCCAAACATCCTGATTGTGTCTTGATTTAAGTAAACTTAGAGCATCACTCTTGTTGAGACAGAAGGGAAGGCATCATTGTTGTCAGACTCATGCTCCTATGAGAGATTTATGCTAGCATCTCAACTAACTGACCTCTGATGTACAATTTGAAAGTTCACCCTCATATATAGAGTTTTTATTTGTGGAGAGTATTCCCCCTTGTCTGTAACCATATTTCCCAACATTGTCCATGATTTTGCTGTTTTGGTTGAGCTGTTTTAATCATAAACGTGGTGTGGGTGAGCAAAGGCTGTGCATATTGTTATTTTGTGTTCTCATTTCTCTTCCCTTCTGGGACATCACACAAACTGTCTTTGATTCATACACGTCTACTTCCTGCTGCACTGGCACAATGTACAGAAACTCAGCATCTTTATACAATTTTGTTACTATTTCAAGATAAATAAAATTGTTTCACTTATGTTCCACTTTTGTTTTTCTTTTCAGTGTTGTAAGTTGAAGTCAGCTTCACTTTACATTCCAAAATAATTGTTTATTGTAAGGTGCCTTACATAATTCCTACATGACAAACAACAATATCACTAAACACCACAGTTGATCAGCTCAGGGCCATATGCATGCTAACATTTTTTTTTAAACTCTTCATAGTTATAATAATATAATCAAAATTTGATTAGCATGCAGATGTAATCATTTTTCAATGTCACTATTTTCTTTTAGTGCTGATAGTGTATTTTATACATACCATCCACCTGCTGTACTGTGCTATTATATTTCACAGAGACACATTTGACTGTGAAACAGCTTTGCTCACCCACCTATCTCTGGATGTTGTTTTGTGATTAAGAAAATGATTGTCAAATGTTTCATGTAGACCCCTGTATGGCACATGCCACAGAGTATGCTTGTGTTTTTACTAATATTTATTGGACATTGTGTAACCACACATGATTATCCTGTCCATGGTGAATTATTTTATTTTTATGAATTGTGTAAGCTTGTTACAGTTTTCTATGCATATGTAAAGAAGGTAGTAGTCTGCCATTGTCTTCCTTCTTGGCAGTCACCATACTGGTCGATTACCATAGCCATTCTCTTCCTTCTTGGCAGTCACCATACTGGTCAATGACCATAGCCATTGTCTTCCTTCTTGGCAGTGACCATACTGGTCAATGACCATAGCCATTGTCTTCCTTCTTGGCAGTGACCATACTGGTAAATGACCATAGCCATTGTCTTCCTTCTTGGCAGTGACCATACTGGTCAATGACCATAGCCATTGTCTTCCTTCTTGGCAGTGACCATACTGGTCAATGACCATAGCCATTGTCTTCCTTCTTGGCAGTGACCATACTGGTCAATGACCATAGCCATTGTCTTCCTTCTTGGCAGTGACCATACTGGTCAATGACCATAGCCATTGTCTTCCTTCTTGGCAGTGACCATACTGGTCAATGACCATAGCCATTGTCTTCCTTCTTGGCAGTGACCATACTGGTCAATGACCATAGCCATTGTCTTCCTTCTTGGCAGTGACCATACTGGTCAATGACCATAGCCATTGTCTTCCTTCTTGGCAGTGACCATACTGGTCAATGACCATAGCCATTGTCTTCCTTCTTGGCAGTGACCATACTGGTCAATGACCATAGCCATTGTCTTCCTTCTTGGCAGTGACCATACTGGTCAATGACCATAGCCATTGTCTTCCTTCTTGGCAGTGACCATACTGGTCAATGACCATAGCCATCTGTATCTGGGACTTGCACCAAGTGCTTGTACATGGGCTCATCAAGTTAGAGGCAAAACACTGTACCTCTAAACAACTCCTATTCCAATGTGAATGGTATAAATATATCTGTGCATACTCAGATATCACCATATTTGTAGAAAGACTAAATTTGGTAGATGTAATCATTTATTAGTTTTCTCTGTATTAATGTCATTCTGCACTTGCTTTTTTTTCATGTGTATGTCTCTAACAACTTGCATGGATGCATTTTGGCCAGTAAATACACTGAGTACATTAATTTTCACTGTGTTAAATGCCAGTGATGTACATTGTTTTGAACTGAAGCATGTATGAGCAGTCGTGAGAAATGTACGTACATTGCATGAATACAAACAGGGCATGTTTTCCCTGCACTAATATTCTGTGAAGGTATTCTAAGATGCTTGTGGTGAAGTATATTTAAGCTCTGGTGGTACTTGTCTCATGAAATAGGCATCATTGGGTTCTCTGGACATGGCAAAATGATGAGAAAGGGAGCTGGTCACTTCATCTTAATATGTGGTGACCCATGTATGTGAAAACCCTACACTTTGCATTTCTGCTGCATTATTATGCCATGGGATTACCTTTAACATATAGATATGTGTTGGCTGTGGAAAACACCAACATGTTAGGTTCACTGCAAAACATTGCTCTCATCCCAGCCGGCTGATGTGTGTCTAGATCCCTGGCCAGTTCTCCTGCCTGGTGCAGCTTCAGGCACAAGGTGTCTGCCATGTCCTGTGTCCATCTGTGTGCTGGTTGACCCCTTGCTCTCCTTCCAGGAATCCTGCCTTCCATCACTGTTCTCTCCAATGCCACTGTGATGTTCAATATGGCCGAAGTATTTTATTTTCTGAGACATGATTCTGTTTATGAGACAGCTTTCTTTGATGTTCACATCTTGCAGAATGTAGTTTTCTTCTTCTTAGTCCATAATATTTGGAGAATTTTCCCGTGATATTTGTATTCTAAACTCCCTATGTTTTTTCTTTATTGGTTGTGAAAGGGCCCATGATAGTATATTAATAGAACTTTCTCATAGACTGAGAGAACTGAGAATAAATCGGCGATGGATTATACATTTCTGAGTCAGCTGCAGTAGACATATGGGAAGGCTGACCATTTGGTTTGTTGTTTCTGCCAGTATTGCAGGCAGGGAAGCAGAGAGACACCAGGTGCTTTCTCCTCTGTTATAAGTCAGGTTATAGTCTATACACTTAATGTTCATATTCTCTCTGCAACTGAAGGGAATCAAATATACTTGTTATATTCTGCAATAAAGTATGCACAATCTTTTCTTATCTAACATTTCAGCAGGTGTTTGCATTGAATGCACACACACTGTGTGTTTGTTTTTGCAGACACAGTGTATCTAGTGTTGGTCATGCAGTCATGTTGTTATTTAGGCATATTCAATTGTTTGACAAGGACAGCTTATTATAGTCACACCTCATATCGTAGACAACTTTTCATAATATTACTTGTGATTTAACTTGATAAAGTGCAACAGTGTAGTTCTTTCCAAACAGCATTTGCCTGACTGTTTTATTTTCGACAATAATGCATGTGACTGACTTCACCTTGTTGCATGGGAATGATATGTGTGCCTGGAGTGAGTATAGAATTATCCCATCCTCCTCTCCCATGTCTGGTATGTTGTTTGTCACAGTATGTCAGCCTCTGAGTAACTCAGTACATCCGGCTTGATCTCAGTTAGAGTGTAACTGTATTAACATGTGTTGAATAAGTGTATATGATCCCACCACAGAATGGAGGAAATATGCATTTGTGCTGACCGTATACTACACATCATCATCATCACTAGCTAGTGCCACGTGTGGAACAACCACTACTAGAGTGTGTTCCCTTGTCACACATACACCTGTGAGAAATCCTGGAAATTACCTCTACGTACTGATGTTTGCAATCATATATTCACACTATATGTATTAAGATCACTCACATACATACATACATACACATGCATGTATGCACCCACATGTTCACACACACAAACACATGCTCAGCTCTTGTAACATATCATTACAATTGCACAAATAGTATAATACCGGAACATTATTTTCACTTTTTTCATTTCCGACTGGGTCAGAAGATAATGATGGAAATACCCAGATAGTGTTTCATAATGCCTCATTTACAGGATATGGAGATTAAGGATGACAAGTCATAAAATCCCCTCTACCTGGTTTACAACTTCATCTGTGAAACACCTGGACAATCAACAGTCAAGTAAATGCTCCATGTCTCTTTACAAACACAATAGGAAATATATGAGGATACATTGCAGGGTCGCCTAACATAGTATGTTCACAGCATTTTATGTAACACCTCTTAACCCAGCTATTGTCTTCAAGAAGAAAGAACGCATGCCATTTAAGTACATGAAAGTCTCATGAAAGGGCACAATGACAAATAAAGGAGTCTTGAACAAATTAACAATGAAAGCAGAATGACTAAACAAGATTAACATCCTATAAAGATAATATTTTAGGTACACTAAAACACATAATGGCCTGCTGAAACCCTGCTGGAGAGAAAAGTGTGAGGCAAACATGCAAGAAGAAAATTCTTTAATTAGGGGATAACAGCAAGAGATGGACTGGAAAGAGAATGTGAGACTATACCATCTTGGTGAGAGGCAGAGATTACTGGGATCCATCACAGCCAACCTTCCCTGTGGAGATGGCAAGTGATCTGATCTGATTGTCTTACATGACCATTCACATTATTCCCAGCAACTACATAACCCATGATGTTTGCAGCTATCACATTTGGCAGTCACAATGGTCGTCCTTTCTCATTCAACACAAAAATACACTAGAGGCAGGGTAGAGTCCACTGTTCAGTGGTGGTCATTAAAGGTAATTCGGTAATTGTTGAAATCTTGCTCAAGCATTACAACATGATCACAGTGATAGCAAGAGGAAAGAGCACTCTGAGTATCTCCCTCCTTTATACTCCAAGCTGGGAACTATGGACAACATTGTTGAAATAGTGGCTCAGGCCCAAACTAAAACAATTAGGTTATATCATTTACTACCAATACTATTGTTATTTCCTGCAGCCTAAAATGCCAGAAGGAAACATTGAACAATTTAACACAAACACATACATTTACCTGTCTTGGTCTGATGATGTCAATGGCTGGAGGAACATGATCTGTAGAACTGATCCAGCACACCAAGAACTGAGATCTGTGAACATACATCAAAGCCTATACCACCTTGCAGTACACACGATGATGATGATGACGATGATATAAATCAAATTGTAGACGACTTTGCACAGACAGATAATTGCAATGGCAAAGAGGACAGTTAGATAAAAACAACAATTTCTAAATCTGTGGAAAAGAAGCCTCTGTAGGTACATCTGTCCAGCCACATGTTATGGTTCTGAAACATGGACAATGGATAAACATGACAAATGTATAGAGATGTCCAGATGTGATGTTCTTAACAAATCATGAGAAAGCGCTGGATTGAATAGTTGGCAAACAAGCAAGTTTTGGAAAATTTCACAAAACAGAGAAGATTCCGTAAAGAAAAAAGAAAATGAACAAAGGTTCTTGTGGCTTGGTGACAATGTAAAGCATGAAAAGCACAAAAGAGAATGCTAGAAAGTAAAATACTGGAAAAAAGATTCAGTGGCAGACCAAGAAAATGTGTGTAGGATGAGCATGGCAAGCGCCATCAATGCAGACACATGATACTAAAGAGCTACACAAGATGGCTATGAAAGGGAATGACCTGGAAGCTTCATGACTAGCCCAAGAACTGAAATACTTGGTGATGATGATGGCTGATGTCTGCCAGCAGGGTTTGGCTGGGCTGGGATGTCAAGACTTCTTGTCCAAGCAGTTGCCACACAATGTACAGGCCAGCTTGTGTATTGTTTAGTTTCCCCTTGATGAGTGATGTTGAGCCATAGATGGTATATTTCACACATCTGATTCAGGCAGCATCTGGAGGTGAGAGGTTGGAGGAAGAATTGAAGAAGATAAAGCTGCATGATCCAGGACACCACAAACTGAGATTTCTGAATATACATGAGAGACATACTATCCTCTATGACTTGATGAAACATGAACTGGCAAGATTGAGGGGAAAAGAACAAGGGGAAGGCAGAGAAGTAAATACCTGGATGGCTTGGACACGTGTTATGGTCGAGACAAGAACACAGAGCTGATCCACGACTGGCAATCGGGTGAGATGGAGAAACATGAAAGCCCACGATGTTCATCATGGCTCATGATGATGATGATGAAGTACTATTCTAATATAGTACATAGACATCATTTTAAATTCTTATCAATAACATGCAAAATGGCATTAGTTCCTTGTTTAGACTCCTGCTTGGACATTTTCCTGGAAAGTCTGAATGCAGACAGTGATGAACATATTGTGCTTTTCTGTCAGGATGTGTGTTTAAAGAGAAGTAGTTGGCAAGATGGATGGAGACACTGTATGCTGGCTGACGTCTGCTGGACTCATGGCAAGAACATTCATGAAACAATCAAATACAGCCAGCCACTTCTTCTGTTGTCTCTGTATCTTAGACCAAACTGTAATACATAGGCAAATATAGGGATTTATTTTTACAGGAGAAAATGAAATTACTTGTCACTCAAAAGAGGGGTCTCTGTGATCTCTGTTATGCCATCCAATTGGTAGAAATTTTAGATCATAGTTATATTTCAGGACAAAAAATACAAGGCAATAAACAGACATTCTTTCCATGTTTTATTGATGATGGTAAGGATAATCATTAATACATCGGCCATCTGCAGCATTGGTATACATGGGAGCAGCCCTGATGGTTCAGTTAACAAGGACATTTATTCACAAACCTGCTCGGTTTCATTTTCTGTTTTGATGTGTCCACTGGAAGCAGCCCAAACAGAAACTAGATGACTAGCATTTGTACAGGATAACTGCAGAAAATTAATGAGGCATAACAGAATAAATACCGTATAATTACCGAGATGTGTTTTCTTACTAAGTAGTGATGTGTAAAGGGAAGCAATCTTACAAAAACTAAGAAGTTTATAAGAATTAGTGAAAGAGCAGTACGGTGAAAGCCTTCTAATAACCTAGACACATATACAAATATTTATAATGAAGAAACTAAATGATACACCAAATGAGGAAACACCTTATAATAACCAAGAAATACATCAGCAGTCAAGTAAGAAAATAATTATAATGAAGAAACTAAATGGTAAACCAAATGATGAAACACAATATAATAACCCAGAAATATATTGACAGTCAAGTAAGAAAACAATTATAATGAAGACAATAAATGATGCACCAAATGACACACAGCATAATAACTGAGAAATATATTGGCAGTCGAGTAAGAAAACATCTGCATGTGTCAGTAAGACATCTTGCTGTTGGGCCATATTGTCTGTGGCTGGGTAAATCGTGGCCAGTATTATGCCTGCCATCTTGATTTTCCCCTATCAAGACTTATTTTAGGAGGCAGCTTGGAGCCAAAGGCCATGTTGGTTGGAGATTTGAGACTGACTTCTGCCTCTGGCTCCTGTAAAACTGGTTTATTCCATGGCCTGGACTGTGGATTGTTAAAATCAATTATCAAATAAGAAAAGGTTGATCCTGCGGTAGTGAATGAGAATTCTAGCCTTTTCAGATAAGGGTGAAAATCCTCATGGGACCCATGTGTACATTACACCTGTTACAGATTCCTCCAGAGCAGGCAGATTAGGTTACTGCCCAGGTGACATTTCAGTTATAAAATCTACCCACAAACAGAATATTTATAGCATGGAGCTGGATTCTTGTCAGTGCTGCACAGTTTGTGTACTGTGCTGAGATACTCCTGGTGTGGTCACTGGCAGGAGAGGTCTCTGGAAATATCTGTGTGCTGACCAAAAAACCAATGCAGCTGATTCAGCAGAGCCGCTATCTACTGGTATTGAAACTCTGAACCATTGTGTTGCTATACCAGGGTTCAAGGAAATGTAGACCAAACTCAGTGTTCATTCAGGTAATACATCAGGTTCATACATCAAAACACCTAGGTCAAATAGGGGTGCACATGTTGCCAGCAGATGTCAGGCCACGATATGGTAAGAATAATTCAGAATGCTGGTCACAAGCTGCAGACATCGATCAGTTATGTTCCTATGAGAGACAATTCTGTTCTTTGCACTGGAATTATCCATGGCTATAAAATAGCTTTGATGTTGCCATTTCTGCCCTGCTGTTGTCATACTGTCTCATGGACCTGCTTATTTGTGGCCTCTCTTATAATTGATATATAAAATATTGTTTCAGTGCCATTACTCCACAGAGTAGCAGAGCATCTACTGTTGTTATTTGTCAATTAATGCTTGTTATTTCTTTACAGATGTCACATGCCATCAACATTCAAGATTAATATGATCACATTTTTCATTTGTTATATATTTCTGTAATTCTTTCTGTTAACATGTTGCTAACAAATGTTTTGTTTTTTTAAAAATTAAACCCATATAAATACATGATTTTATAGAAATTTTGCTTTATGAAGTAGTTCACATTATATTAATTTTTTTACGAAGACACAGATCTTCTTCGAGTCCTAGTAGTCAGCGCTAGCATTTTCACTTGAATAACTACATTCTAGTGGAAGACAGTTGTCTGTGTTTGTTTTGAACTTTGCTTATTAACTTGCTTTGCTTCTGTCTGTGCTCCTCCCCACCTGCAGAACCAGTAGGACCAGAAGCACCCGAGGCAGAAGTCGTGCTTACCAGAGAGGAACACATAACAGAAGAGGAACAAATAGAGGAGAGTTTGGACACTTCATCCGTGGACTTCATCACCTCAGAATATAGATCATCTGAGGTCATAACCACGGAGACTGTTGTTGACCGATCCATCAGCATCACTGAGACGGAGGAAGTTTCCACAAAGCCAGAAATCTCAGCGCAGGAGGTCGTGCAGATTGTACCCGTCGAGATTTCTTCACAAGAAATACCCACAGAAGATGTGACCGCAGAGGTCGAGCTGTTAACCTCTGCCCCTGAAAGCACCACCAAGGTGGATGTCTTTGAGAGCTTGATCAGCGAGATTGAGGAGGCCATCAGCGAAGATACTACTGTTCCCATCTCTCAGACAGTTGACTTTGAGTTACAGCCTACAACTGCAGAAGAGACTTTCGAAGTCATTGAAGAGGTTGGGGAGAAGCCCACTTTTGTGAAAGCTTTGGAGAATGTAACAGTTCCTGAAGGCAAGCCGGTGTTTTTCGAAGTTGTCGTCACTGGCGAACCAACTCCAGAGCTTTCCTGGTTCCTGGATGGTGAAATCATCCACGACTCCCCGGTTTATAGAATTGAACCAGGACCCGAAGGACGCTGCACTCTCATTCTGCCAGAATCCTTCCCAGAGGATGAAGGAGAGTATGAGTGCCGGGCCACAAACATCCATGGGACAGTATCAACGAAAGCCGATCTCTCTGTACAAGGTGAGGATGTGTGTGCTCTTTCTGCTTTCTATTCTTATAGTTCATCTTGCTGCTTCCACAGCTTGTAGTCATCTGTTTCTGGCAGCTTTTAGATATCTCAGAATTGTTTATATGGTTTGTAGTCAACTGTTTCTGGCAAGCTTTTAGATATCTCAGAATTGTTTATATGGCTTGTAGTCAACTGTTTCTGGCAAGCTTTTAGATATCTCAGAATTAATTTTTGCATTGTTTTTAAACTACTGCTATGAAACTGTTTTCTGCTTAACTACATTACTTTGTACCAACCTTGTTTTCTCTCAAACGTGACATGTTTATTTCCTATCTGTAGTTTGCCTCATGAGTAGTACGCCATCATCCTTTAACCTAGATGGTAGATGTATGGCTAGACAGTCCAAATTTATTTGTTTTGTAATCCCCATGTTAATTTTTATTTTGGAAATCATGCCCGTAATCTGTTGTACATTTGCTTTATTTTTTCATGAACATCTCATGTAGAATTTACACACAATTGACAGTTCAACTACTTGCCACGTGAGGTAGTGCTAAGTACAACCCAATGGTACGTCTGTTAAAAAAAAAAGCATTTAGGGTGGATGTCCTATGGGCATTTTTTGGGTAGACCAAGTAATTGTAACTATGTTTATGTAATAGTCCCTCTACTTGAGTCAATGAAAGGACCCTTTTCATATGCCTTGAGACATATCAGGCATATGGTGCTCGCCCTGTGTTTGTATAGATCTCTCAGCACTAGATGGGTGATGTGGCCAGTATCACGCCAGCTGCCTTTACTTCCCAATACATGCCCAGATACTCATTTTAGACTGGGTGTAACTGAGAGCCCAGGTCAGTGTGGAAAATCCACCTTGATGCTAATGTGGACATATGACCACAGTGCTAGACTGTGCTTCCCCATGGCTGCCACTGCCTCTACACATGTATATTACAGTGCATATTGGGATGTCTGTCTCTTGGTGTTCACGTTCTTCATCATAGTTAACTTAGTGGGCGCATTAGTGTGCTGGTCAGTTTATTATGCTGACAAAAACATGAGCATGATTGGACAAGGATTCGGTGCCAGCTCTCGTTTACTGTCACTGTCGTCTACTGCTTATAGTACCTTGTGCTGTAGGACATGGAGGTCTCGAGCCTGAGGAATTTAGGCCGCCTGGCTAGTGCAGTCACTGCAAACTGTGCAGGCAGGGTTTTCTTTTTGTCCCCGACATAAAAAATACACACCTTACCGAGGATTTGAACCCGGGTTTCCCAAAAGAGAACTCGGCATTCTAGCCACTCAGCCAGATGCTCACACGTTCACTACTGGAGAGAAAGACTAACCACCTATTGCTCCATGCCCTCAGGTGTACATATTGTGATAGTCCCCACACTTTGCATACCTATAGCAGGCTTCTACTGGTGTGACAAGGTGAAAGGGGGGGGGGGTGCTCAGTAAACAGCACAAACAAGTGTTCCTGAGACATGTACCCAACCTGGGAATGTGCTTGCACTCTGGGCTGCTCATTGAATATGCTGCACATCATTTACAGGACCTTGCAATCAGCCCCATGTGGATTTTTTAGGCAATCTTTACGTTCAGTAATTTGGCATGGCTTTCTGGATAAGTCCAATGTATGGAAAGAACCCACTACCCTGCCATCAGCACAACAGGAAGTTTAAGAGCAAGAGGTCTTAACCTTTCAGAAAGAAAACAGATACCCACAGCTGGTGTTCCTCCCTCCCCCCCACCACGCCCACCCACAACTACCCATACACACACAGACACCACACACACACATACACCACAAACACACACACAAATATATTTGCTGTATAGTGATGAGATCTCCCATAGTAAGAAGAAACAAGTGTTTGTGCTGCATGCTGCGCATACCAGACGAAATTTAACGCAAATAGTCATAGTTGGTATTACTCAACACAAACAGCATCCACTGTTCTGATTAGATCTCCCAAAGTTAGAGAAAGTAGTGCTGTATCTGCTGTTGTGATGAGATCTCCCAAAGTAAGAGAAAGTAGTGCTGTATCCGCTTTTGTGATGAGATCTCCCAAAGTTAGAGAAAATAGTGCTGTACCCACTGCTGTGATGAGATCTTCCAAAGTTAGAGAAAATAGTGCTGTATCCACTGCTGTGATGAGATCCCCCAAAGTTATAGAAAATAGTGTTGTATCCACTGCTGTGATGAGATCTCCCAAAGTTAGAGAAAATAGTGCTGTATTCGCTGCTGTGATGAGATCCCCCAAAGTTATAGAAAATAGTGTTGTATCCACTGCTGTGATGAGATCTCCCGAAGTTAGAGAAAATAGTGCTGTATCCACTGTTGTGATGAGATCTCCCAAAGTTAGAGAAAATAGTGCTGTATTTGCTGCTGTGATGAGATCTCCCAAAGTTAGAGAAAATAGTGCTGTATTCGCTGCTGTGATGAGATCTCCTAAAGTTAGAGAAAATAGTGCTGTATTCGCTGCTGTGATGAGATCTCCTAAAGTTATAGAAAATAGTGCTGTATCCGCTGTTGTGATGAGATCTCCCAAAGTTATAGAAAATAGTGCTGTAACCGCTGTTGTGATGAGATCTCCCAAAGTTATAGAAAATAGTACTGTCCAGCTCTTGTGATGAGAGTGTAAGAGAAAGTAGTGCTGTAACCATATGCTTCTGATACTACTTTTGAGTCATCTGTAAAGGTATTAGAGCTACTGCATGAACAGAGACCATTTCAGGCCATGTTTAGATGGTCAATTCTTCCCTTCTGTGTTTGTTTGTGAATGATTTGAGTGATATCAATTTCCTCTTTCTTCATCCCAACACAAAACTGTTAACTTTTCTGTCGCCATAGTTACCATCCTGCATTTCCAACAGCCTTGCTTCTATTTTCCTGTATTCCTACTTATTTTCTCTTTCAGCTCAAAGTATGTGCAATTTTCTGCTTACAGTTTAACTTGTTCTAATTTTCTTTTGCTAGTTGCTGTTTATATTGCTAACCATGTTTATTTGTGTTTCAATAAAATGCCACATATTCCTTTACCTAAGGCACTGTCTTTGACAAGGGAGTAGAATCTGAACAAGGAGAACCAGATGGCCTGAAGTCTCACAAAGAAGTCTCACCTACAGAAGGCAGCACGTACACTGACCTCTCAGAATATCCAGACTTTTATGTAGACATTTCATATGTTGACACAGACCTTGTCCGTGAGGACACTAATGTAGATGACTCTGTCGGCTCTGACAGCCAGGACAACATAATGGCTGAAGTAGGAAGTCTCAGTGTGGAACCTGAAACATCACAGGATTACTTACCTGCCTCTATTCTGGATTTCCTGCCAGAGTCACCTGAACACACCCGATGGCAGGATGAGCCCAGTTCTGACTTTCCATTAGATATCTCTGACCTGGATCAAGAGACTGACCATCAGTTGACTGAAGGTGAACTGTCTGACCAGCACACTGATGAGAGTGTCAGTCCAACACATGAAGGAGAGGAGCAGCAAGAGACGTTCATCATTGGAGTACAAGAAGTTGAAATAGAAGAGATTCCTGGAGATACATCACAGTTTGATCAGGAGAAAACCATAGCAGATATTGAGAACAAGGAACGTGAAAGTGTAACAAGGGAGGACAAGGATGTACTAGATATTAACAAAGAGGAGGAAACATTGAATATTGAAGGGATTGAACAAGTGGGGATAATGCCTGTTGATGAAACAGAGACAGCTGATATTAAAGATAAAGAAATGGAGAATGTCCATGTTACAGATGAGATTGTTGAAAAGAAAGAGCCGGTCAATGTTCTGGAGAAAGTAACAATACATGTTGAAAACAATGAAACAGAAGGTGTTGAAGAAATTATTCCTGACAGGAAATTAGCATCTGTTGATGTAAAACAAGCAGAAGATCTTGAAGGTAAAAGAACCCCAGAAGTTGGAGATCATGAAGGAGATGCTGAGAAGATTGCAAGAGAGGAACAGAGATCATATAAAACCTCTCTGGTTGATATTAATGTTTCTCTTGATGAAGCCAAAGCTGAGAAAATTCTCAAGAGATTATCATTAAATCAAGAAATGACAACAGTCACAACAACTGTGAGAGAAAACAGCTTGCTGTCTGATGAGGAGGCTTGGAATCTGGGAGTTCTAGATACCAGCCAAGAATTCCTTGATGTGGACTATCAACCTTGGAGAGAATCAACTCCCATACCAGAAAGTCTGAGATCAAGACGATCTTCCATCCGCAGGAATTCTGAGACAGTCTTCAAGGAAAGTGTGATAACCACACCGCGGACTGAACAACCAGCACAACCATTTGAGAATAAGGATGATGCCATTCCTGAAGAAGATGATACAATCCTACAGATCAACATTTCTTTTGATGGACTGCGGCAGAGACTGAATTCTGAGAAGGTTGCTAAACTTCCAGAGAGAAGAAGATCTGTGTCAAGAAGCTTTGAGCTAACTGATGATGATGATCTTAGTTTTAGAGAAAGATCACCCTTTTCAAAGCGGGCATCCATGTCCTCTTTGTTTGATGAAAGTGTCCGTGAAAAATCACCATTTTCAAAGCGCTCATCTGTACCATCACTATATGGTGATCATGTTAGAGACAGATCACCCTTTTCTAAGCGCCCATCAGTGTCATCAGCTTTTGATCAAAGTGATCTACAGGAACATGATGATGACACCAGAGATGATACAGAGGACGTGAAAATCCCACTGCTTTTAATTGAATCAGAGCCAGAAGAAGATGTTGATGATATTCAAGAAACAGTTTTAGATGTGGCCAACCTGGTATCAATAATTGTGAGATCAGAAAAGTCCACAAATACTATTTCAGATATCAGCATTAAGATTACAGCCAAAGATCTCTGTCCAGGGTTTGGTAAGTCCGGAACATTCCTGGGTCTTCCTGAATCATTACTCAGGGGTTTAAAAGTTCCTGGCAGCGGCACAGTGCCAGAAATTGTTATAGATGAAGATGAACATGAAACTCCAGCTGCAGAAGTTGACAGGCGTACAACCACAGAAGTTGAAGACACAGCTGATAAATCTCCACTCACAGAAGTTGAAGACACAGCTGACAAATCTCCAGTTACAGAAACTGAAGATACAATTGACAGATCTACAGCTGCAGAAGTGAAAGACTCAGTGGATAGGCCTCAGAAAAAAGAACTACAACCAGATAAATCAACATCCGTGATCTCTGACAGTGAGACAGAAGAAATCTCAGGAGACATGACAGACCAGCCTAAGCAAAGTGAAAGATTAGACCAACTTGCTATTGAAGAAGAGCGGCGCCCCTCCATTATTGAGGAAGCCTTGCACATGGAGCCTGTTGGTACTGAAGATGGAGATAAAATCAAGCTGAAACTTCATCAAGCTGACCTTGCCTACAGAGAAACTAGAGATGATGTATCTGCTGTAACCACATCTCCTTCACAACTGCCATTGCACACACATTTAGAAACAGTGGAAGACATTGACACTGAAGCAATAGATGAACTGCAGGTGCCTCACCATAATATAGACATGGCATTAGATGAAATTACTGATAGGAGAGAGGAAAGTGAATATTTGTCACATATTCAGGAAACTGATTTTAAGAAGTTGGAGCTGGGAGATGAAAGAGAAGCTGAAATGGGAGACAAATCTCAAGCATTGGAGACAGATGTCATATTACGGGAACTTGAAACTGCAGAAACTACCGTGTTGGCTTCCGTAGAGATAACAAGTCAGGAAATAGAAGAGGACCACAAGCAGTGGCCATTGAGAGGAACAGACACCACACAACAGACAGTAGAAGTGCCTGGACATGACACCTTGGATGTTGAAGAGAGAGAAACCTACCCTGATGAGAACATTGAGATGGGAGAAGAGATTCACCAGATCTCTGAGTTTAAAGATAGAACTCTGAGCCAGTTAGACAAAGACAAAATTGATATTCATAAACCACACGATGGTTCTTTTGATGTAGCTGTCATTTCTGAAGCTGACAAAGTCAGTCTGGTATTAGACAGTTCTGAATTGTTACACAGTCCGGATATTCTGAGTGAAGAGTCAGTGGAAGAGATTTCAGCTGAACATGTAGATGAAGCAGGTATATTCCAAGGGAAAGATCCGCTGCATATGATGCACTTCTGCTGCATGTGTTAATACACAAGAAACTGTCTGATGGTTGTTTAATGTTGGACACAACATGTATACACCATTAATACTTAATGCACATTAATATTATGTATTTATGATCAGTAACATTGACATATGTTTAGATAGACTCTGTGAATGCATGATGATCATTGACTACACAAAGAGTACTATATATAGCACCACTGATACATGTCTGTGACGTTGAGCAGTAACTTCATTGACAAATTAACTCCATCGTTCTATGTAAGACAACCCTAGTCCACTGCATGTGAGCACACTTGGGAGTCACTGTTGTTTCTGTCTGCAATATCATCATCACCATCATCATGTGCCGTGCAGATAAGTGTGTATGGTCATGGTTTGCCATCTCACATGATCATCATCATCATCATCCTGATCTGTGTTCTTTTCCTGAATATGCCATGTGACCAAGCCATCCGGATATTTACTATCTCTTTGCAATCCCTTTGCTCTTTTCCCATCAGTTTTGCTAGTTGTAACAAAGTTTTCACATTTATTTCTCCTCATAACGTGCACACAAAATCTTGACTATCTGTGTCTAATTCCTCTGATAATGTTACTGTTTATTGTATGACTTTCTCATTCATTTTTCTGTCCTTCCATTGCATTTTTTGCAATGTTCCTTGGTATTACATTTCCACTACCATTAGATGTTTCTCATCTTGTGTGCTTATTGTTCATGTGTCACATGCATATAACATTCTGGGT
The DNA here is from genome assembly GCA_963921405.1 of Cepaea hortensis. NCBI lineage: Eukaryota > Metazoa > Mollusca > Gastropoda > Stylommatophora > Helicidae > Cepaea > Cepaea hortensis. Next base: position 37,344,928 of record OY992879.1, read on the forward strand.
GTGTCAACAATATATCAATACTAAACATTGCACTCATCATTCCAGTGCAGACAGCAAATGGAAGTTGTGCATAGTTAGCCTAATTCAAGTAACCACATATGATAACCGACAGTGTCTAACCTCACATATTTGTGTGTTCTCATATATGCCGTGTAGAAAGTTGACAATTTTGCTAGCAACAAAGCCACACTTGACTGACATTTGTATTCAACGCTGGGCTATGAACACAGCAATTATGACTGAATATAATATGTGTAAACCAGTGCCTTTATATGTATATGGTGTAATGTGATGTGTCCATTAAGCATGTGTGTAGGAGATGTATAATCTATTCAGTCACAATAAAGAAAGAAAACAAACACATTTCCTGGTACACATATAATGGAATGTAATTGAGCATTTATAATTAACAACTCATTATCAAGTGTCATGCCATTGGCGTAGGCGTTCATGTCTCTCCACATATCTTGTTCTTTGGTGTTCTGGATCAACTCTGCTGCTGGTATTCCTCCATGCCACCATCTCAATCCATCCAGCCTCATTTCTCTTGGTCTGGCTCTCTTCCCCTCAATCTTTCCAGTTGTCACGTTGTTCTCCAGTGCCTCTCCTCTCATCACATGACCAAAAAAAGCTATTTGTCTCTTTCTTATTGTTGTATATAATGTTCTAGTTTCATTAGCCTCTTTCAGACAATCATCGTTAGTTACTCTGGCAGTCCAAGGAATTTGTAACATTCGTCTTAGGAACCACATCTCTGTTGCTTCCAATTTCTTTCTAATTTGTTCATTTACATTCCAAGATTCACTGCCATACAGCAAAACAGGTTCTATATAGCACTTCAGCACTCTCTTTCTTACATTCAATGTTAGTGACTTATTGCATAAGATACTCTTCATTGTCTGAAACTATGGCTGCCAAATAAGGCAGAGGTCGACTGCAACAGTATATGACAGTAAAACATTAAACATTGTCCTAACATACCTTGTTGTTCCATGTTATCATGTGACTGTCATATAGACACATTGTGACTATCGCAGGATATGACAATATAACATACAACAGCATCCTAAACTTACCTTGTTGTTTATTTTATAACTTTACTGTCAAATAAGTCACATCTGGACTGCAACAGTATATGACAGTAAAACATTAAACATTGTCCTAACATACCTTGTTGTTCCATGTTATCATGTGACTGTCATATAGACACATTGTGACTACTGCAGGATATGACAATATAACATAGAACAGCATCCTAAACTTACCTTGTTGTTTATTTTATAACCTTACTGTCAAATAAGTCACATCTGGACTGCAACAGTATATATAACAGTGTAATATGATACATTATCCTAGCATAGCTTGTTGTTTCATTTTATCATGTGATGGTCAATTATGGACTGCAACAATATGACAAAGTAACATGAAACATTATCCTAACTCATCTTCTTTATATTATCATGTGTCTATTAATTTTCAAAGCTGTCATCAGGTTACATTTGCTTGTTTTTTTATAATACTAGCTGACACGGCCCGGCTTCGCCCAGACTCTGGTGGGGAGCATCTCATTTAATTCATATAAGTAGTCATATAAGCTCCCGTTCCCGACTGTCTGTCTGTCTGTCTGTCTATCTATCTGTCTGTCTGTCTGTCTGTCTGTCTGACCCGGCCCAGCCCATGGTGGAGAGCATCTCATTTAAATCATATAAGTAGTCATATAAGATCCCGTTCCCGACTATCTGTATGTCTGTCTGTCTTGGGTAAATGGAGGAGGGAGGAGGAAGAGGGAGGTGGAGGAGGGAAGAGGAGGGAGGAGGAGACAGGAGGAATAGGAGGGAGGAGGAGGGATTAGGAAGAGGAGGGAGGAGTAGGGTGGAGGAGGAGGGAGGAGGAAGAGGGAGAAGGAGGGAGGAGGAGGGAGAGGGAGGAGGTAGGAGGAGGAGGAAGAGGGAAGAGGGAGAAGAAGGGAGAAGGAGGAGTGAGGATGATGAGCGAGAAGGAGGCAGGAGGAGGAAGAGGGAGACAGGAGGAGGAGGAGGGATAAGGAGGGAGAGGGAGGAGAAGGGAAGATGAGGAAGGAGGGGGAGGAGGCGGAGGGAGGAGGATGGAGGAGGAGGGGAGAGGAAGAGGGAGAAGAAAGAGGGAGAAGGAGGAGGGAGTCGGGAGAGGGATGAGAGGGAGGAAGAAGAGGAGGAGGGTGGAGGGAGGAGGTAGAGGGAGGAGGAGGGAGGAGAAGAGAGGAGGAGAGAGTTCGCCATTCCGAATTCATACTCGTCTAGTTCTTCCCTTCTACACGACTGTAGATAACTTCCTTACACATAAAAAGATGAATTGTTATTGATATTGCCGTGGCATGGAGGAATATCAGCAGCAGAGTTGATCCAAAAAACCAAAGACTGAGATCTACGGAGAGCCATGAACGCCTACGCCAGCCGGCACGGCACTTGATGATGATGATTGCCGTGTGACGATTCTGTGTAGTCACGTCATTTTCTTCCCTTTGGTTCGGGGATTCTTTCATCATCATCATCATATATTTACGTACGTATTTTGGGAGGGGAGGAGGGAGGAGGAGGAGGAAGAAAAAAAAACTATGACAGTTGACAGCTCTGGAATGAAAGGAAGGTGTGTAGAAAATTTCATCTCAATCGGATGGGCCGTTCGCGAACAAATAAAGGACATACGGAGATACGCACATCCTTTTTTATATATAAGAAGATTCATATTTTTCTTATTATTTCAAAATGCACCTAAGCGTAGATTGCTGTCTACTATTTATCATTATGTTTGGAAATATTACTCACCGGGAGTCTCCGTGGCAAAGTGGTCAAGCCGTTTGACTCAGACTCCGAAGGTTGTGGGTTCGATTCCCAGCCATGTCCTTCGGTTCACGAGTGAAATTTTCTGGAGACTCCTGTGGGTCATCGCTAAAGCTACGGAATTCATGCTTTGTGCGATGCGTTCTGTGCTGCAAAAATAGACCGAGCCATATGGGATAAAATCCCGGTGCAATGAAGTCGACCCTGTTGACTTTTAAGCGACTCAACTTTTATATCGCTTACCATTTTGTTGCTGATTGCCACAGCTATGTTGTTTCTCCTAAGTTATATTATTTTTTCAGCTTCTTGTGTTACATTTTCATTTTTCATATGCCAACATATAATAGATTTGAACTTTTGTGTTCATATCTTAAAAGTAACATTTATTTTACAAGTGTAAATGTCTTTATTTCATTTTCGCAACAGATTATTATTTGTAAATTTTAGGGCAAAATGTTTTTTGTTTATTTGTAATGTTTAGAACAGAATGTCACAATATTTGTTTATTTTTTTGGTGATATTTAGAACAAGATGCACACATCATGTTTGTTAGTTTTCCATTCCATTTCTTGTTCCTAGAGAATGACACTTGCACATCTAATGTTGTTGTCAAGTAACCATTCACATGCACTGTGTTAACTTGATCAAGTATAGATGTATGTTGGGCACTACTTGGTGACATGACAACACTGACTACTTTAAGCCACTAATTTGTGCTCACATCACGTTTGATCTGCTATTATTTACACAAGGTACCAACACAATGTAATACGCACAGAGAACATTTGAAAACAAGAAAGTCATCAGTACTAATGACAAATCATTATGATTACAGAATTTTAAGTTAGCTTTATTTTTCTGCAGTGAAGTCTTCTTGTTTTGCATTGTGTAAAGTGTAGTAGCTTTACATATTACATCACAAATATGGTATTATTATGTTAAAGTTATCTGTTATCATACATCGTTGATTTAACTTATATCTGCAACATCAACCTTAGTGTTCATCCATCTAATACAGATGCTGGTTTATATAAAGTATTTTCTTTAGCAGTTCCAAAATATATTCATTCCATAAAAGCTCTATTTATTTGTCAACCACGCTATAATTATGTTATTTGATTTTGTTCTGTTATTTTGTTCTCTCAACAGTCTTAACAGAAGTAGAAGAATCTTTGTCAGAAAAAGAAAAACTCGTCACAGCAGGTGAGCTATGTAGCCCTCAGTCTTACTTGATCTTATTTGTGTGTAGCGAACATACTGCTTCACACATCTTACAGGATAACTATGCGTCAGTCATTACTGTCCTTGTGCTGTGATAAATGTCCTCATGTCAGCTGTTAGCACACATTAACATTATATAAATATAGCAGGCTCAGACAGGTCAGGTACTTGGGTCACATAAAGAGATGCAGCTCATTGTTAGAGCATGCATAAGTGGAGGAGAAACATGCCATAGGAATGCAATGTGACATGCTGGTGAACAACATTAACACAGATGGACTAGAATAAGTGCACACAGACAATGCAGGACACAGGGTGTTGGAGACCTTACAGCCAGCCTCCATAATGTTGATAATGAGGAGGATGGTGATGAAATATTGTTGTTGTTCTTCTGCCCTGTATTCTCCATTGGAGCATTGGCACTGAACAAATGCACACAAAGCCGCCCTGTCTTTGGTTTGGCTATCTTCTTCAGCTGACACCATGTCCTCCTCACATTAGTCATCTCTGTCTCCAGTTCTTATCTCTGTGTGTTTTAGGTTCATCTGTTATGTTGGTCTTGTGGGTTCCAGACAGTGGACTTTCTAATTATACTATTATCAGATTTTCTCAATGCGTGCCCTGCTCAACATCAGCATCTTTTCCTCACCTTTTGGTTCACTGGTATATTGGTTAAATTTAGCACAGAAATACGTTTTCTGTACTGTATGCAGCATATACCACACACACACACTCTCACACACACATGCTCTCTCTCTCTCTCTCTCTCTCTCTCTCTCTCTCTCTCTCTCTCTCTCTCTCTCTCTCTCTCTCTCTCTTTCTCGCACACACACATGTGACATTCCCATATTTGTTTGTATATTCATATTATTCATCATTTATTTTAATGAAGCTTCATCACTTCATCATAACTGAACTGTGGTACTAGTTGACAGTTCTGACTCTTTCTCAGCAATCTGTATGTTATGTAATATGATCACTATTACTCTTGTAGTTATCATAATTGAATTGTGGTACCAGTGGACAATTATTTCTCTTTCTTAGCAATCTGATCACTATTACTGTTGCAGTTATCATAACTCATCACGCTAACAAATGTCATTGTCTTTTACTTATTTCTAGAAGTTGAGAAAGATGAGGAATCTGATAAAGATGTCAAAGAAATTTCTCCATTACATGAGGAAAAACCAGTGGTTGAAGGTAAGAATGTACTAAACATGTTAACAAGTAGTTTTGTTTCAGTTTTGAAACAAAAAGGATTCATAATCACCTAATACATCATTATTTGTGTACACTCCTGAATAATATAATTTTATGCTGAATAAACGTCCCAAGTGCCAAGTGACATCCAGGGGTCTAACAGGGGGGGGGGGGGGGGGGGGGTATCCTTAATATATATAAAATTGCTCATATGCTACTGGCCATCTCTGTTCGAATATTGACTGTCATTGCTCGTCCTTCTTTCCATCTTCTAAGTTCTTCCTGCCGTTTCAGACATAGCTTTTTCTGCATTCGCCTGTGTGTTTACTAATGCTTCTATGAACGTTGTCCTCCTTGATCATCTCGTCCATTTCCAGGCATATTTCAATCACCAATGCGATATCAAGCCAATATTAAGCCGACTGTGCAAACTGTGCAGGTTAGGATTTTCTTTTCGCCCCCGACATTAAAAAAAATCCCTCACCTTACCAAGGATTCAAACCCAGGTCTCCTGAGGAGAATCTGGCTTTCTAGCCACTCGGCCAGCCGCTCTTCTCTAACTAACAATGATTGCCTGAAACAGGCTAATGAAACTAGAACATTACATATAACAATAAGAAAGAGACAAACAGCTTTCTTTGGTCAGGTAATGAGAAGAGAGGCATTGGAGAACATCGTGACAACTGGAAAGATCGATTGGAAGAGAGGCAGAGGCAGACCAAGAGAGATGATGCTGGATGGATTGAGATGGTGGAATATCATCAGCAGAGTTGATCCAGAAAACCAAAGACCGAGATCTGTGGAGAGTCATGAATGCCTACACCATCTGGCTTGGCACTTGATGATGATGATGATATATAGTATATTCGTATACATATATAATCACGCTATTTCATGTACTTCTCTAGGGCTCTGGAAATCAAGTAACAGATTCTTTATATCAGTGTAAATCTCACATTAACATCCCATCACTCAACACATCAAAGACCTATTGCTGGTAATGTTTTATAAATCTCACATTAACATGCCATCACTCAACACATCACAGACTTATTGCTTGTAATGTTTTGTAAATCCAAGTTACATGAGTACCTTGTACTGCTCTGCTCACAGAAGTGAAAGATGAACGATTTGCTCCAGTCATCAAACAGCCACTGGAATCCATCACCACCAAGGACGGAGGTGAGGCTCATTTTGTGGCAGAGATTGTTGGTCTTCCCACTCCCACTATCACCTGGTATAAGGATGAGGAGATACTTCATTCCTCTGAGGAATTCAAGATCACCTACAGTGAGGAGAGAATTGCCTCTCTCTACATACAAGACGTGTTGCCAGAGGATGCTGGGAAATACATTGTGGTAGCGGAGAATGTGTTGGGAACGGCAACCACCACTGCCACCCTGATTGTGGAAGGTAATCATATTGTTAGTTACACATTGTGTACCTAGAGTGAAAATTGTGCAAATAGCTGTATCTTTCATAGTTTCATAAGAGATTGAAATATGTTGACGTGTGTTTTATGAGAGGAGTAGTATGATTTGCTATAATTTTGTATAGATAGATAATTAGAAGGTTGCAGCAGGATTTTTTGTATTTTTAGAGTGTAATTAATAATTTTAGTAGGATTAGCTATATATTGTATATATTGACAGAAGATTGAAACAGCTGTATGTGTTATGAGAAACTATAACAGGATTAGCTGTAATTATTATATAAGTGGAAGGAAGATTGCAAAAGGATTGGCTATAGTGGTATGGTTTAATAAATAGTTTTGACAGGATTAGCTTTATATAGTACAATGTAATTGGAGACTGAAACAATTAGCTGTATGCATTTAAGGAAATGTAACAGGATTAGTCGGTCTCTGTGGCCAAAGGCTTGCAAACACGGTTCATGAGCCGCTTACCAGACGATCGAAACGTGGCTGCGACCAATTTGTGCAGCAGACTGTGTCGCGTTGTGTTATAACATGTTGGTATGGGAGCCGGTCGTTCAGAAAGCAATGGCAAACTACTGAACGTAAACATTTGTCTAGTACATCAAGAGCTGCTGAAAAATGCTGGTGTTGATTGCAACATAATGCAAAGGATATGCAACATTAAAAAAAAAACAGGATTAGATTAATTATTTTATAAGTGGATGGAAGATTGATGAAAGATTGGCTATAGTTTTATAGTTTAATGAACAATTTTGGCAGGATTGAATATATATTTAATAGTTTTGTTAAAAATTAAAACAATTAGTTATCTGTTGAATAGCTTATTGGCAACAACAACAACAACAACAAAACTTTATTTTGAAAGGGTTAAGAATTGGGCACGCAGGCCCATCTAACATTCTGCCCTTTTATCACTCTCTTTAGATTATAACAAGATCAGCAACAAATTTTATTGCATGATGAACAAATACACAAGGACTGGTTATAATCTTTATATTTACTGAAAGATTGTGGCATGATTATTTGTTGATTTTAGAGTGTAAAAAAGATTAGATATGGATTGAACAGCTGGATGAAAGATTGTGAATCATATTATCTGTAAATGTTACAGTGTATTACTTAATGAAAGATGGTAGCAGGATTATCTATTGGTGTTAAAGTATGATAGAAGGTTCGCTGTAAATTTAGCAACTGGTTGGAATATGTAATCATATTATCAGGATTAGCAGTAAATTGAGTGACTGGATGAAAAATGTAATCAGATTATCCATAAATGTTATAGTTTTATTTAATAAAAGATTGATAGAAGATTAGGTGTAGGTTGAATAGCTGTATGAAATACTACACTCAGATTATTGGTATATCTAAGTTTTACTAAATACTTTAACAATATTATGTATATATGTTAACACTTGATGAATAATTGCAAAAGGATAAGGGAAAAAATTGTATGAGAAGCGTCCGTATAGTTGATAGCATCATTGAACATTGTAATTAGATGAACTCTAGGCGTTACAGCTTGATTGAAGGCTGCAGGTGAGCTAGTTATGAATCTGTCACTTGAATACAAGATAGGAGGATGCTGTAGAGATTTCACATGCACAGTTGGAAGTGAATGCCACGCATATTGTCATATAATATTGTCAGCTGATTTGAGGTTGTGTCCTAAACTAGAGTTTGTGATAAAACAATGTATATCTGTCATCTGATAGCAGCCGAAGTGAGTGAAGAAGAAACTTCCGGCATTGCTCCTGTATTCACCGTCAGACCAACCTATCAGACAGTGAATGAAGCTGACACAGTGACCTTCACTGCCACCATTGAAGCCATCCCAGAGCCCAAGGTAGGTGCTGTCCTGAATCAGAACATTGTAAATAAGAACATTGTAAATAAGAACATTGTCAATAAGAACATTGTCAATAAGAACACTGTAAACTCAATTTGATGCCTTGTTGCTTCAGCCATATGATAGTGTTGATTTTATACAACATGTGATTATTCTAATTCGTAATGCCTTGTATTTCTCTAGGTATTATTTTGTTTGTCATACCTTTATCATAAACCTTTCATCAAAGATGCCTTTGGCAGTGGGGTTGTTGCAACATAAATTGATTGTTTACAAGGGCAAGAAAATGTTAGAACCCAACATTTCTCTGACATATTATTGTAAACATCAACTGTTCTTCTTTTGTCTTAGATATTATGGGCCAAGGGCACCAGTCCTATTCCTGAAGAGCCCAGATACCAGACTTATGTCACCAAAGAGGATGACACATACCATACCAGTTTGGTTGTCACTGACGTCACTCCAGAAGACGCTGGCACTTATAAAGTGACAGCTTCAAATGAGATTGGAGAGGAAAGTGTGACAGTGTCTCTCATTGTTAACAGTAAGTTTATTACCTGGATATATTATATATACATACAACAGTCCTTCTTAGCTGCCTAGTGTGGAGCGGACATTGCTAACAGTAAGTTATTACCTGGATATAAGTATACAGCCAAGAGGTTAACAACATTGTTTGTAATCCTGTATATCCATGTGGGGAAAACAGCAGCTGCGAGAATTGGCAGCGGTTCGCGCTGCGCTGGTAACTTATGGGGGTATGTGAGCCACTCATTCAGAAAGCAATTGCAAACTACTGAACATAAAATTTGCCTAGTACATCAACAGCAGCTGAAAAATGCTGGTGTTGACTGCAACGTCCTGTAAGGGATATGCAACATAAAATAAAGAAAAAAAAAGAAAAAAATAAGTACACACACAACATTCCTTCTTCTTTGCTTCCCTGTGTGGAGCGGACATTGTTGACCAGGATTCTGCAATTCTCTCTATCATCTGGTATTCTGATGAGTTGTTCTGCCGCTTGTATTATTTTTTATTACCTAGCTGTTTACGCTTTCCATCTACATCTTTCTCTGTATTCCTTTGCTTCTCTCCAGCAGTATTGTCTCACAGTTGTCATTTTCTGTTAGTATGCCTCATACATTTCAATTTCTTTTGGTTTTACAGAGTGATTTTGTGCCTCCTGCAGTACTTCAGCATTGACTTTCTTCTCTGCTCACTGTATTGTATTCTCAACATATTTCATGAACATTTAATTTCTCATTAACGTCCATACAGAAGAACTGACCACACATAACCTTGACAGCAAGTTTATTTCTATATCTGCAGTAATTGTTCTGCCTCCTTGAACATTTATATAGCTGCAGTTTCAAGTTAATTAATTTCAACAGCTTTCTATTTACAAAACTATATTGATGGAAAACCTAGTTACATGTGCAAAATGAACAAATGTATTTGAAATGTACACCATGGGAGAAAATGAAACAAAGTGTTTATGAAAGTTAGCAGTTACTGGCTCCCATTACTAACCCCAAACACTGACTTCCCAATCTTTCAAAGTGGATCATTTCTGCAACTGTTGATATGCATATGTTCACACTGCTGTCAGTTCCCAGAAATCTGTGTAGATTGTGTAGTGGTGTTTCATCTGCTATGTGGTCCATTCAATGCCTGCTGGTTATTGTTTTGTTTACTACCAGATTTGAAAAAGGATGTCCCATAGTGGAACTGCTGTTAGTATATTAGGCCTTTTTTTTCTTCTTCTAGGCCATGACGTATGAGGTGATTTGATCATTTCCCTTCCTCATTGCCATTCCTTCCCAGAATATTGTCTGATTCCCATTTTGATAAGACTGGGTCAATCCTAGAGCCGTAACAGTCAGGGAAACAAATGCTGCCTCTTCTGGGGATTGAACCTTAACCACTGTCATGGAAATGCCAGCATATTAACCACTATCCCACAATGACTCCATTACTGGGCATACAACATTTAATTTTGCTCCACTGTGTATAGATGAATTTGAGTTGATTCCGTCTGAAGTATTCTCTACAAGTGGTCAAGACAGAAGACTGAAAGATAAGATATTTTCTGATGGATAGAAAACAGAATGTGCTTCTTGAATATGATCTACTTGGTAATATTAATATTTAATAATGTTAATGTCAATCTTTGTCATTCAGAAATCACAGAAGAGAGAACCGATTTCCGTGACCAGTTGACAAAAGCTGAGTTTGAAATTCCTGAGAAACCTGAAGAGGCTGAACAAGTTGACTTTAGGGCTGTCCTGCAAACAGAAGTGTAAGTAGATCTGTGTGTGGTCATATTGTCTGTCCATGTTCACTGTGAATTAACTCAGCTGAGAGTGTGGTTAGTCTGTGCTGCATGTAGAGATTATTGTCAGACTAATCCACAGTCATTTGATTAACTCCAGTAATAGTACCCTGACACTGTTGGAGACTCATTACAGTTGGCCATTCAATGTGGAGGTGACACTCTAGGATAGTGGTAGTGGTGACCCTTGTTTAGTGTATATCTGTAGTTAACCAGCATCTCTTCCATTGGCATGTATTCCACGCATGTTATGCATTGCTTTCCTTCTCACTTGCATTGTCTCTTTTGTTGTGCTATTTTATGTCTCTCATCTGTATACAGTAGTCTTTTCTGTATCATTTTGTGAAGGAATCTGATATCGCTATCTTTTCTCTCATCTGCGTGTCTTCTTTTTTTTTTTAAATGTACTGTACTGTTCCATTAAGGTTTAAGCATCTTATTTTCTCATCTATGAAGTATTTTTCATGTTCTGTACTGTTCCATTAAGGTTTAGGCATCTTATTTTCTCATCTATGAAGTGTGTTTCATGTTCTTACTGTTCCATTAAGGTTTAGGCATCTTATTTTCTCATCTATAAAGTATTTTTCATGTTCTGTACTGTTCCATTAAGGTTTAGGCATCTTATTTTCTCATCTATGAAGAATTGTTCATGTCCTGTGCTGTTCATTATGGTTCAGGCATATTATCCCCTAACAGTTAATGTGTTTTTCATGAGCTTTGCTGTCTCATTATGGTTCAAGCATCTTTTTTCTTATCTTTATTGGGATTTTCTTGTTCTGTGCTGTTCCATAATGATTGAGACAACATATTTTATCATCTATAATGTGATTGTTTTTCATTTTTGTGTTGGGATATTTTGTGAATTATAGTCAGTATTTGCTTTCTGATTGTATACAGGGCATTACATTATGTAGTGTGTCTTATTATTTGATTTATTTTATCTACTAACATTTTGCAGTGAATGAAACTAAATAACTTCGTAGCTGAGTACATAACAATAAGTCTGTTATTGTTCCATTGTAGATATATAGGAGGACGCTGGCTTATTTAGCCACAATAGAATAAATTTAATTTTACATATATAATGTTGCTAAATACAAGGTTGACTTTTATTATGGCTAAATAGAGTACAGTTAATGCAGGTAACACATTAACTACCAGATAAATAAAACATACCATGGGAGGATGCATTAGTGTTGACATCTTTCAAATATTATAAGTGTCTATAAGTTCAGCTGTAGTAACAATGTATTCTCCAATATCCTGTGGTATTTCCAAAAAGTTGGATTGGATTTTAGCATGCTACGGCTTATGTTTCCTTCATTTTAACTACATGAAGTGTTTTGATTTTACGCTCTTGCGCTACAGTGGATAAATAATTGTGTTGATTCTAGAGAGACAGTTAGTGTGTTCAAAGACATGAGGTTTTCCCTGGTGTGGTGCCAGATTATTCTATTACAGTTTTCAAACATTATAAATAAGTGTAAGCATACATTTTTATTCAGCTATACTGTCTGTAGGCCTATATATTATTACAAAGAGACAATCTTAAATCTATAAACAGGACATAAATAAAATAAAATGATTAAAGTTAGCAGCTACAATTACTAGCCTTCAGTTTAAGGTCTTGGCAATATGAGCCACAAATTTTTCCCTTCCGTCTTGTGAAACCATTGATTGTCTTGACAGTCTCCATGTTGAGGTTTGTTTCTCCAGCATGATTGTTATTGATCAACTAACTTGATGTTCTTCTGTTTGTGGCATGTGCATGGCAGGAAAACTAAAGTTGGTGTTTATTACAAAACTGAACAGTTAGATTTCCGACACCTCCTGAAGGCATCACATACCAAAGCCAAGTAAGTGTCTGTCATAAGTAAGTTTATTATGAGGGTTCAGAGCTTTGACAGTAATGGTTAGTGTGACAGCTGATTTATACTTTGCAATTATAACAGATACCAGCTTTGAGATAACAGTAGCCATGAACTTTGACATCATTGTTGGCATCTGCTTGAACTTTGACCTAATGACCGCCTGAAACTGTGATATGAGGAATGCAAAATTATGTAGTTGGCTTACTTTGCTCTGAGATGTGGCAGTTGTGGGTGACTTAGAGTGATGGAAGAAACAGGCCACCTCATTTAAAAATACTAAGTCCTAGTAAGTAAAATGGAACAGATAGAACAACAAACGTCACTGACAGCCCATATACTTCCTGTGGCAACATACAGGTCTGGAACTTCCACATGAACAGTTCAGCTGAGAAGCACATGCCCACCTTTGAATATAAGTGTTACAGAGGAGTATTAAAACATTTGTTGGATGAACAAAAGAACAAACAGATCTATCCATCAAGAATTCAGTTTTTAAGTTCAATATTAGGACAAATATAGTTAAGGAAAAGGAAATATGTGGGTCATGTAGAGAAAGACGTAAATGCCTAGAAAAGGTAACCATGGAGGGAAGTGCACTAGGGAAGCGGAGAAGATGCAGACCACAACATAGTTGGATTCACAATGTGATAGATCATGTACACATGGCAACAACAGAGGCAGGACGTCTGACATGATAGACTGACATTTGGACAGACTTTGTGGGCACACTTCACACAGGACAAGCCCCTGAATAATGGTTGGTGGGTTAATATTTATGAACACCTATGCTGTGGCTGTACCTGCTGTGGAATTACAGTTTTGTAAACAGTGTTTTAATAAACTATCTATAGTATTATAATTATTGTAGAAATCTACTTTTATGTTGGTAAAAATTTGACATTCAATAGAGAAGAGAGATATATAATATTGAACATGACCATCAATGATTTACATAAAATTATTGCGTACCATTAATATTGTTATGTATGTGAAGTCTTACATCTCTTACATTCATTCACTTGATCGCTATGTAGTAACAGAGACCCGTAGTGCCACCTTGCAAAGCGTCTTTTGTTCCCATTATTTACAAAGCCAACTGTTGCAAATGTTTCACATCTTTCTTATTATTCATTTTGCTCACCTGGAATCAGTCTATATGTGACTTCATCCTGCATGAGCTACACTGTCTTGTGTAGATGCTGCAAGCTTCTGTAGAGTTTGGCATCTAGATGCTTTCATATGGCTATAGCATAGACCTGTCTGAGCTGTGTTAGGTTCACTGTTGCAGATATTGTCTCCACTCTGAGGTGCTTGCTCACATGTACCTTTTACTGTAGAATCTATCTTGAGCCTTTGTACATGTGACTGTTATGTCATGTTCTCAGACTATAGATAATCACCTGTACAGTCCTGTCCTGTAGATAATAGCCATCCTTAGGTTTAACAGGTGACTTTCTCAGTGATTATTATTACCTTTTCCCTACCATAATGCTGTTTCCAGCGGTTTATCTGTGATTTTTTTTTTCTTTCTGGCTACATTATGTCACTCCATCATGAAGACCATTTATTTCCAGGCAAAAAATAATATATGGTGTTAACTGTAAGAATGCATGCTCAAACACCAGGTGTTGCTAGCTATGTTTGCATGGAATCTTGGGTGTTGACATGTGTAGGCTAATGTATCCTCACAATACCAGAATATATGAAACTATGTAGAAATGTTGATTGGGGCAAGAAAGACATAAGGAGGAGAAGACTTAACTGTAGCAGATAACCATGGTTAAACACAGCTGATGTGTCCCTGAAGATGGCATAACCAGTTATCAATGGAGCCTTTTACATGTAACAGGTGTAATAGGCAAATGGTGCTGATCCCGTATTTTTATAAACCAGATGACGCCATGTTGGTGATGTGGTCATTACCACACAGATCTTTACGTGTGTATACAGACCAGGAACTAATCCCATGTGGAAATGTGAAGATTGTTTAGATTACTTCTGTGTGAAATGTTCATTATACAACCACAGGGTGGTAACATTTAAAATCAAACACAGCTTTCTTCTATTCCATCTCTTAGAATAGGTCTATATATCTCTCTCTCACCTGGAACTTACAATGAATTTTAACAATGTAAAATATATGAAACATCTTTATACATCAGGAAATTTGCTGCTGATGTTGAGGCTGAGGCTCTGTTGACAGAAGAAGCACCTGAAGCTGATCAGGTGGACTTCAGGGCAGTGCTGAAACAACCTGTAAGTATTGTATGTGATGATAAGTTCAACAGTGGTCACCTGACATTGATACTCATGTTTAGTGAACAAACAGCACTAGACTTGAACATTGACATCAATCTTAAGGTTCTTGATATACAAATGGGATAGAATATGCATCTTCTAAAGGAGGCATTGTACTAGATAAGTTCAGCAGAAAGGGGTATAAGCTGTCATAACTGTCATTTACTGCCAATATAGTACCTTGCGGTGTATGGCAGAGGGGTCTTTGAGCCTGAGGAATTAAGGCCACCTGGCTAGTGCAGTCGCCGCGAACTGTGCAGGTTAGGATTTTCTTTTTGCTCCTGACAGAAAAAAATCCCACACCTTACCGAGGGATCGAACCCGGGTCTCCTGAATGTCAGTCCGGTGTTCTAGCCACTCGGCCAGCCACTCTTTGGAAAGGGGTATATTATAATAATAATAATAATAATATGAGGGATCTTCAAAAGAAAACCTTAAATGTTTATTCTTTGGGCATGTGAATATATTCTGAAAAAAGTAAAGTTTAAATGTATCATTTTTTGATGTAGTCAGTACTGCGTTCAGTGCAAGTCCTCCAGCACCAACAAAGTGTTTGGTTTCTTGTAGAAAAAATTCTCTTGGTCGTGGATGTAACCACGTATGCACCACCTTCTGTACCTCTTCACAGAAGTCACATCATTTTGAAACTTCCTAATCCACTCATACACTTGCTGGACTGACAGGTATACATCACCATTCTGGACCTTCATTCGCTGATGAATTTCTATAGGATTCACCCCTTCACTGATTAAAAAAACAAAACAGATAACAAAACGCTGCTCCTCTTTGGTGCATGTCAAAAGTGGGGCAGCCATCTTTAAACTATCCTTATGATGTAACCATGTTGTCTGTACCATGATATCATGTGCTGAACACTCTTGGCATTCTTAACAACAACATTGACAAATTACAAGACAATGGCATGGTTTTTGTAATTTCTGTCACACTTTTAAGGTTTTAATTTGAAGCCCCTCGTAGTAATAGTAGTAGTAATAATAATGATGTATCCTAAAGCAGTTTCCTACAGTGGGTCTGTGATGTGACAGCACCATAAAATTTTGTAGGCCTGAATGCATGGAGGGATTGGTGGCCAGTCTTTCCCTCACATTTCCAGCAACTATTCACTGAGAAAGATGGGTGCAGGATGTCGTGGCTTTATCTCCAGATGGGTGTATGACCAAGACGTTTTCTAGAAAGTTGTTATGGGAGCCAGGTTCTGCAAGGGACATTCTTTTCCTCACAATTCCAGCAACTATTCACTGAGAAGATGGGTGCAGGATGTGGTGGCTTGATCTCCAGATGGGTGTATGACCAAGATGTTTTCCAGAAAGTTGTTATGGGAGCGAGGTTCTGCAAGGGACATTCTTTCCCTCACAATTCCAGCAACTATTCACTGAGAAGATGGGTGCAGGATGTGGTGGCTTGATCTCCAGATGGGTGTATGACCAAGATGTTTTCCAGAAAGTTTTTATGGGAGCGAATTTCTGCAAGAGGCATGCTACTGACTGAATGAATGCATTCACTGTTAACATTGCTAACTCACCTGCTAAAGGGCTATATGCTTAAAGATATTGATAATGATAGCAAGAAAAATCTAATTGTGGTTTTTTTTCTGCATTACAGTCAGAAGAAAAGCCCGTAGAAAAGAAAGAGGCACCAGTGTTTATCAAACCAATTAAAGATGTCAGCATTAAAGAGGGTGAGTCAGCTCAGTTTGAGGTCCAGGTCAAAGGTGAACCAGCTCCAGAAGTCACATGGTACCATGACCAACAACCAATACAGACTGACTCTGTGTACCAAGTGTTGCCAGGAGAAAATGGAGAATTCTCTCTGCTCATCCCAGAGGCTTTCCCAGAAGACTCAGGGGTCTATACTGTCAAGGCATTCAATGATGTAGCTGAGGTTGAATCATCTGCTACACTGACTGTTGCTGGTGAGTTTGTTCTTAGCCGTTCCATTACAATAATGTAATAATTCCAGTTTATATTACCTTCAGATTCCATTGTCTCTAACTTGAAACACAGGGTTAGGAGAATAATCTTTACAGTTTCCATTTGTGTGGTCAAAAATATTATATTTTTGTAGACATTTTGGGATATACCTGCTACCATGCATATCAATTTCTGCATCATCTGTGTCACACCCCTACTCCCTAGGCACCCCACAAGACTGGATATGTAAGAAACTAAAACCTGTGTTTTGATTGGCTGATTACCTGGAGTCAACATCCTGGCACTTGGGACACACCTGTAAAATGTTGTCTCTCTGGGCAGATGCAAGGTACAAGAGGAACAAGATGAGATGAGAACTATTTGTAGTCTGTGGTTTGTTATGCTGACCCAGCAGTTCTCTAAGCCTGAAGATTCTGAGTGAATTTCCCTTATGCTTTATATGGATCACACAAGATGATGATTCTGTGTCCAGAAATGGTTATGCATATCACATGAGTATGGTGAGGCTTACAACCCTATTGTGGAACAAAATATATTGGCATTGGAAGTCATCACTGGAGGGCCTTAGTGTTTCATACGGGTTATAAGAAGTGAATGTTTCAGAAGGTAACAAGGCCTTCAGTAACTGAGTCTTACAAAGTTGTATAATGTTTGATAGATTTAGCTCAAAACTGGACAGAACCATGTACAGTACGAGGGTAAGTTAATAAGTAAGTCACAAATGTCTGTTGAAAAATAACTAAATATGATAACAACTTGAAACCAGTTTATTTTTATACATACATTGTCCCTTTATTTCTCAACATAATTTCCACCAACATTGTTGCACTTATCCCATCATTTTATCAGTCCTCCCAAACCGGCTGCAAATAACTGCGTGCTCTATTTTCTAAACCACGTTTTCACTTCACATTCAGCTTTGGCGTCACTCGCGAAATGTCTCCTGCCAAGGTGGGTTTTCAGTGGACTTAGCTCCTAGCGATTTCCCATAAAGCGGTGCATAGCTGGGTAGAAAAAGTTACAAGGGAGAGTCAATAAGTAAGTCACACAGTTCTGTGGGATGGCAAGTAAATGAAAACAAAGTACGCAGTTCTATGCAGCCGGTTTGGGAGGACTGATAAAACGATGGGATAAATGCATCAATGTTGGCGGAAATTACGTTGAGAAATAAAGGGACAATGTATGTATAAAAATAAACTGATTTCAAGTTGTTATCATAGTTAGTTATTTTTCTACAGCCATTTGTGACTTACTTATTAACTTACCCTCGTAAATAGCTGACCATTTATGAGAGAGCACTAAAACAGTTTCATAAATGTGTTCCAGAACTGACTTCAGAAACTGGCTCCATTATTTCTAAAGAAGAAACACAGGAAGTGGAAACAGTGACAACTGAAGATGTCCTTTCTGAAGCTGCTATCAAGATTCAGTCTGCATTCAGGGGATATAAGGTGAGTCATCGCCATGGAATAAGGGGAAGATATCAATACAAAATAGTCTACATGTTTAGGTCACATTTCTACCAAAGTAAACCTTGTCAGGAATTCTCTTCAGTCCACCATACATCTGAGCCCCAAGATTCTTGCATGCTTGTGTGATGTAGTTGTTTCTTGAATGCCCTCTGTTGCTGCTGCCCTGGACCTCACCCTCTTGTGTTTGGAGTAACAGGCCTCCATATCTAGTATTGTGACCAAACCAAGATGACCTACCTTTTTTGGTTGTTGCTCAGTAGTTGTCTATTTTCCCTCAATGTCTTTAAGAATTATGCCATTTGATCTTAATCCGTCCAGTTTATATCTTGCATCCTGAGGTAACATCACATCTCAAAAGCTTTTAAGTTCTTTTTATCTCTTTTGTCTAAGTCCATGTTTCAAAGCCATGTTATCGGGCCAGGTATATAAGCCACGATTATTGATTTATGCAGTTCAGTATTGTTATTTTTTGTTGTTAGCAATGCTTTTTTCTCATAAAATAATTTTATTTGTATATATTTTAGAGACCTAACAAACTAGATTTTAATATGTTAGTCGACAGATCATCCTCATTGCACATCGAACCATTCAGTCCATAAGTGTTGGATCACCTCCTCAGTAAATCCTGCAGTATGTAGCGGCTCATAACACCAAATCTGTGTTGGATTATTAATCTTCTTTGGCTTCCTGCATAGTATTCTTGTCTGGCCACACCTCTTTTAACTTGCTTTTCTCACAGTCTGACCATGGTTGTAGATTCACAGTCATCACTTGGTTCTCACAAATGTCTTACTTCTCATAGAGCATTCAGTATATAAGCCTGGTCCATGGCTCGTCCACTCTCCACAGTAGCTTAAATAAGCAAAGACAAGTCAACTGTGGGTGAAGTGTTTGTTGAATTATTTTCAACATTAACAAGTCGGGTGACTACAACACAGAACTCTCACCAACAAGACAAGGGACCAGCTACTGTGATGACCCTCCTGCCTGAGAGTGATCCCAGCATGTCATAAAGATAAGTAAAGGACCCACTTTACGCACCTTGAGGCATGTTGGGCATATGGTGCTAATCCCATATTTGTATAGACCAATCAGCACTCAAGGGATGATATAGACAGTATTGCATCAGCTGCCTTTATTTCCCAAGATATTTCCTATCACCAATTTTAGATGGGTCCATCTGGAAGCCCAGATCAGTTTGTAAAATCTGTGACACAAATTTGAACCCATGACAACCAGTTGGCAGGTAGGTATGCTTGTCATTGTGCCACCACAGCTGCCTAGCTTGTTATAATGATGAGGTATTAACTACATTCACATAGTGCTGACATTGTTTCACAAGTTGGGATTCTGTTTCTTGTCATCTGCAGGCAAGAGAAGAAGTGAAGGTACTGAAGCAGACTAAAGTCACCACAGAGTTCACAACTGTTACCACAGTACAGCAAGAACAGGTAGGCACCAGTTGTACTTCTGACTTCTATACACATTGATCAGTTCATTATCAGGTGATCTGTAAACCACTTGTCATTATCATCTGAACTGGGTTTCTTGTCACTAGAAGGTAACTTCTATACTACACTTAGCACTACATTGTTGATCTCAATGTTAATCAATTATCTTCTTCTATGGTTCCAAACAAGCAACTGATGTTTTTCTTGTATTAAATCTGATGTTGGGATCATTAATTCTGTGTCAGTAAACAATATAGCATTGTCTTTACTTTGTATGAAAAGATGCAGTTTACCATTTCTTTCTTATAATAATAGGTCTCTTTTACCCTGTTAATCTTGCTGTTAACAATAACAAACAGTATTGCTTTTTCCATAATGCAGCTACAAAATACGTGTCAGTTCTATAGCATTTGCAGTGTGTGAGAAAGATTACTTTGACATCATTTGTATTATGTGATGTCACTTCATTGACATCTGTAGTGTTTGATGTCAGTTCTTTGACATATGTAAACTATGATGTAGTTCTTTGAAATCTGCAATGTATAAAGTCACTTCTTTGACATCAATAATATGTGATAACAATTCTTTGACATCTGTAACATTCATCTTCTTATCTCATGGCTATCTATAGCATTTGTTGTAACTTCTTTGTCATCTGTAATATTTTAGGTCAATTCTTTGACATATGTAATAACAATTCTTTGACATCTGTAACATGCATATTCTTGTATCATGATATTCAGACTGTGTATATGGCTCCCAATGTTACTCTTACCATATTTCTTTAAAAATACATTTATGTGGTTTCTATTTGTCTGTTCACCTTGATACTTAGATATGTCTAAGTCAGCAGATTGTTTTTGCCTTTCATATGTTCATAAACATGTTTATGAGTGTCATTTACATGTCTTTTTTTATGGTGATTTACATGAATTGATATGACTTGTATGTATCATATATTATGACAGAAGACGGGTGTAACCCATTACCAATGAGCAATGTGGGAACAAATTATATATGTCCTAATAGTAGTATTTTTATCAGATAATAAATTGATGTCTGTCCCAAGTCATACATAGTTCTAGCATTCCAGGGGCCATTTCTGGAGATTTTCACGGTAAAAGGAAGCTAATCAGTGATCCAGATTCCTTGTGGCTTTCTCAGCATCGCATCA
Organism: Cepaea hortensis; assembly: GCA_963921405.1. NCBI lineage: Eukaryota > Metazoa > Mollusca > Gastropoda > Stylommatophora > Helicidae > Cepaea > Cepaea hortensis. The sequence continues at coordinate 37,366,002 of OY992879.1, forward strand.
TACCTCTTCTAGAAGAGCTCCTTTCCTCTTGGTTAGTTGAATTGTTCTTCTTTCTTTATCTTTAAACTTATTCATTGTTGACTGGAATTTGTGGCTGAAGTTTTCTATGGGATAAAATGGCCAACTCCAAGCCCAACCCTCCTGAGTCATCCCTTATGATATGTATGGTAGGTTACAGTGTTACAATCCTTTGCTTTTATTACGGGCCTCATTGACACACAGGCAGACTATGCCACTACTCATCCTTGTCTTTGCTGAAGCTATATTATCTCAATGGCTGGTTTTCATTAATTGAGGGCACAACCAGCAAGAGGAGAGACCAGGCCATCCTTGACTTGAATATTGTGATGAGTATTTTGTGCCTGCTTTTATTTGCTTGTTCTGTTGACTATTTATAAGCTTTCTGACACTAGTGTGACCATAGAAATTACTTTGCCACCATTATGTGTGTAAATGGTTGATCAGCTATCCAGGAACATTAATTGAGAGTACTATTTACGGTTCATGAAGCTTCTATTTATCATCCATGCTGTGTGGCATTGGTCATCATGTCAGTCCACATCCTTCTGTCTTGTATACTGCCAGTCATTGCTGATACAGCTGCCCCTCCAAACTGTTTGGTATCTTCTCTTTTGGTCTCCCCTGCCTCTCTTACCATTTGTTGTGACATACTTCCACTTTTCCCTTCATATGATATGCCTATAAAATTTGGATTGTCTTTTTCTGAAGCAAGTAACTAGTTCTTTCTGTGAGCTAATTTCTTTCAAGATGTCTTCATTATGCTTGTATAGAGCACTCCTCTATAAAACAACATCTCTGCAGCTTCCACATAATTCCTCACTAATTTGCTAATTTAATTGTCCATGATTCGCTTCCATACATCAGGGTTGGTTCAGTATAGCTCTTAAGATCTCATGTAAGCTAATTACCATGAATTCAAGAAAGCAGTGTGTAATGATTTAACTCATCCCTCTCTGGCAGAGATAAGTCAAATGGCACATCCCCATTGGTAATGTGGTGAATGACAAGACTGTTGATATGACTCGGCTTTTGGCTGATGTTTTTGTATATGTTTGACAAATGTGTTCTGAGTGTTGGCTGCTGATCTGTGTGGAGGTTTGGCCTTGAGACTGTGAAAACCATACTACTCATCATGATAATATTGCTCAAAGCTTGATTCATACTGTTTGACATGTTGAGAATGCTGAGTGTGAAGCTTTCGCTACCTGCAGTTGATCCACTTACACATTGCCAGCAGCACTGACTTATACATACCAACATCAGAACACAACAATATGTGGCTTTTGTTTATTGTATCATGAACTTCTTCATTGAAAGAAGTAGCTGTACAACTAACATGTAAGTGTATCAATCAGGACACAGCAACTTATAAAGAAGCCAGACAACTGACATTTAAGTGTATCAGTTAGGACACATCAATATGTAGCTTTTGTTTAGTTTATCATGAAAGTCTTTATTGAAAGAAGAAGCCAGACAACAAACATAGAAGTATCTGAATATCTCAGGGTTAATTCACCACAGTGAAATTAACTAAATGTTATTTACATTTGTAGGTAATTCCTAACACCTTCTTCTTCAGGCACAAAAATACACAAAAATAATATATCCCTGCTCATAGTCGTTTGCTGACTCCGTGGCACTGGGGTTACGGAAGCAGTTTGTTATCACGCATACCCGCATTTGAAACACAGCTGCGGCCGATTTGGCAACAGACCGCATTGCGTTGGTTTTTTATGAAATTATATGGGTGCCGGTTGTTCAGAAAGCAATGGCAAACTACTGAACGTAAACTTGCCAAGAGATCACAACAGCTGAATATGCTGGTGTTGACTGGGACATCCTGTAAAGGATATGCAACTAACTAACATAGTCGTTTAATTTAACCCTTTCACAACTATCCACTGCTATCAAATGGTGGGGGAAGGGGAAGCAATAGCAACTAAAATTGCTTTCTCAGGGGCCAAATATATACACCTTGTAAAACCAAATGTGGTTACAGATTTCTGTAGTGTGCTGGGACTAAATGTCCAAAGTACAATCACACATAACATGTTGATTGTACACATGATGGATAGGCAATCATGCATGGTGCATTGTTTGGGCAGAGTAAAATCATGCCATATCTGTCTATATCTATCTAACAATGTATTTACGTGCCCAGTGAAAAGCATAGGAATATCCTTAAAACATGGCTAATGTTTTTTTTATTTTAATATCACCAAGAGACCAGAATTCTCCTTATCACATAAATTGAAACAGTTAAGGGACTGTCATACTCTGAGACACAGTATATATTTGTGTTGTGTGTTGTTTGAACAGGAAGAGGATAAAAAGAACACAAATAGAAACACCAGCATATAGCAATATTTTGTGTTCATTGATCTAGATAGGTTGAGAATCTATTGCTGTGACTCTTCTGTTATTCTCCTCACAGCAGAAATGGTGTGGGTGTATAAGTATAAATGCTACGTTTCTTTGTTCCAGTTTTCTTCCTTTAACATGTGTAAACTGAATGAAGTTTATTCAGTAGATTTACTTCATAGATAAGAGCATCTATTATTCCTATTTTATGTAACATTACAAAGGTACTATTTTTAAGTGGTTCAACAGTTCATTTGAATCTGTGACCACCATTGCTTTGATGATTGTGTGGTTGTAATGTTTAAACTAGTGAGAACAGGAGACGAGAGGCGTTATGGAAAATTATAAGGCTATACACATGTGAAGATTTAAATGACAAATGTATTCATCATAATCATAAATACATTAGTGGTGATCATAAAGTCCTTATGCTGTTGTAATATTTAATGTTACTCAGAGGTATAAATGTCATAAACCTACAATAAACATTGTTTGAAAGCTGAGTTACTGAATCATTAGTTCATTTGTCCACAAAATCACCACTATTCTAAGTACTGGTGTGGACATTAAGTTTAGCTAACCACAATTTAGACTTCTAGGTTTGTCATTTTCAGACAAACAACAATGAATCGTTGAAAAGCTGACTAGTTTTTGACCAAAGAGTCTCTGTATTCATATGCATTTATAATGCTGTAGCTCAGTCTTGGAAAAAATGTTTATTGTAATCTATTATCTGTATCTTTTACTTGTCTCAAGTTATTAGAGTTGAGAACTACAGCAGAGATTTGGATGTCCTGTAAATGTTGTTTTTGATTCATTCAATTGTGTGACTCTGAAGTGTCAAGTCTGGTTCATTGCATTGTCTTTCATCCATCCATTTCAGTGATAGACTTATGCACATGAGCCATTGGTAGTATATCATAAACAGAACACATGGCAGTAGTACATCATAAATTAAACAGATGGGCAGTGGTATATCATATCATAAATTAAACAGATGGGCAGTAATATACCATAATCAAAACAGAAGGCAGTGGTATAAACACACTAGATGTCATACACAAAAGAAGCAGTATTATATCATACAGAAACCAGGAAGGCAGTATTATACCATACACAAACCAGAAGGCAGTATTGCGTCTCTACACATAAACAGTTGGACAGTATTATGTTATTCACAAATGAGAAGGCAGTGTTATGTTATACATAAATGGAAAAAAAACAGTATTATGTCATACATAATAGAGCAGGCTGTATTATTTAAAAACATAGATAAATAGGCAGTATACACAAACCAGATGACTGTATTGTGCCATGGAGTATTGAGAAGGCAATATTGTACGCAAACCGTTGGGCAGTGTTATGTCATACACAAACAGGGAAATATTCTGTCATACAGAATGACAATATTGTGCAGCAAGTTTTATTCAGCTTATAAATGTGTGATTCCATTCATTAAAAGTGTATAAATTGGGGCTATACATGGAAATGACAGCTTCACTCAGTGGATCTATTGTGAGCATATTACTCTCACACCTAGGAGATTTGAAATAGTCTACAGATTTCACAACTTGGACAGATTTGAAACTATTTTATTTTGCAACTTTTTCTTTGTTTGTGCTTGCATGTGTGGTATATGCTGTTTTATAGCTGTTTCATATACATTTCACTGCATACATTAAACATTTAAAATAAGCCTGTGTACACTACCCTTTAAGTCTGTGCCTAAGGGGTTAGTGAGATGTAGTTTCACAATTCCCTGTCATACCACATCAGGATTTTTTTAATCAGTTATGGCCGATTTGGAAGTAAATTGCTTTGCATGGATTTTGATGGTATGAGGTGTCAGCCATTCAGAAAACAATGATCAACTGGACATAGAATTCCTAGTAAATCACAAACAGGCCATAGATGCTGGGGTTGATTACAAAGTCATGTAAAAACATGCAACTAACTTTTAGCTGCCCTAAAGCTGTCAGTGAATTAAATTACAATATGTGTACTTTTTGGGTGCTGTGCACAGAAAAAATAAGTGCAAATAAATATAGACATTGCTTCATAGCTATGTATGGTTTTATAAGTGATACAATCTGCAGAAGGAATATATGAACTAGTTTTTATATGTTTATAAAAAATAAAAGCAGAATAAGACATCAACAATATGACAAGCTGCATTTTGTGTCTTTATTGGGTACAACAGGCATAAGAAAATAGAAGAGATTATATACATACTATGCCAAGAAAAGTAATTGTGAAAACAGTATATTGAAATTGTGTTCTCAGTTATACATATCTGTAAAAATTATGTAAGGTAGGTTTTGATTTTCCTAATGTATAATACAAGAAAAATATGCCATCACAAGTATACCAGAAATCATTTCTCACACGAAGTAAACACTATAACAAAGATCTAACATGCTGGACTTCAGAGTTGTAGTTTATATGAAATGAAATACCCAGTCCATTTCTTCAGTATAATAAATATCCTCAGACTGTGTGTTTGAAGGTAAATGTTCAAGAATATAATCTACACGAATTAACCAGTGTTCTGCTTTAATTTGCATATGTCAGCATGTTATTTGAGACACTTATGTTTTTGCTGTCAAGCATAAGTGTATTCACCTTATCACCCCCTGCATGCCTGCTCCAGGAATGACCCTCTGTCGCTATCTTGACCAGCAGTTGCTTATTGTGCTCTGGCTGCTCACAACAGATTGACAGTTACATCAGAGAAAGCAAATTATAATGACTTTTTTCATGAATTTATTGAAGGAGGAGCATTTCTTGGAGGCCATTGATCTCTATATTGGCAAACATGAAACCCAAACTCCAGAGACAGTTCCTCAAGCTCCATTTGACATCGAACAGGAGGTTCCAACAGAAATAAAATTGGATATTGCTGAGGTTGTCACAGAGGAGTCACCTGTGGTTGTGACTGCAGAGGGAGGAGAAGTTAAAATGGAAGTAGAACATCCCAAAGAGGAATCAGTTGAAGAGGAGAGAGAAGTCATTTTTGTCAGCCCTGAGCAGCCACAAGAGGTTGAACAAATCCAAGAAACTGTTGAAGTGGAAATTACTGAGGCTCCAGAAGAAGTGGAGTTTGAAGAGACAGAAGAAGAGGTGATTGAGGAGATCACAGAGACATTAACACTCGAGGAAGAAATTCCACAGGAGGTTGAAGAAGCAGTAGAAGAAGTAGATACATCAACATATGAAGAAAAGATTGAGATTGCCATTGAGAAACCCAAAGTGGAAGACATCGAAACTTTTGAAGAAACCATCACAGTGGACTTTGAGAAACCTCAGGATGTGGAAGTTGTTACTGAAGTGATTGAAGTCTCTTCCATATCTGAAGCTGAAGAAGTAGAAATAGAGCATCCCAAAGAGGAAACAGTTGAAGAGGAGAGAGAAGTCATTGTTGTCAGTGCTGAGCAGCCACAAGAGGTTGAAGAAATCCAAGAAACTGTTGAAGTGGAAATTACTGAGGCTCCAGAAGAAGTGGAGTTTGAAGAGACAGAAGAAGAGGTGATTGAGGAGATCACAGAGACATTAACACTCGAGGAAGAAATTCCACAGGAGGTTGAAGAAGCAGTAGAAGAAGTAGATACATCAACATATGAAGAAAAGATTGAAATTGCCATTGAGAAACCCAAAGTGGAAGACATCGAAACTTTTGAAGAAACCATCACAGTGGACTTTGAGAAACCTCAGGATGTGGAAGTTGTTACTGAAGTGACTGAAGTCTCTTCCATATCTGAAGCTGAAGAAGTAGAAATAGAGCATCCCAAAGAGGAAACAGTTGAAGAGGAGAGAGAAGTCATTGTTGTCAGTGCTGAGCAGCCACAAGAGGTTGAACAAATCCAAGAAACTGTTGAAGTGGAAATTACTGAGGCTCCAGAAAAAGTGGAGTTTGAAGAGACAGAAGAAGAGGTGATTGAGGAGATCACAGAGACATTAACACTCGAGGAAGAAATTCCACAGGAGGTTGAAGAAGCAGTAGAAGAAGTAGATACATCAACATATGAAGAAAAGATTGAGATTGCCATTGAGAAACCCAAAGTGGAAGACATCGAAACTTTTGAAGAAACCATCACAGTGGACTTTGAGAAACCTCAGGATGTGGAAGTTGTTACTGAAGTGATTGAAGTCTCTTCCATATCTGAAGCTGAAGAAGTAGAAATAGAGCATCCCAAAGAGGAAACAGTTGAAGAGGAGAGAGAAGTCATTGTTGTCAGTGCTGAGCAGCCACAAGAGGTTGAACAAATCCAAGAAACTGTTGAAGTGGAAATTACTGAGGCTCCAGAAGAAGTGGAGTTTGAAGAGACAGAAGAAGAGGTGATTGAGGAGATCACAGAGACATTAACACTCGAGGAAGAAATTCCACAGGAGATTGAAGAAGCAGTAGAAGAAGTAGATACATCAACATATGAAGAAAAGATTGAGATTGCCATTGAGAAACCCAAAGTGGAAGACATCGAAACTTTTGAAGAAACCATCACAGTGGACTTTGAGAAACCTCAGGATGTGGAAGTTGTTACTGAAGTGACTGAAGTCTCTTCCATATCTGAAGCTGAAGAAGTAGAAATAGAGCATCCCAAAGAGGAAACAGTTGAAGAGGAGAGAGAAGTCATTGTTGTCAGTGCTGAGCAGCCACAAGAGGTTGAACAAATCCAAGAAACTGTTGAAGTGGAAATTACTGAGGCTCCAGAAGAAGTGGAGTTTGAAGAGACAGAAGAAGAGGTGATTGAGGAGATCACAGAGACATTAACATTCGAGGAAGAAATTCCACAGGAGGTTGAAGAAGCAGTAGAAGAAGTAGATACATCAACATATGAAGAAAAGATTGAGATTGCCATTGAGAAACCCAAAGTGGAAGACATTGAAACTTTTGAAGAAACCATCACAGTGGACTTTGAGAAACCTCAGGATGTGGAAGTTGTTACTGAAGTGACTGAAGTCTCTTCCATATCTGAAGCTGAAGAAGTAGAAATAGAGCATCCCAAGGAGGAAACAGTTGAAGAGGAGAGAGAAGTCATTGTTGTCAGTGCTGAGCAGCCACAAGAGGTTGAACAAATCCAAGAAACTGTTGAAGTGGAAATTACTAAGGCTCCAGAAGAAGTGGAGATTGAAGAAACAGAAGAAGAGGTGATTGAGGAGATCACAGAGACATTAACACTCGAGGAAGAAATTCCACAGGAGGTTGAAGAAGCAGTAGAAGAAGTAGATACATCAACATATGAAGAAAAGATTGAGATTGCCATTGAGAAACCCAAAGTGGAAGACATCAAAACTTTTGAAGAAACCATAACAGTGGACTTTGAGAAACCTCAGGATGTGGAAGTTGTTACTGAAGTGACTGAAGTCTCTTCCATATCTGAAGCTGAAGAAGTAGAAATAGAGCATCCCAAAGAGGAAACAGTTGAAGAGGAGAGAGAAGTCATTGTTGTCAGTGCTGAGCAGCCACAAGAGGTTGAACAAATCCAAGAAACTGTTGAAGTGGAAATTACTGAGGCTCCAGAAGAAGTGGAGATTAAAGAAACAGAAGAAGAGGTGATTGAGGAGATCACAGAGACATTAACACTCGAGGAAGAAATTCTACAGGAGGTTGAAGAAGCAGTAAAAGAAGTAGATACATCAACATATGAAGAAAAGATTGAGATTGCCATTGAGAAACCCAAAGTGGAAGACATCGAAACTTTTGAAGAAACCATCACAGTGGACTTTGAGAAACCTCAGGATGTGGAAGTTGTTACTGAAGTGATTGAAGTCTCTTCCATATCTGAAGCTGAAGAAGTAGAAATAGAGCATCCCAAAGAGGAAACAGTTGAAGAGGAGAGAGAAGTCATTGTTGTCAGTGCTGTGCAGCCGCAAGAGGTTGAACAAATCCAAGAAACTGTTGAAGTGGAAATTACTGAGGCTCCAGAAGAAGTGGAGTTTGAAGAGACAGAAGAAGAGGTGATTGAGGAGATCACAGAGACATTAACACTCGAGGAAGAAATTCCACAGGAGGTTGAAGAAGAAGTAGAAGAAGTAGATATTTCAACATATGAAGAAAAGATTGAATTTTACATTGAGAAACCCAAAGTGGAAGACATCGAAACTCTTGAAGAAACCATAACAGTGGACTTTGAGAAACCTCAGGATGTGGAATTTGTTACTGAAGTGACTGAAGTCTCTTCCATATCTGAAGCTGAAGAAGAAGAAATAGAACATCCCAAAGAGGAAACAGTTGAAGAGGAGAGAGAAGTCATTGTTGTCAGTGCTGAGCAGCCACAAGAAGTTGAACAAATCCAAGAAACTGTTGAAGTGGAAATTACTGAGGCTCCAGAAGAAGTGGAGTTTGAAGAGACAGAGGAAGAGGTGATTGATGAGATCACAGAGACATTAACATTCGAGGAAGAAATTCCACAGGAGGTTGAAGAAGCAGGAGAAGAAGTAGATACATCAACATATGAAGAAAAGATTGAGATTGCCATTGAGAAACCCAAAGTGGAAGACATCGAAACTCTTGAAGAAACCATCACAGTGGACTTTGAGAAACCTCAGGATGTGGAAGTTGTTACTGAAGTGACTGAAGTCTCTTCCATATCTGAAGCTGAAGAAGTAGAAATAGAGCATCCCAAAGAGGAAACAGTTGAAGAGGAGAGAGAAGTCATTGTTGTCAGTGCTGAGCAGCCACAAGAAGTTGAACAAATCCAAGAAACTGTTGAAGTGGAAATTACTGAGGCTCCAGAAGAAGTGGAGTTTGAAGAGACAGAGGAAGAGGTGATTGATGAGATCACAGAGACATTAACATTCGAGGAAGAAATTCCACAGGAGGTTGAAGAAGCAGGAGAAGAAGTAGATACATCAACATATGAAGAAAAGATTGAGATTGCCATTGAGAAACCCAAAGTGGAAGACATCGAAACTCTTGAAGAAACCATCACAGTGGACTTTGAGAAACCTCAGGATGTGGAAGTTGTTACTGAAGTGACTGAAGTCTCTTCCATATCTGAAGCTGAAGAAGTAGAAATAGAGCATCCCAAAGAGGAAACAGTTGAAGAGGAGAGAGAAGTCATTGTTGTCAGTGCTGAGCAGCCACAAGAGGTTGAACAAATCCAAGAAACTGTTGAAGTGGAAATTACTGAGGCTCCAGAAGCAGTGGAGTTTGAAGAGACTGAAGAAGAGGTGATTGATGAGATCACAGAGACATTAACACTCGAGGAAGAAATTCCACAGGAGGTTGAAGAAGCAGTAGAAGAAGTAGATACATCAACATATGAAGAAAAGATTGAGATTGCCATTGAGAAACCCAAAGTGGAAGACATCGAAACTTTTGAAGAAACCATCACAGTGGACTTTGAGAAACCTCAGGATGTGGAAGTTGTTACTGAAGTGACTGAAGTCTCTTCCATATCTGAAGCTGAAGAAGTAGAAATAGAGCATCCCAAAGAGGAAACAGTTGAAGAGGAGAGAGAAGTCATTGTTGTCAGTGCTGAGCAGCCACAAGAGGTTGAAGAAATCCAAGAAACTGTTGAAGTGGAAATTACTGAGGCTCCAGAAGAAGTGGAGTTTGAAGAGACAGAAGAAGAGGTGATTGAGGAGATCACAGAGACATTAACACTTGAGGAAGAAATTCCACAGGAGGTTGAAGAAGCAGTAGAAGAAGTAGATACATCAACATATGAAGAAAAGATTGAGATTGCCATTGAGAAACCCAAAGTGGAAGACATCGAAACTTTTGAAGAAACCATCACAGTGGACTTTGAGAAACCTCAGGATGTGGAAGTTGTTACTGAAGTGATTGAAGTCTCTTCCATATCTGAAGCTGAAGAAGTAGAAATAGAGCATCCCAAAGAGGAAACAGTTGAAGAGGAGAGAGAAGTCATTGTTGTCAGTGCTGAGCAGCCACAAGAGGTTGAACAAATCCAAGAAACTGTTGAAGTGGAAATTACTGAGGCTCCAGAAGAAGTGGAGTTTGAAGAGACAAAAGAAGAGGTGATTGAGGAGATCACAGAGACATTAACACTCGAGGAAGAAATTCCACAGGAGGTTGAAGAAGAAGTAGAAGAAGTAGATACATCAACATATGAAGAAAAGATTGAAATTTCCATTGAGAAACCCAAAGTGGAAGACATCGAAACTCTTGAAGAAACCATAACAGTGGACTTTGAGAAACCTCAGGATGTGGAATTTGTTACTGAAGTGACTGAAGTCTCTTCCATATCTGAAGCTGAAGAAGTAGAAATAGAGCATCCCAAAGAGGAAACAGTTGAAGAGGAGAGAGAAGTCATTGTTGTCAGTGCTGAGCAGCCACAAGAAGTTGAACAAATCCAAGAAACTGTTGAAGTGGAAATTACTGAGGCTCCAGAAGAAGTGGAGTTTGAAGAGACAGATGAAGAGGTGATTGATGAGATCACAGAGACATTAACACTTGAGGAAGAAATTCCACAGGAGGTTGAAGAAGCAGTAGAAGAAGTAGATGCATCAACATATGAAGAAAAGATTGAGATTGCCATTGAGAAACCCAAAGTGGAAGACATCGAAACTCTTGAAGAAACCATCACAGTGGACTTTGAGAAACCTCAGGATGTGGAAGTTGTTACTGAAGTGACTGAAGTTTCTTCTATATCTGAAGCTGAAGAAGTAGAAATAGAGCATCCCAAAGAGGAAACAGTTGAAGAGGAGAGAGAAGTCATTGTTGTCAGTGCTGAGCAGCCACAAGAAGTTGAACAAATCCAAGAAACTGTTGAAGTGGAAATTACTGAGGCTCCAGAAGAAGTGGAGTTTGAAGAGACAGAGGAAGAGGTGATTGATGAGATCACAGAGACATTAACACTTGAGGAAGAAATTCCACAGGAGGTTGAAGAAGCAGTAGAAGAAGTAGATGCATCAACATATGAAGAAAAGATTGAGATTTCCATTGAGAAACCCAAAGTGGAAGACATCGAAACTCTTGAAGAAACCATCACAGTGGACTTTGAGAAACCTCAGGATGTGGAAGTTGTTACTGAAGTGACTGAAGTTTCTTCTATATCTGAAGCTGAAGAAGTAGAAATAGAGCATCCCAAAGAGGAAACAGTTGAAGAGGAGAGAGAAGTCATTGTTGTCAGCGCTGAGCAGCCACAAGAGGTTGAACAAATCCAAGAAACTGTTGAAGTGGAAATTACTGAGGCTCCAGAAAAAGTGGAGTTTGAAGAGACAGAAGAAGAGGTGATTGAGGAGATCACAGAGACATTAACACTCGAGGAAGAAATTCCACAGGAGGTTGAAGAAGCAGTAGAAGAAGTAGATACATCAACATATGAAGAAAAGATTGAGATTGCCATTGAGAAACCCAAAGTGGAAGACATCGAAACTTTTGAAGAAACCATCACAGTGGACTTTGAGAAACCTCAGGATGTGGAAGTTGTTACTGAAGTGACTGAAGTCTCTTCCATATCTGAAGCTGAAGAAGTAGAAATAGAGCATCCCAAAGAGGAAACAGTTGAAGAGGAGAGAGAAGTCATTGTTGTCAGTGCTGAGCAGCCACAAGAGGTTGAACAAATCCAAGAAACTGTTGAAGTGGAAATTACTGAGGCTCCAGAAGAAGTGGAGTTTGAAGAGACAGAAGAAGAGGTGATTGAGGAGATCACAGAGACATTAACACTCGAGGAAGAAATTCCACAGGAGGTTGAAGAAGCAGTAGAAGAAGTAGATACATCAACATATGAAGAAAAGATTGAGATTGCCATTGAGAAACCCAAAGTGGAAGACATCAAAACTTTTGAAGAAACCATCACAGTGGACTTTGAGAAACCTCAGGATGTGGAAGTTGTTACTGAAGTGATTGAAGTCTCTTCCATATCTGAAGCTGAAGAAGTAGAAATAGAGCATCCCAAAGAGGAAACAGTTGAAGAGGAGAGAGAAGTCATTGTTGTCAGTGCTGAGCAGCCACAAGAGGTTGAACAAATCCAAGAAACTGTTGAAGTGGAAATTACTGAGGCTCCAGAAGAAGTGGAGTTTGAAGAGACAGAAGAAGAGGTGATTGAGGAGATCACAGAGACATTAACACTCGAGGAAGAAATTCCACAGGAGGTTGAAGAAGAAGTAGAAGAAGTAGATACATCAACATATGAAGAAAAGATTGAAATTTCCATTGAGAAACCCAAAGTGGAAGACATCGAAACTCTTGAAGAAACCATAACAGTGGACTTTGAGAAACCTCAGGATGTGGAATTTGTTACTGAAGTGACTGAAGTCTCTTCCATATCTGAAGCTGAAGAAGTAGAAATAGAGCATCCCAAAGAGGAAACAGTTGAAGAGGAGAGAGAAGTCATTGTTGTCAGTGCTGAGCAGCCACAAGAAGTTGAACAAATCCAAGAAACTGTTGAAGTGGAAATTACTGAGGCTCCAGAAGAAGTGGAGTTTGAAGAGACAGAGGAAGAGGTGATTGATGAGATCACAGAGACATTAACACTTGAGGAAGAAATTCCACAGGAGGTTGAAGAAGCAGTAGAAGAAGTAGATGCATCAACATATGAAGAAAAGATTGAGATTTCCATTAAGAAACCCAAAGTGGAAGACATCGAAGCTCTTGAAGAAACAATCACAGTGGACTTTGAGAAACCTCAGGATGTGGAAGTTGTTACTGAAGTGACTGAAGTCTCTTCCATATCTGAAGCTGAAGAAGTAGAAATAGAGCATCCCAAAGAGGAAACAGTTGAAGAGGAGAGAGAAGTCATTGTTGTCAGTGCTGAGCAGCCACAAGAGGTTGAACAAATCCAAGAAACTGTTGAAGTGGAAATTACTGAGGCTCCAGAAGAAGTGGAGTTTGAAGAGACAGAAGAAGAGGTGATTGAGGAGATCACAGAGACATTAACACTCGAGGAAGAAATTCCACAGGAGGTTGAAGAAGCAGTAGAAGAAGTAGATACATCAACATATGAAGAAAAGATTGAAATTTCCATTGAGAAACCCAAAGTGGAAGACATCGAAACTCTTGAAGAAACAATCACAGTGGATTTTGAGAAACCTCAGGATGTGGAAGATGTGACTGAAGTCTCTTCCATATCTGAAGCTGAAGAAGTAGAAATAGAGCATCCCAAAGAGGAAACAGTTGAAGAGGAGAGAGAAGTCATTGTTGTCAGCGCTGAGCAGCCACAAGAGGTTGAACAAATCCAAGAAACTGTTGAAGTGGAAATTACTGAGGCTCCAGAAAAAGTGGAGTTTGAAGAGACAGAAGAAGAGGTGATTGAGGAGATCACAGAGACATTAACACTCGAGGAAGAAATTCCACAGGAGGTTGAAGAAGCAGTAGAAGAAGTAGATTCATCAACATATGAAGAAAAGATTGAAATTGCCATTGAGAAACCCAAAGTGGAAGACATTGAAACTCTTGAAGAAACCATCACAGTGGACTTTGAGAAACCTCAGGATGTGGAAGTTGTTACTGAAGTTATTGAAGTCTCTTCCATATCTGAAGCTGAAGAAGTAGAAATAGAGCATCCCAAAGAGGAAACAGTTGAAGAGGAGAGAGAAGTCATTGTTGTCAGTGCTGAGCAGCCACAAGAGGTTGAACAAATCCAAGAAACTGTTGAAGTGGAAATTACTGAGGCTCCAGAAGAAGTGGAGTTTGAAGAGACAGAAGAAGAGGTTATTGAGGAGATCACAGAGACATTAACACTCGAGGAAGAAATTCCACAGGAGGTTGAAGAAGCAGTAGAAGAAGTAGATACATCAACATATGAAGAAAAGATTGAGATTGCCATTGAGAAACCCAAAGTGGAAGACATTGAAACTCTTGAAGAAACCATAACAGTGGACTTTGAGAAACCTCAGGATGTGGAAGTTGTTACTGAAGTGACTGAAGTCTCTTCCATATCTGAAGCTGAAGTAGTAAAAATAGAGCATCCCAAAGAGGAAACAGTTGAAGAGGAGAGAGAAATCATTGTTGTCACTGCTGAGCAGCCACAAGAGGTTGAACAAATCCAAGAAACTGTTGAAGTGGAAATTACTGAGGCTCCAGAAGAAGTAAAGTTTGAAAAGACAGAAGAAGAGGTGATTGAGGAGATCACAGAGACATTAACACTCGAGGAAGACATTCCACAGGAGGTTGAAGAAGCAGTGGAAGAAATCAAAGTTGAAATGCCTGAAGACACTGAAGAAATTGTTGAGAAAGTAGATTCTCTCCCGCTGGTAGTCACAACCACAGAGTCAACCTTTACTGTTGGAACCCTCCCTTCTACCGTTGTGTTCGATAAAGTCAATGCAGCTGAGGCTGTTCTCTCAAGTGATGAAACTCCCGAGGATTATTTCTTTGAAGCTTCACAAGAATCAGCACCAGTGCTGGAAAGGGAGCTTACTGTCAAAGAAAAAGTCCCTGAGTTAGAGGAAGTTGTGAAGCAGGTAGAGGTGGGTTTGCATTCAGGTTATTGTGTGCAAGCTGTCACTGTTTTCTGATTCCTGTCCATCTTGGCTCATTTATGTGTCATCTGTTTTATCTTGCACTGTGTCTTTGTTAGTGTTTATTTTAATGTGGTATTTGCTATAATTTATTGGATCTAATGTCACATTTGCATAAGTTGACCACAGGAATATAATGAGCTGACTTGTGGCTATCCATTCTCCATTATGATTAATGTTTATATAGCATAACTTACTTTGATGCATTTCTTTTCCGTGCAAAATACATTATGATCTTATGTTATGTGTATGAGAGACAAGTCTCATGTTACTGTTCACAACTCAGTTCTTCTTACTAGTGATGCCTCTGTGGTAGTAACAAAGATAAATGTACAGGGAAGAGTGACACCTGAGTTTTTCTAAGTAAATCTAATTTGCCTAGGTCACTTATATGTTTTCTTTCAAGTCACAGATTACCAAAATATCAGGTGTTACAACACCAAGTAGACAGTTTCATTCCCACATGTTCTGTTTTACACCAGCAGAAGCTGCCAGAACCTCACACACCACTCTTCTCTGTTGCCTTCACTGGAGTGACAATAATGTCTTTTACTTTCAAGTCAGTTCATCAGGTTGCACATCTACTATTGAAGTGTATATTTTGGAAAAATAATATATGTATCAGGCTATATTTTATGAGGTGAAATGGACAGTTCATTTACTCACTGCCTTTTGATAGCCCAGCCCTTAGTCAAATCAGGTATGTGTGTGTATATAAATAAGTGTGCCAGGGCACTCACAACTCAGGTTTTCCACCACAAACACAGGATCCATGTTTTTTCAGATATGAATCAAGCAGGGTTTGATGTGTGCTCCTAACCTCAATCCCCCACTTTCTGTGTCCCTCAATTCCCTCACTTTCTGTATTCCCCAATTCCCTCACTTTCTGTATTCCCCAATTCCCTCACTTCCTATATTCCCCATTTACCACATTTCTCCAACTGCATTGTGTTTTGTTAGTTCACTAGTAAAATGTGATTCCAACAGTTTGTCATCATATACTCAATGTAAGTGCAATTTAGAGACCGCAATGGATCTGTAATGACAAGTGGAGCCTTAGTTGTAGATAGTAAAGTTCCATCATACTCTAACATTAATGTGTTTGCATCAGTCCCAGCCTCATTGACTGAAGGCGATCTCGTACAGATAAGCACAATTGTCACACTAATATCAAACCACTGACAGATTTATGCTGACATCTTCCCTGTTTGTGACCTGTACTCTGTATGGAACCACTGACAGATTTATGCTGACATCTTCCCTGTTTATGACCTCTGTACTCTGTATGGAACCACTGACAGATTTATGCTGACATCTTCCCTGTTTGTGACCTGTACTCTGTATGGAACCACTGACAGATTTATTCTGACATCTTCCCTGTTTGTGACCTGTACTCTGTATGGAGCCACTGACAGATTTATACTGATATCTTCCCTGTTTGTGACCTGTACTCTGTATGGAACCACTGACAGATTTATGCTGACATCTTCCCTGTTTGTGACCTGTACTCTGTATGGAGCCACTGACAGATTTATACTGATATCTTCCCTGTTTGTGACCTGTACTCTGTATGGAGCCACTGACAGATTTATGCTGACATCTTCCCTGTTTGTGACCTGTACTCTGTATGGAACCACTGACAGATTTATGCTGACATCTTCCCTGTTTGTGACCTGTACTCTGTATGGAACCACTGACAGATTTATGCCTTCAGAATATTTCTATACCGGCATTTAACCACATGGCATGGCACCAGACGGAGGAGACAGTAGTTGTAGATTAGATGGTAGTGAGTGCACAGTTGAGTTAATCTCTTAGACAAATTACTCACTTTTACATTTAAAATGAGTTCTTGAGCATAGAGCTGGTAACTTGGTCATGGTGCAAGAATTAACCCAGGTGTAATAGAAGCTACTGTTTTCTTTCAAGTTAATGTCTAAACAAACCTATCTAGGTGTCTGTAGCAGCATCTTCATATCTGCTAATTGTGATATATTAAATGATCATGTTTGTGAAGAAAAGATGTCCAGTAGTAGTAGACCAGAGCCAGAAAGGGGAAGTAAAGAACAGTACACGGTATCCTCCTGTGCATGGTATAAAAGGCAAAAAGGCAACCAAAGTGGGTCAGATACTTCACACCTGAGACAACATTAGCCAACATGCATCCACACATGAACTGGCCCACAGAGGTCCTGGCATGCATGATTGTGGGTCTATACTCCACTAGGAGTCTTCACTGATTCATGCCAAACATAAGTAGGTTTTGACTTTTAAAATATGGATGGCGGAAAATGGGAAGTATGGTGTGTCACAGTTATGGCTTAATAACTTAATAACATTAATATCTTTAATTAAAAGTTGTTAATATGGTAGCGGATATCTTGTATTATATATCAAAATAAAGTGGGTTGCATAAGTAAAACCACTGTGTATAAGCCCATGGCAGATACAGGAAGTCGCTTAAGATGATTAATCATCCCATGGCACTGAATCAGCTCAGGGCAGAAGGAGATGAAGAAGAGGTAAGAGTAATAGTAGTGACACTAAACTGACTTCCAAGTTGACACAAGTCTGTAAATAAAGGCTGACTGTCTCGCCGGGTGCAAACAAGTCAGCAAAACTTATCTATATTCACCTTCTAAGACACATAAAACAAACACAAACAACTGTGTCAGTCAAAATATGTATCCATGAACAAAAATACAGAAAGCCAGCTGTGACAGTGACATGTAATCAACAAGGTGTTAAAATAGTCAGTCAGTAATTGTCATGTAAATAATTATGTAATAATCATGATAATATAGACATAAGGCAGAGAAGAGTTAATGTTCATAAGTGAGTTGGAGTGATTCATTTAATTGTGAAAAAATATTGCAAATGTACAGTTGATTGTAATTCTGTAATAGAATTGTTTATATCAGAACAGATGTGATGTTTTAAAACACTACTGCTTTAGAAAACATATACATATATTTGAGAGAGAGGTGTCAGCAAGAGATTCCAGTGTGAGGTGTGTGTATGTCAGGTGTTGATGTATAAATCATTCTTCAGTGCTTGCTTTTGTTATGGGACAGGGTTGATCAAACTGATGTCTGTTTGTTTATCTCTTTAGCAAACTATTGGTCTCTATTGATTTCTGATGTCTGTTGTCTTTGTGAATGTTTGTTTTTGTCAGAGATATATGCTGTATATATTCCTGTATATATTCAAACCGTGATTGCTCAATGGAAGTTTATGGACATTTTTACAGTAATGTCACCATGTTTTCATATAAGATATTTTACAAGTATGTATAGTTTTCTTGATTTTTATGATTCACATGATATCTCATTTCAGAACAGCTCTTTAACGCTTTCAATCCCTAAAGGTTTGGCTGCAAGTGCCCAATGGTGTAAATAATCATTATAAACAATCACGAGAGCATTACTTTCATGGAGGCTAAATACACAATGGTAGTGATCATTGGGCAAGCCAGATTTCATTAGTATAATCTGAATGTAAAAAGCACGAATACACAGAATGTGGTGGTTGGGATTCTTGGGCAAGATCCAGTGACATATGATATGTTACTTGAGACTACAAGAGTTCAGATTATTGTTGTAGTCAAGATACCTCTCTCCACTCCCATGCCTTTGTGAATGCACTTGTCAAATGTTGCACATGAACAGTCTGATGCTGACTTGTTTTGTTCATTATCTGCCTGACAGGTCACAGAAGAGATTGTAGCAGACTTTACACTACAAGAAACAGAGGTAAGGGTTTTTTCACTTCTCTGTCTGACTCCTTTCTTGACTATCTCTTACACTCCATGTGTCTGTACTAAGTGTTAAGCCACTTGTCACCAAGTAATCATATCAGGTGACTCAGCATAGCTGAATGGATTAACATGCATAAACTTTCTCTTCTGACCATGGCATAGTGGATTCATTTGACACAGTGTGGTCAGTTGGACTTAAATGTTGTCCTCATCCTGGACTTGGGGATGTAAATTACAAGTACCTCAGAATTTTGAGGGTTTTTCCTGATGGTGAAGGACATTGGTAACAGGGAAAGCTAATTTTCTCGCAAAGTCAATCCAGTGCAATCTGTAGTAGCACATCTGCGGGCAATCTGTAGTAGCACATATACGGGCAATCTGTAGTAGCACATATACGGGCAGTCTGTAGTAGCACATATACGGGCAATCTGTAGTAGCACATATATGGGCAATCTGTAGTAGCACATATACGGGCAATCTGTAGTAGCACATATACGGGCAATCTGTAGTAGCACATATACAGGTAATCTGTAGTAGCACATATACGGGCAGTCTGTAGTAGCACATATACGGGCAATCTGTAGTAGCACATATATGGGCAATCTGTAGTAGCACATATACGGGCAATCTGTAGTAGCACATATACGGGCAATCCGTAGTAGCACATATACGGGCAATCTGTAGTAGCACATATACGGGCAATCTGTAGTAGCACATATACGGGCAATCCGTAGTAGCACATATACGGGCAATCCATAGTAGCACATATACGGGCAATCCGTAGTAGCACATATACGGGCAATCCGTAGTAGCACATATATGGGCAATCTGTAGTAGCACATATATGGGCAATCCGTAGTAGCACATATACGGGCAATCCGTAGTAGCACATATACGGGCAATCCGTAGTAGCACATATACGGGCAATCTGTAGTAGCACATATACAGGCAATCCGTAGTAGCACATATACGGGCAATCTGTAGTAGCACATATACGGGCAATCCGTAGTAGCACATATACGGGCAATCTGTAGTAGCACACATACGGGCAATCTGTAGTAGCACATATACGGGCAATTTTCGAGTTCAACGCCAGTGAATACCCAATAAAATGTCACCTGACATTGCTCATTCTGAATTGTTGTAGATCATTTATGTTGTGGCAGCTGATCTTGTCGTAAAACTAGTTTAGTTTTCATGTTCTTGCTTCTGTCATTCTGTTATTTATCGTATCATTGTTCTTGAGAATTAATTGTAGAGTATTTTTATTATCTCATAACATTCTTTGCTTCCTTTTTATGTGTGTAATAAAGTGACCAGGGGCATTGTAGCAATTACTGCTTATATTACTTAGAAGAGAATTGATCAACTAGTTGATGTCATTCTAGTTAAAGCTTATTGTTTCAGTATTATGCTTTATGTATTTCTTTTTTTTTTTAAATGTTATTTATTTAGCAGAATAAATATACTTATACATGATATACTGTTAGTTAAAATTTTTGATGATAAATCTGCTTGTAAGTTAATATGTACATCTATGTTTAAACAATTATTCAATAGTGCTTATCGCCAGCTTCATTGCCACTATGCTAACCATTTCTATAACAGTGCCATGCTCTCTTTCAACTATCAGCTCCAATGCTTATGCTTTGTTAGCATTGTATACATGCTCACATTTGAGGTATTCTAATGATTGCTGCATATATTAACTGTACTGTGGGTGTTGTTGCAGCGTCCCTGTGCTGTGTTGCTATGTCTTTGTGTTGTCATTATCTTCCCTCTTTTTATAATCACTGGAAATAACTCGTGAACACCAAGTCTAGGTCTGATTATGTGGAATGTGGACATATGTAGGGTACTTGAAGAGTGTTCACATATAGACAGTTCTTCCTCCATTATGAGTGATCTGTTGGGTAATCAATAATTGTAGTAGGTTCTAGCATCTACACAATCTTTGTCTGGTTATGTGGATTCTATTAGATTGTGTTGGTTATGTGAAGTTTGGTCTAATATATATGTAGGCATTCCTACATTATGTGAAGCCCGTTAGGTTATGTAGATTACATGAAGTTTCGTGTAACATACAAAGGCATTCCTCCATTATTTTTTAATCTGATTAGGTTATGTGAAGATTGGTCTTATAGATATCTAGGCATTCCTAGATTATGTAGAATCTGTTAGATTATGAAATTACATGAAATTTGATCTAATATATACATAGGGATTCCTACATTATGTGTAATCTATTATATTATTTAAGTTACATGAAATTTGGTCTAACATACAAATTCATTCCTCTGTTATATGGAAACCATTAGATTATGTTGGTTATGTGAATTTTGATCAAATAGATAGCTAGGCATTCTTACTTTATGTGGAATTCATTAGATGATGTAGTTACATAAAATGTAGTCTTATATATACATAGGGATTCCTACATTATGTGGTATCTGTTAGATAATATAGGTTATGTGAAGTTTGGCTAACATATTCAAAGTCATTACTTGATTGTGTGGAATCTGTTAGACTATGTGAAGTATGTGTACAAGCATATAAAAGACTTACTGGATTTCATCAAGCCAGTACTACATCTTCTATGTCCTACTTAGTGTTACACTGTGTAGAGTCTCTAATGCAGGTTGAATGAATTCTCCAGTGGTTTTGAGGTGTCTCTTTGTTAGATTATGTGCCTGTCTGTTCATTTATTTGTATTGTAACCAGCATGTATTGCTGATTGTACATTCTACTACTGTATGTTTGCATTGCTTTTAAAATGGTTTGTCATTTTTCACTTACTACTTTTATAAATGACAGTTGACATGCTGTCATCTTCCTTCTGTTTGTGAAACTATCCTTTATTGTCTTCTTGTTGTTAGACAGACTATATCATGAGCAGATTGGTTATCTGTGGTGATGTCATGAGGACTTCAGGCACACCACACAAGCCACATAGATGATCCTGCTGTTTGTCTTTGGAACTTGAACTTTCCAGTTGTATGACCCTAAACCATGTTGAGCCATGTATAAGACATGGAATACATACCCAGAAGGTAGCAGGTTCAACCCCTACACTGGTTAGTTGGGCTGAAATGTTGGTCCTTGACTTGGGGACGTACATTACAATTACCTCTGAAGTCAGAGTGGGTCCACCTGATGGCAAGGGACACAGGTAATAGGGAAAGCTAATCCACACGCAAAATTGAGCCCCGTGCTATTAGAAGTAGCATGTATGAGTTAAAAGTGAGCGAGCTGCAAAAAAATTAATATACACAGAAGGTAAGAGCGGAATTAGACACATGGAGCTCACATTTACATCTGGAAATGACTAGAGAGAAGTGAACAGAAATAAATGTGTGTACTCAGGACAGGATGTGTTATTCCCAGCCTAAAAGACACTCGTCCAGGCATTGTTATGCCATTCTGTTGTCAGCTGGATGCACATTGTTCATCCATTCAAAGACACAGTTCATAATCGGTCTCCATATGTGTAATAGCTAGACTTTGTATTCTGTCTTATTTTCACTTCCACTAGAAAACAATCATTTGTCTTACTAGACATTCAGAAACTTGGTGGCATAGTGGTTAGTGCACTTGCTGGGCCAGACAGTGAGAAAGTAAAGGCCCCTACTCCATGCCTTGAGGTATATTGGATATATGGAGCTAATCACATATTCTGTAGTCCAATGAGCACTTGATGGATGATATGGTAAAGACCCCTCTTTATGCGAACTGTTCATGACATTTTAGGAGCTTCACACAACGGTTGACTTTGTATGAAACTGAGAATACGAACTGATACAACTACCCTTCTTCTTTTGACCATATTACCTCCATTTTCTGTTTTCTATCTAGTGATTTAATGTGTTTGGAACTAATGTTTTTTGCTATTTTACACTCTGCTTTTGTGCACTTTTTTGTTTAAAAAAGAATAAGAACATGAAACATTAAACAACATTTTAATATTTGAACTCATGCTTTAATATAATCATTGAGCATATAATCATTATCATATCTGACAAAACCAAATACAACTGGTACATGGCCATGTACAATGTTGTTCATGTACTAATGCATGACCCATATCATTATTTTTTTTCTCATGTTACTACTGGTTGGTATTTATAATTAAATATAGTTGGGATTTCCTGTTATAAATATAAGGACAGAAAATGAGTAAATTGTGAGAAAGTATATCACAATTTTTTTGCTTTAGAAAAGAACAGGATCTTTCATCTATAAGTTTATTAGAAGAGGACAAAACCTGTTTGGTTTGCTTTCTCCTTTTTCTGTGTGGACTGTCTGTTAGATTAATTGTAGTCATGTTCAGAGTGGCTGTGTGGCATTGGTGATTATGTCTTTTCACAATCTTCTGTCTCTAGTGCTGCCAATCACGTCTGATACCAATATTCCTCCATGCCATATTGTCAAAGTGTCCAGCATCTTCTCTCTTGGTCATCCCCTGCCTCTATTTCCCACCAACCTTCCCGTTGTGACGATATACTCTAGCTTTCCTCTCCTCATGACATGCTCAAAGAGTGTGCACTGTCTTCTTCTGATGTGAGTAAACAGCTCTCTTTGTGAGTTGACTTCTTTCAAGGTATCTTCATAGCTCTTTCTATCTGAAAATGTATGTACAGAAAAGATTGTACTTTCTGCTCACTCCTTATTGCTGGTTCTTGTGAATAAATTGACTGCATTTAACTAACATATTTCTAAATGTGCATGAAAGGTTGCTTTATGTTCAAAAATGTTAGGTTTGAACACAACAGTATAGTGCATAAATGTCAGGTTTGAACACAACAGTATAGTGCACAAATGTCAGGTTTGAACACAACAGTATATTGCACAAATGTCAGGTTTGAACACAACAGTATAGTGCACACATGTCAGGTCTGAACACTACAGTATAGTGCACAAATGTCAGGTTTGAACACAACAGTATAGTCTTACTTAAATACTGAAATATATTATATTGACTAGGAGATTTTGTGGGTTTAGATGTCTGGAAAAACTAACTAAAAATGTGTGTGTCTTGAGATGGAAAGGTGTCAGTAAATGAATTGAAACATTTCACTAGAGAGGTTGTGGATAGACATGATCACTCTTGCCAGTCAGCAACACACTTGATTATTCTTATATTAGGCATGCAAATATCACATTTTTGTGAATGTATATCATTTTCATTAATATAATTTCATATGTTTATACTCATATCATTAAACATTGATGTCTGATCTAATAAAAAATAGTAATTAAATGCCAGATTAGTGTAGAGGGAACAGTGTACATTGATCTCTGTCTGTTCACCTGCACTGTGGCCTGCTAGCATGTGTTGCCCCTTGTCCCCATGTGCATGTCTGAAGAACTTGCAGTGATGCTATAACCACACTTGTGTTTCAACTGGAATGGCTCTGCAGACAGGTGTTAATACTGGTAGGCTGATTATAAACACAGTTCATGCTTGCAAGTAACTCGTCAACTATACTTTAATCTTTCCTCACTTTCTTGAAGGAGGGACCTGAAGAGGTGGAAATTAACCTGGCTAAACCTGAAACTCTTACAACAGAGGAGGAAATTAAAGAAGTGGAGGAAGAGATTCCAGCTGAAACCACCATAGAGTTCAGAATTGGTGATGAGTTGGTTCAAGTTGCAGAACAGGCACCAGAAGCAGTTGAAGTGTTGGCTGCAGAAATGACAGAAGTGCCTGAGCTTTCAGTTGACACCAGTGTTGAAATAGTTCAGTCTGTGGTTGTGGCTGAGGAGAGAGAGGAAGTGGCTACCATAGTTGAAGAAAAGGAAGAGGAGGTCAGTGAAGAGACTGCTGCAGACATGGAGGTGTATGTGGTTCCAGAGAATTTAGTTGAACAGATTCTGTCTGATGCTTTAATGGAAGCTGTCAAAACAACAGACGTATCAAAAGTCAAAGAAGCAGAAGAAATCACAGAAGAGGAAACAGTTGTTGACAAGGAAGAGCGTGAAGAGATTATACCAGTTACAGAAGAAACTGAAGCCATACATGAGATACTGGAAACTGAACCATTTGTTGAAACAGTAGCGGAAGTGGTCCCGGTTGAGAAGACACAGCTAGAAATTACTCAGCCACAAGAGGAGGAGGTTGAGGAGGTGAGTGAAGTTACACCAACCCAAGTTGAGGAGGTCGAAGAAGGAATTGAGGTCTCTCAGCCAGAAGTTACAGAAGTTGAAGAAGTGACTGAAATTGAGCAGGCTGAAATTAGCCAACCACAAGTGCAGGAGGTTGGAGAGGTCATTGAAATCATTCAACCCCAAGTTGAAGAGGAAATTGAGACAACACAACCACAAGTTGAAGAGGAAATTGAGACAACACAACCCCAAGTTGAAGAGGAAATTGAGACAACACAACCACAAGTTGAAGAGGAAACTATAATACTACAACCACAAATGGAGGAGGTTGAAGAGGAGGTTGAAATCACTCAACCTGAAATTCAAGAAGTAACTGCTGAAATTGAAATCACTCAGCCTGAAATTGAGGAAGTGAAAGAAGAAATTGAAATCACTCCAACTGAAGTTGAAACAATGGAAGAAGAAATTATTCAACCTCAAGTTGAGGAAGTGAAAGAAGAAATTGAGATCACTCAGCCTCAGGTTGAAGTAGTAGAAGAAGAACTTGTGCTCACTGTAAGTGAAGTTGAAGAAGTGAAAGAAGAAATTGAAATAATTCAGCCTCAAGTTGAAGAAGTGGAAGAAGAAATTAAACTCACTCTTCCTGAAGTTGAAACACTGGAGGAAGAAATTGAAATCACCCAACCTCAAGTTGAAGAAGTGGAGGAAGAAATTGAAATAACTCAGCCTGAAATTGAGGAAGTGAAAGAAGAAATTGAAATAACTCAGCCTGAAGTTGAAGAAGTAATAGAAGAAATAGAATTCACTGTAAGTGAAGTCGAGGAAGTGAAAGAAGAAATTGAAATCACCCAACCTCAAGTTGAAGAAGTGGAGGAAGAAATTGAACTCACTCTTCCTGAAGTTGAAACAGTGGAGGAAGAAATTGAAATCACCCAACCTCAAGATGAAGAAGTGGAGGAAGAAATTGAAATAACTCAGCCTGAAATTGAGGAAGTGAAAGAAGAAATAGAATTCACTGTAAGTGAAGTCGAGGAAGTGAAAGAAGAAATTGAAATCACCCAACCTCAAGTTGAAGAAGTGGAGGAAGAAATTGAACTCACTCTTCCTGAAGTTGAAACAGTGGAGGAAGAAATTGAAATCACCCAACCTCAAATTGAAGAAGTGGAGGAAGAAATTGAAATAACTCAGCCTGAAATTGAGGAAGTGAAAGAAGAAATTGAAATAGCTCAGCCTGAAATTGAGGAAGTGAAAGAAGAAATAGAATTCACTGTAAGTGAGGTCAAGGAAGTGAAAGAAGAAATAGAATTCACTGTAAGTGGAGTGGAAGAAGTGAAAGAAGAAATTGAAATAACTCAGCCTGAAGTTGAGGAAGTGAAAGAAGAAATAGAATTCACTGTAAGTGAGGTCGAGGAAGTGAAAGAAGAAATAGAATTCACTGTAAGTGAAGAGGAAGAAGTGAAAGAAGAAATACAATTCACTGTAAGTGAAGTTGAAGAAGTGAAAGAAGAAATTGAAATAACTCAGCCTCAAGTTGATGAAGTGGAAGAAGAAATTGAAATCACTCTACCTGAAGCTGAAACAGTGGAAGAAGAAATTGAAATCACCCAACCTCAAGTTGAAAAAGTGGAGGAAGAAATTGAAATTAAAGAAGTGAAAGAAGAAATCGAAATAACTCAGCCTCAAATAGAAGTTGAAGAACAAATTATTCAACCTCAAGTTGAGGAAGTGGAAGAAGAAATTGAAATCACTCTGCCTGAAATTGAAAAAGTGAAAGAAGAAATAACTCAGCCAGAAATTGAGGAAGTGAAAGAAGAAATAGAAGTCATTGTAAGTGCAGTTGAAGAAGTGAAAGAAGAATTTGAAGTCACTCAACCTCAAGTTGAAGAAGTGAAAGAAGAAATTGAAATCACTCCAACTGAAGTTGAAGAAGTTAAAGAAGAAATTGAAATCACACAACCTCAAGTTGAAGAAGTGGAGGAAGAAATTGAGATAACTCAGCCAGAAATTGAGGAAGTGAAAGAAGAAATAGAATTTACTGTAAGTGAAGTGGAAGAAGTGAAAGAAGAAGTAGAATTCACTGTAGGTGAAGTTGAAGAAGTGAGAGAAGAAATTCAAATCACTCTACCTGAAGTTGAAACAGTAGAAGAAGAAATTGAAATCACCCAACCTCATGTTGAAGAAGTGAAGGCAGAAATTGAAATAACTCAGCCTGAAATTGAGGAAGTGAAAGAAGAAATAGAAATCACTGTAAGTGAAATTGAAGAAGTTAAAGAAGAAATTGAAATCACTCAGCCAGAAATAGAAGAAGTTGAAGAAGAAATTATTCAACCTCAAGTTGAGGAAGTGGAGGAAGAAATTGAAATATCTTTGCCTGAAATTGAAAAAGTGGAACAAGAAATAACTCAGCCTGAAGTTGAGGAAGTGAAAGAAGAAATAGAATTCACTGTAAGTGAAGTTGAAGAAGTGAAAGAAGAAATTGAAATCACTCAACCTCAGTTTGAAGAACTGAAAGAAGAAGTAGAATTCACTGTAGGTGAAGTCAGAGAAGTGGAAGAAGAAATTGAAATCATTCTACCTGCAGTTGAAACAGTAGAAGAAGAAATTGAAATCACCCAACCTCAAGCTGAAGAATTGGAGGAAGAAATTGAAATAACTCAGCCTGAAGTTGAAGAAGTGGAAGAAGAAATTGAAATCACTAAGCCTCAAGTTGAAGAAGTGGAGGAAGAAATTGAATTCATTTCAAGTGAAGTAGAAGAAGTGAAAGAGGAAATTGAATTCACTGTAAGTGAAGTAGAAGAAGTTAAAGAAGAAATTGAAATCACTCTACCTGAAGTTGAAACAGTGGAGGAAGAAATTGAAATCACTCAGCCTAAAGTTGAGGAAGTGGAAGAAGTAATTGAAATCACTCAGTCTCAAGTTGAAGAAGTGGAAGAAGAAATTGAAATCACTCAGCCTCAAGTTGAGGAAGTTGAAGTAGAAATTGAAATCACTCAGCCTCAAGTTGAAGAAGTGAAAGAAGAAGTTGAAGTAAGAGAACTTCCAACTAAGACCGTGGAACATGTTGATACAGATAAGAAGAGTGAGTTGCTGATTGAATATATTGATGCAGATAAAGACATTGATGAAAGTGAGAAAGTGTTCACATTTAGTGAGGCAGAAATTACTGTTGAAGAATTCAGTAGACCAGATGAAGCAGTAGAAGCTGAAATCATGTTGGAACCACATAAAGAAGACCAACTAATTGTAGCTAAGATAGAAGAAGATTCTCTCCAGCCAACAGACACAACTGCAGACTTGATCTTGTCAACTGAAGCCCTTCCTTCGGTGGAAGAACTTGACCAGCTGGATACAGCTGTTCCCACCACAGTCGAGGTCATTTCTGACTTCACAATTACTCCTTCACAAGCGCCATCTGAAGATGTTGAGAGGGAGCTTACCTTGAGAGAAGAAGCCCCTGAGGAAGTGGAAGTTGGGAGGACTGTAGAGGTGGGTTTGCAGTGAAATTATTGCGTGCAAACTATCACGAGTTCTCACCACCATTGACTGTCTGTCTATGCAGTATTGCAGAAGCTATTGACTATGTCCATCACCACCATTGACTGTCTGTCTATGCAGTATTGCAGAAGCTATTGACTATGTCCATCACCACCATTGACTGTCTGTCTATGCAGTATTGCAGAAGCTATTGACTGTCCATCACCACCATTGACTGTCTGTCTATGCAGTATTGCAGAAGCTATTGACTATGTCCATCACCACCATTGACTGTCTGTCTGTGCAGTATTGCAGAAGCTATTGACTATGTCCATCACCACCATTGACTGTCTGTCTATGCAGTATTGCAGAAGCTGTTGACTATATCCATCACCACCATTGACTGTCTGTCTGTGCAGTATTGCAGAAGCTATTGACTATGTCCATCACCACCATTGACTGTCTGTCTATGCAGTATTGCAGAAACTATTGGCTATGTCCAACATGACCATTGACTTTCAGTAAACAGATTAGTGGTACAGTGTTAACATACCTGCTTACAGGGGCAACAGTTGGAGTTAGTCCGCTATGAGGTACTGGTATTGTCTTAGCTTTGGTTGGCATATATTCACAGTCTTAGTGTAGTTATACCAACATAGAATACAAGCAATACAATGCAGGCAATTGAGCATTGTAGGGTACATAAGGAAATGAAAGTAAAGATGGTAATGTTTGCTAAGTAAGCTGTATACAGATGGTCAGCATCACCTAATGGATGAAGTATTGATGAACTATTAGGGTAGATGATGGAAGACATGACTGTACATGCCAGTCTTTGAGGGTGACTTAGTGGCATAACTGGTGTTGATAAATTTGGGCTACATATTATGGTGATGTTGAAGAACAAAATGTGTACTTCAAAACATGCTGAAATAAAGAAGTTAAACTATTGTGAATGTTTAACTCTACAAACTGTATACAGTCCTAAAGACGCTACCTGAAATGTCTTCTTATAGTATCAGACCAGAATGTTTGCCACTTCAAGTGGTGTGTATTATACTATAAGTCACACAAGAAATTAGAATGTAGATATCCAGTTCTTATTTGAAATAAGTGTTTATGTTTTTTTCTCAACGAAAGGAGATCAGTGGTTTCTTTCAAATATCAGAGAATTGAAACACAGTTAAAATATAACATACAGTCATAGTGTTAATTTTGTTGTAGTAATGTTGAAATAGGGAAATAGTAGTTAAATAGGGAATATATCTAAAGTGGTTTATCAAACAAAAGTAATTAATTCATGAATAATAATCAATCAGAAATAGCAAAATTACTTTAGAGAATTACACTTAAGAAGAACTCCTTTAGAGATTATAGATTAATCTATCTAAATTTAACA
Source organism: Cepaea hortensis (assembly GCA_963921405.1). NCBI lineage: Eukaryota > Metazoa > Mollusca > Gastropoda > Stylommatophora > Helicidae > Cepaea > Cepaea hortensis. Next base: position 37,395,542 of record OY992879.1, read on the forward strand.
AGTCCTTTAGAGATAATAGAGTATTCTATCTAAACTTAAGAAAGTCCTTTAGAGGTTAAACTAAACCTGTGAAGTTCTATTGAGATTAAATTAAACTGAAGAATAGCTTCTTTAGAGATTAATAAACTTGAGAACTCCTCCTTTAGAGATGATAGTAAACCAAATTATCACCTACTTAGAAGTAAGATAAAATAAATCATCTTTTAAAGAAGACAGTAAACTTCAGTAACTAGGTTTTGAGTGAGACCGGTTTAATGTACAAGCATATATATATATATATATATATATATATATAGGAAACTGACTTTACAAGCTAAGTAAGTTATTTGTTCACAAACTATGCTTATGTTTCTAGTGTGCAAGTCAAACCATGTTATTACCCTTTTGTTTATCAGTTGGTAGGTTTACTTTGAAGAATATAAACCTAAAGTAAAACAGTTGCAGTGTGCAGGTATACTATACTCATTTAGACTAAATGGAATATATTAAGTGGATTGCCTGGCATCTAACTAGAGGATGGAAGCCATTAGTTCAATTATTTTCCTAGCATAGTATACAGGAATGTTAGTTTACTCATTCCCAAGCTTTCATTTGTAATTATAAATAGACAAATCAAATCAAATCAAATCAACTTTATTAGGGTCACAAATTGGGCGCGCAGGCCCGTCTTACATTCGGCCCTTCCAATCACTCGTCTTTCGTTCATCAAGAGCATTATACATTTACATAGGAAGATAAAATAAACATTGTGAAATGAATGTTGTAAACATAAACAAGGCTAATTACCATGTTATGAAGCCCATCTCCCACCTATCCATACATCACCCCACCCACACAACACCCCCACCTACCCACACACACGCGCACCAAGGGACACATACACACCCCCACCTACCGACACACACGCACACCAAGGGACACATACATACCCCACCAACCGATCCATCCCCCTCCCGCACATCCCCCACCCACACACACTGCCCTCACCTGATCCCCCAACCAAAACACACTCGCCACCCACAAACATTCCCCCACCAACCCACACATCCTACGCCCATCCACATACTACCCCACACATCCTCTCCCCACCCACACCTCAAACCACCCATCCCCCAGCCACATCTCCATCGACAACATATTCCCCACCCATGTTAGACAGACCGTAACAGCCTTCCTTTTCTCTATGAAGAAGAAATCATCATGGACTGAGTATTTTGACCAATGGCTGTGAGATTGGTAGTTTCAAACATTGAAACTAGCTAGAGGGTGTTAGATTGGTAGTTTCAAACATTGAAACTAGCTAGAGGGTGTTAGATTGGTAGTTTCAAACATTGAAACTAGCTAGAGGGTGTTAGATTGGTAGTTTCAAACATTGAAACTAGCTAGAGGGTGTTAGATTGGTAGTTTCAAACATTGAAACTAGCTAGAGGGTGTTAGATTGGTAGTTTCAAACATTGAAACTAGCTAGAGGGTGTTAGATTGGTAGTTTCATACATTGAAACTAGCTAGAGGGTGTTAGATTGGTAGTTTCATACATTGAAACTAGCTAGAGGGTGTTAGATTGGTAGTTTCATACATTGAAACTACCTAGAAAGTGTTAGATTAGTAGTTTCATACATTAAAACTACCTAGGAAGTGTTAGGTTGGTAGTTTCAAACATTGAAACCAGCTAGAAAGTGTTAGATTAGTAGTTTCATACATTGAAACCAGCTAGAAAGTGTTAGATTGGTAGTTTCATACATTGAAACTACCTAGAAAGTGTTAGATTAGTAGTTTCATACATTGAAACTACCTAGGAAGTGTTAGGTTGGTAGTTTCAAACATTGAAACTACCTATAAAGGGTTAGATTGGTAGTTTCATACATTGAAACTAGCTAGAAAGTTCAAGTATACATTTGCTTAGAGAACACATGTTGTAATCCCTGCTTCCCTAGCTCATTCACTCCCATATAGTTTCCCTATTTCAGATGGTTTCCCCCACCCTTACTTCACAAACCATGTAATTGTACCTAGTGTTCAGATAGGTCACACCTAGTTATGTGCATAATGCATATTTCATGATTTAATTTGTTAAAACAGCTGAGGATCATCTCACAGCAACATCTCATTCTCACATACTCAGGGCTGTCTGTAATCAGATGCAGTGCTTCATGTACATACCTTCCAACGCAGTGGTGCTGGCTCCAATTCCCAGCAGTTGCCACGTTTAAAGTTTTAATCATGATGATTCTGGGGATCCAGCCTCAACAGATGGGTACCAATAATTTCTCTGGGAAAGACAACTTACCAGGCAAAATACTGACTCTATCACCTGGCTGTGCTGTTTCAGCACCACACATGTGCCCATGTCCCCAAGATGCCTTCATGGCATGTGCTGTCTGCTCAGCATACATTTCCCCAGGATGCTTTCATGGCATGTGCTGTCTGCTCAGCACACATTTGCCCATGTCCCCAATATGCCTTCATGGCATGTGCTGTCTGCTCAGCACACATTTGCCCAGTGGCGCTTATTTATACATGTATGAGGCTAGAGCAGATTGTTTATACATGTATGGGGCTTGAATCATATGTCAAATACACCTCAGTGCATGTTAAAAAGTGTTTTTACATTGTTGTTGACATACATTGAGCATTTGCAAACATGTCAAAGATGGATATTCCTACACAGACACATCTGATGTTGATTATGTTTTATCAATCATCTTGTCTCTGGTTATAGTTTGTAATAACATGACTGTTATTGTAGAACATTAGATTTGATATTCTAGAACAGATGAATAATTTAGATGCTTGCTGTTTTAGAGCAGAATGTGTTCATAGACACACTGCAGCTAGTCCGCGGTCATAACAAGCATCATCAATATTGTCATTCTAACATGATCATTTTCTCATTAGTCTTTCATGTTAACCCCGTCTCTTTGTCACAGTTGTAACATGCTTCATCAATATTGTCATTCTAATGTACACTGTCTGTGATCATTTTCTTATTAGTCTTTCATTTTAACCCATTCTGTTTTTCCTGTTGTCATTTGTCATCACAGTTTAACATATTATTTATTTCATGCTTTTATTAGCCATTTCATTTTATTCCAGTGGTAAACACTGTAGACACGTTGCTGTATTTAGTTAGTTATTTTCATGTTCATGTACAGTTGGATACAGTCTCAACAGAACAAGTAAATATAGCATCATACTTTGTATGTGTAATGAAACATTCACCTATGTACAGTTGGATACGGTCTCGATGAAACAAGTAAATATTCAGCATTCTCTGTACATGTAATGAACCATTCACCTATGTACAGTTGGATACAGTCTCAATGAAACAAGTAAATATTCGGCATACTCTGTACATGTAATGAAACATTCACAGAGCTTGCTCCATGCTGACATGGTCCAGTCCTTCTACCCCACATTCCAAGGGTCATGGGTTCATTTTATGACTCTGTCATTTGGTTTAAAAGTGCATTTGTTGTGCTCTGTGCAGCACTTTCAACTGGTGGAGAGAGACTTAGCCAGATGGAATGAAACCCGGTGCAATGAAGTTGAAACTCTTGCCTGTAACCCCATTTTATGATGATGTTTACTGATATGATTGACAAGCTTTGCTGTCATGATGGCGAAGCATGAACTGTAGTCATGGACATGCCAGGTTCTACAGCCACACATGCTGTCTGTATGTGTACTTGTGATATGGCAGTCAGATGTTGCCAGCTGTTAGTTTAGTCATGTGTTTGATCAGTCATGCAGAGCTGTCACAGAATCTGTAACAAGGGTTTTGAAGTGCTCGATAGAACCTACATTGTTGTATGCATTTATAACGTGAACAATAGGCAGACACACTGAAAGACATCTAGTGGCAGTGGAAATGTGGTTTCTGAGGGATATGCAACAAATACTGTGGACGGACATAAAAACAGATTGGGCAGTTTCTTTCAGGAAACAAATGAATGCTGTAAATTGATTAGAGAAATTAGATGTAGATTGTAAAGTTTTTGTGGGATATATTATAAGGAGACATCAACTTGAAAACCTTGTGACAACGGGAAAGATGCAAGGATAAAGAGCAAGGGGAAGACAAAGACATGAATACCTGGATGGCTAGGCCTCATAATTCAATTGGGACAAGAACACAGCCCTGATGCAAACCCTGGTGATTGTCTGAGACGGTGAACCAATGACCTCCCAAGCTTATTGTCGTGACATATGATGATGATGAAAAAGTGTGCTATGGTCAACATGACAAGTATAGATTAATGACACTGTGAATATTCTCCTGTGAAGTAGTTATAACTGTATGCGTTTCACTTGTAGAACAAGGCACTGGGAGCCAGTAGGTGTTTCTTTTACATGTTCTTAAAAACGGATGTGTGGTCAGATTGCTCTGATATGCTCCGACTCAATGCACAAATAAAAGTGCTTAAAAGGTTTAAAAGTCACGAGGATCAACTTTATCGCCCCAGGTTTGATCCTACATGGCTCTCTCTTTCCAATGACAACCACCAGGAGTCTCTGAAAACATTGCACTCATAAACTAAATGACGTGGCAGGTAGCTTGACCACTTGGTCACAGAGATTCCCTAAATGTAAGAATCCCACTTGATATGTTGGTTGGCACACACGATTAATAGCCAATCACAGATGGTGCCTAGCCTGGGAGAGATAGAGTTAATGACCTGACTGTTGCTTTTCATAGAAACCTGAGCCAGTATCAGAGGAAATCTCAGTGGATGTGACCTTTGCTCCCAAGCTTCTGTCACAGCTGGCAAATCAAGAAGTTGATGAAGGTGAAACTGTGACCCTGCAGATTACAGCCACCGGAGCTCCCAAACCACAAGTGACATGGTAAGTACAATCTGAGCTCACACAGGCTTGAGGCTAGTTCACCTTGTATAGACCAATGTCTTGCAGAGTATTGAAGCTGCCATCATCATCATCCCTTCCTCTGCAGGAGGAGGAGGAAAATGAGAAGGCCGTTACCTAATGTCACTGTTAGCAAAGTTATATAATTTGTTAGTTATTTTTTCTTCTCTTCATCCTTCTCCTTTTCTTCTTCTTCTTTGTCTTCTTGTGATCGCTGTCTTTGATGATTATACCATCAAGGAGTTTTCATGATGAACTTTCATGATCTCTTTCTTAAAGAATTTGATTTCATAATTGTCCCCCTTTTAACATATGTCTTTTTTTTTTCATGTTCAGGCACTCCACAGTGGGATAGTATTCAGAGCAATATGGTTCACTCACTTTCTAGCCACAGTCTTGCATAGTCATTATTAGTTACAAATGTGAATTATAAACTGTCTGTTACCAATGACATATTTTCTCTCTCTGAAAGGTTCCGTGATGATGTGGAGATAACTCCTGATGACCGTCATGAAATAACAGAAGTAGACACTGACTACACACTGACAATTAGAGATGTGACAGAACAGGATGATGCAGAGTACACAGTCACTCTGACCAATCCAGCAGGAAGCGTGTCTTCTGCAGCTGACATTATTGTCAACCTTGTTGGTAAGTCATAGAAGGTTGTGTATATCAGGTTTTTAAACAAATATTACTATAAACTCCTATCAAGTTGTAACTTGTGTAACTCCATACTAGGGTACAGAGAGTACATGCATATCATGATTACAACTCATAGAGCATGCTGAGAAGGGTGAGGACAAAGCATGCTTTGTGTAGAGTGCATGTTTTAGTTTAAAAATTAAAGATAAGGAGCATCTGTTGGATCTTTTTCTATGGACATACTGGTGTGTTAGGAAATTGGTTGACAGACATTGGCTGGGACTGCACTTCTGGGTGGAGTATTGATGCACAATAAGGTAGACGTGGTCAGCGCCATTTGGGATCATGTGTATGGTGTTGAAGTACAGGTGCAACCATCACGGCCTGGAGAGAATGGTTTGGCAGGGAGTGACTAGGGGATCTGGCTGACACTTAGTACTCTGAGGAAAGGCCAGACGGACACATAAACAAATGGCAGCAAGTAAACTGTAATGGTTTCTACTTACTATTATGTTGTGGCTTTTAGAGATATGGTGACCCGTTCTCTTTCTTGCCGATTTATTTTCTTTTTCTCTAAATGAAGTTTAAGAATTCATGTTAGAAATATCAAGCTGCTTTCTCCAGAGATTAATGCATTTAATAACAAATGACAAGTCCTTGCAAAGATATCTTGTGTTGACTGTTTTTATTTATGTTTCTTCCACTTCTAGGCACTGCACCATCATTTGTGTCAACTCTGAAGGACACCACAGTGGACATCTCAAGGACAGTCGTACTTGAAGCCACGTTCACAGGTGAACCATTACCTGAAGTCACCTGGCTCTTCAATGGCCAGACTGTAACAGACACACGATACAGGTCAGTTATATCTACATACATCACTGGCCACATCAATAACTGAAGCTTTTGTGAGTTTGTTTATGAGCACTTTCAATGTACACAGATACCTCTGAAGTTGGAGTGGATTTGTTTGCCTGATGGTGAGGGACACTGATAATAGGGAAAGTTAATCCACACACAAAATTCAGTCCATGCTATTAGAAGAAGTGTGTCTGGACTATGCTTGAGTTCAAAGCAAGCAAACGCAAAACAACAAATGTCACACAGATAATTTCATAAGTGCTCAGTCTCCTTCCATAGATCATGCCAGGAGATTCTGAGTACAGTGCATGAACTCCATAACATCGCCAATCATTCCAGTATTTGATGCCAGAATTACACATGCTATAAATATGTTGTTTGTAGGTAGGTTTCATCATGTGTAGTAGCACATTTGACCTACCCTGTTTATTTCAAACTGCTGAGGGATTGTTAACCTGCATAATGTGCATGTGGTGTTTTGACTGTGTCTGAGAAGTCTGGACATCTGATACACTCCCCAGGATCAGGGGTATGGGGGAGTTTGCAATACTTGTCATATTTTGTCAGATTCCATACGATCCTCATGGAGTGTTGAACCAGGTCTGTTAGACAACAGATGGATGACATAACCCTGGGCCACAGTGCTCTCAGGAATTCATTTATTATAGGAAATACCTGTAAAAAACAGTCCCTGCCAATATGTCGTTGATATACTAGAGGACAATTAATGTATGCTTGTAAAAGTACATTTAGAATTGACATGAGTTTTACAAGCATTTTACAAATATTGATATCAAGTTAATTTTGTTACTGGATGCGGTTTGAAAAGATAATTGAGCTTCTATTCATACATTGATCACATTTAACAAAATAAATAACACAAAGACCTTGTATTTATTTAGGGCATAGGAATTGCGTTACAATGTGCACAACCATTGATTGTAATTGAATTTGTCCATCACATCTAGTGTGGCACTCTGCATAATTTGGGAAGCCCTGTTGAAAGCCATTCTGACATTGTTGTTGGCTAATATTTTATTTTGCTTTAAAATCAACATGCTCTATGTTCACTGTTTCTGATTTGTATCATCTTTACATTTATAACCTTATTCCTTGCTTTGTTGTTTTCCAGAATTGAGAGCATTGATAATATCGTGAGGCTGACCATAGACAAAGCTGAGTCTATAGATGCTGGAGTGTTCACCGTCACACTTAAGAACAAACACGGCACCATCTCCAGCTCTGCCGAAGTCAGTGTCAACTTCCAGGCACCACACTTCACACAGCCTCTATCTGACATCCCTGTCAGGGTCAGGGACACTGCTGACCTGTACTGTGAGGTAGTGGGCAAACCGCGTCCGGAAGTTGAATGGCTGGCTGGCGACGTCCCTGTCAGAGAAGGGCCCAAGTATAAGATGGTTTATAAAGACACTGCCGCGTCTCTGAGGATCTTAAATGTTACCCAGGAAGATGCTCAAGTCACCTACACATGCAAGGCCACGAACATCGCAGGAGATGCCACCACACACGCCAGACTTCTGCCACAAGGTTTGTCCTATATTCACAGCATGACAGACCCTTCACCCTGCCTTTTATCTAACAGAAGTGTATGACCATGCTAGCATGATTTGCACTTTTATTATCATTTGTGTCACTGTGCTGCTAGCTTATCCGTCACACAACTAGTTAGCACAGATAAGTATTAACATCACGTCACTTGCCTAACAGTGGACTCATCCACATGTCACCAACCACCATCACATTGCCATTAAGGTACAGTTTATGATCTCAGTGTCATCATCATCATCAGGATGTTACTCAAATCACAGAGGCTCTCTATCCTTCAATAGTTGCCCTGCCACATACATCTTCATACCTAGTTAGTTGCATATCCTTTACAGGATGTCACAGTCAACACCAGCATTTGTTGGCTGTTTGTGGTTTCTTGGCAAGTTTACGTTCAGTAGTTTGCCATTGCTTTCTGAACAACCAGCACTCATACCATTTTATAAAAACCAACACAAAGTGGTCTGCTGCCAAATTGCTTCAGCATTTCTAACTGCGTCCCTAAGCCCTTTGCCACAGAGCCTCATTCCTAGGCTATCTTTAACATCCTTAGCATATCATACATATGTTCCAGCAACCAGATAGATTAATGGAAACACAGGACGATTATGGATTCCTTGCCATCCTTTCTCTTCCCACTCCTTACCCACTGCATTTTGGTTGTATGCCCAGGGCAATTTCAAAATTAGTGAAACTCAGCTGTCTCTGGGCAGTCATCTTGTCTTTAGCCTGGAAGCTCACTACATCCAACAGTATTTGCCAGCAAATTAAGATCTCCTTTAACTGTAGTCAGTTATGTTAACATTATTGTTGGATGCCCAAGGAAGTTAACATCTCCCTTAACTGTAGTCAATCAGTTTAAAGTGCAAACACCCATATTGTTCATGTGTAGGTGTTTCCAAATCATAAACTCCACCTCCTGTGCCAGTGGCCTGTTGCGTGTGTTCTCATTTATTATTCTGACTTGATATAACGGGAAGAAAATGCAAGAGCTTGCATGAGTGTTCACCTGCTGCACTGTTATATTTTGCCATGTGGCTGATGCTGTCTTTAAGATATTTCTGCTTGGTTGACATATTATGCTTTAATATATCAGTCTCCTGCTGTTGTTGAAATAGTGTACTCAACTATACAATTATTATTGGATGCCCAGGGAAGTTTCAAATTAACACCTCCCTTAACTATAGTCAGTTATGTTAACATTATTGTTGGATGCCCAGGGAAATTTCAAGTTAACACCCCCTTTAACTGTAGTCGGTTATGTTAACATTATTGTTGGATGCCCAGGGAAGTTAACATCTCCCTTAACTGTAGTCAGTTATGTTAGCATTTTTGTTGGGTGCCCAGGGAATTTTCAAGTTAACATCTCCCTTAACTGTAGTCAGTTATGTTAGTATTATTGTTGGGTGCCCAGGGAAGTTTCAAGTTAACACCTCCCTTAACTGTAGTCAGTACCAATTAACAGTTATAATGTTGCCTTTTTTTACATCCAGTGTCAACATTATTATTAGCATTGAATTCTGTTATCAGTGTTTTTTCTGTTTTTTTTTAGAATCCTTTATGTTAGTTTTCATGTGGCCTTTGTATCAATAATGTTGTTGTAGATTCAGTTTAGCTCTCACTTTTGCGGCTGATATTTTATGAATCATTGTTGCCACACAGATTTCATTGTTTATGTTGCTTATATATGTTTATCATAAGACTGTGATAGCATAGTGTAAGAATCCAGTCACCTAACCTCATAATTCTATGACCTTGTATTCTGACACCACATACGGCTGTTTATGCCATGGATTTGCCTTGACCTGTAAGTCCAAGATGGCAGTTGTTGTCCACTTTATTCTCACCCATGCCAGCCCAGTGGTCCCGGGTTTAAATCCTCCATGAACCAGAGATTTTTGTTCATCACCGCATGGCTGTGAGGTCTAACAAGGCTTATAGTGGGTAAAAGTTGAAAAAAGGCCATGTCCTCGTACATGTATTAGCCCCATGTTTATATAGAGCACTTGATGGGTCATGCAGTCAGTATCAAGCCGGCCACCTTGTCTTCCCAGGACATTTCCTGGTACCATGTTAGGCTAGGCCAAGCTGGCAGCCATGGCCAGTTTTTTTAAAATCCACCTTGAGGGGGATTTGAACATAATACCACGGGGCTGGCAAGCAAGTGTGCTGTAGCTGCTCCCATAGAGTGGGTATTACACATGTATTCTGGGAAGTGACACTGAACACATGACCCACTGAGAACTGGTGGGTCTAGAAATGTCAGTCTAGCACCATATACCTAAGACTGCATATGACATAAAGACTTGGCCTCTAACAAATCTTTAAAAAACTAATTTAGTGAAACCATAACATAAGGATTCAATCAGTTCACAGACCTGGGCACTTTACTAACAACAACATAAGGAAGATGTTGTACTGTTTGTGTGTGTGTGTGTGCCTATCCTGTGCATATTCTATTTACACGACATCGCTGTCAACACCAGTATTTTACTGCTGTTGTTGAAGTCTTTTGCGAGTTTACGGTCAGTAGTTTGCCATTGCTTTCTGAATGACCAGCTCCCATACCAACACGTTAAAACCCAGTGCAATGCAGTCTGTTGCCAAATAGGTTGCAGCTGTGTCTCGAACATTGGTTTAAAAAATCGCGTTCATAAGCGCTTATCCACAGAGACCTGCTGTACTGTGTTAACATGTAGAATAGTTCCAGCCAGAACAGAACTCTACCAGATTAAGAATGTTTTATATGGGAACATTTGATAGATTTTGATATCAGGAAATTTTGAGAGGATGATAGACTGAGAGAAGACATAGAAATACAACATAAGACGGTCGGGCATAAAGGCTTGAAGAAATAAGTGTATTAGCAATTACTGGCAGGATGTGGGTGGTAATGACAACCTGTGTCATATGACATATACCATCACTAGAACAAATACAAACAAACAAAAAGGCTTATGAGAGTATTACACTGGGCTTGATTATTCCCCTGTGTAGTAACGAATGATAATTAATCACTTGCACAATGTAACATGATAATTCCCCTGTGTAGTAACGAATGATAATTGATCACTTACACAATGTAACATGATAATTCCCCTGTGTAGTAACGAATGATAATTGATCACTTACACAATGTAACATGATAATTCCCCTGTGTAGTAACAAATGATAATTGATCACTTACACAATGTAACATGATAATTCCCCTGTGTAGTAACGAATGATAATTAATCACTTACACAATGTAACATGATAATTCCCCTGTGTAGTAACGAATGATAATTGATCACTTACACAATGTAACATGATAATTCCCCTGTGTAGTAATAAATGTTAATTGATCATTTACACATAGTAACATGATAATTCCCCTGTGTAGTAATAAATGTTAAGTGATCATTTACACATAGTAACATGATAATTCCCCTGTGTAGTAACACATGTTAATTAATCACTTACACATAGTAACATGATAATTCCACTGTGTAGTAACACATGTTAATTGATCACTTAAACATAGTAACATGATAATTCCCCTGTGTAGTAACACATGTTAATTGATCACTTACACATAGTAACATGATAATTTCCCGGTGTAGTAACAGATGTTAATTGATCACGTACACAAGGTAACATGCTAATTCCCTTGTTTAGTAACAAATGATAATTGATCTCTTACACATAGTAACATGATAATTTCCTTGTGTAGTAATAAATGTTAATTGATCATTTACACATAGTAACATGATAATTCCCCTGAGTAGTAATAAATGTTAATTGATCATTTACACATAGTAACATGATAATTTCCCTGTGTAGTAATGAATGATAATTGATCACTTACACAATGTAACATGATAATTCCCCTGTGTAGTAACAAATGTTAATTAATCACTTACACATAGTAACATGATAATTCCCCTGTGTAGTAACAAATGTTAATTGATCACTTTCACAATGTAACATGATAACTCCCCTGTGTAGTAACAAATGTGAATTGATCACTTAAACCTAGTAATATGATAAATCAAGCAAACCCATAGACACACTTTCATAATCCTTTTGTTTAAAATTTACTTGAAAGCTCAGTTGTCACATTAGATTTTATTTCATTGCAACAGTTTAATTGTGTCTAACATTATAATAGTAACATTATTTCTATATTTAAGAGATTGAAGCTCGGTTGTTATATTTAGATTTTATTTCATTTTAGATTTTTAAATCTAATTTTTTATAAGTTAACTGTATCTAACACAGTTTGTAAATAAGTGCTTGTAAAGGTAACATTATATTTAAGTTTAATTTATCTAATGTTTGAATAAGAAAGACACACAATAGATTGCATGATTTATTGCCTGGCATATTTTGCTGCATCTCGTCAGGTACATACTGCAGAATTCATACAACATAAAGTAAAATGACTAGATAAATCCTTCAAGCTGAAATATACACATGTTCGCACAATATTACCATGGTAATTTTAAACTAACATGTCTTTCTGTTTGCACGAAACTGGCTTATGTAGATTGATCATTATGGCTTCTGCAAACATTAACAAGCGACTATTTTATAAAATAGTATAATATAAATATAATTATAACATTTATAAAATAATCGCTTGTTAAAGTTTGCAGAAGCCATAATGATCAATTTACATAGGCCATTTTTGTGCAAACAGAAAGACATGTTAGTCAGTTTAAAATTACCGTGGTAGACAATTGACAATACTGTGTGAACATACGTATATTTCAGCTTGATTGATTTATCTAGTCATTTTACTTTATGTTGTGTGAATTCTGCAGTATGTACCTGATGAGATGCAGCGAAATATGCCAGGCAATAAATCGTGTAATCTGTTCGTGTCTTCATTATTCAAATTCACTTCGGAAAAACATTGTTTTGATTATCTAATGTTGCTTGTAAGGCACCGTTCTCTCTATATTTCTGTTTAATGTTATCCATTGTTGCTTCAATCGGCACAATTCTCACTCTGTTTTCTGGACATTTCTGTTTATGATTGTCACTTTATAAAAACAGCAGTATCCTAACCTAGCCAGCATTATTTATCACCATTTTACTTCGGCTGAGGACAAGTCCTTAGGTGCTCAGATCCTCAACACCCCCCTCCCCCCCAATTACATATCAGCGTCCAGCGGTGGCTAATAGTGCCGGTACTGTGTTGTTTGACGAGGCCCCTCATTCTGTCAATGTACCTCTGGTATCTATGGCCTAGAAAGTTCTAACTTCCAAGTCTCTCATTCTGGACTGTTGTTCAGTGACCCTCAGAACTGAATTCTTTCCAGTGAAATCATGCTTGTGTCATTTTGGTGCACTGATTATATAAATAATGCCACTTGGTTACAGGTAAGGTACACTTACAGTTGTAATCATTTCATGTTGCCTTTTCAAGCCTGGAGCACTTGCTCATGTTTGTGTCTTCCAGATTGATGTCTCAGTTGTTCATAATCATTAAGGTGTCTCTGTCTTTTTATTGATTCACCTGATACTTTGTGATATCAATCATTTATACTGTTTTCTCATTCATTAGTTGTACATAAAAGTCTGTTACAATTTTATGTGATTGTTGAGAAATTAACATTTGATTATAATTTGTATTTGCATGTTGGCATTTTATTTTTCTGCACTTTATTCAGCCTTCAGAAACTATTAATGAGGAATGTATTATATAGCAATGATCACAACTGTATATTTTACTATATTATTTTACGATCAGCATTCTACTAAGTTTTATTTTACAATTACTTACATGATAATTACCTTAATGTTATATCAATTCTTTGATATATATGTACTTTCATAAAAATCAGTGGTCTCATAGACTAGTATGTATTCCCAGAGTATTTGCACATTTTAGCACAGGATTGTATCTGTGAACGTAATGAGATACATTGGACACATTGTAGTACTGTGTTTATCTATTTTCTCATTATTTTGTATATCCTTGCATTTGCCATTTTGAAAGTGCCTATTGCTTGTTGCATGAATATTTTATTATTCAAAACATAACAAATTGTTATATACTAACGTCTGCTATAACATTTAATATATTGTGCATTTAAAACAAGTAGATATGCAGCCAATTAACTTTTCCACCAGTTAGATTTTTCCAATGGAAAATTTGATTATATTTAAGGACAAAAATATGGAAGGGTAAATTAAAATCATGAAAACTATCCATGGCATTTCTATGGTGCATGTTGTAGATTTTAACACTTAAAGTTAGTACAGCAGCCAAAATGATATGGCTGTGATTACACATAAATTGTAGTTCCAATCAAAATCAGGTCACACTGTGCTGTTATCTTGTGTTGTTGTTATAACTGTTTTCCAATAAAAGCATGATTGCAGGCTTGCTTCCACTTTTGGCCAGCAGCTCCAATTATTACTGAACAAATTATCATACTTTTTGTTGTGTGCTAAAATATAATAAATGTTCAACTGTCTCCAAGTTTTGTTAAAGTTTATTTGCTGGCAATAAAAATGTACACCCTTCAGTCTTGGTGATTTCACATGCTTTGCTTTTTATGAAACATTCTGCTTGCCTGGCAAGGACGGTGTACTTGTGAAGTGCTGACACTCAGTTGATGACCTCAGCTGATGACCTCAGCTGATCCATGTTACTAAATGCATACTGCCATCTTCAGTAGTCTCACATTAATATTGTGAACAAGCAAGAATCTGAAAGATTCAACATTAGACAAAGCTTTTCAGGACAGTACCATTAATCCAATGTTATAACTGAATAGGCCTGAACTCTCCTACACACATATTGCAGTGATCAAACACCATGCCTCACCCCTGATATTTCCATCCCAGAGAAATCCAGAAAACCATTTACAATTCCAGGGTGACAAGAGAGGCATGGATTAAACCTCATCCATGTTCTAGTGAAGCAGATCACAATTCACTCAACCACCCAGGGTTCATTTGTAGAGTATAGAAGTCTCTGTGACACATTTCTTCAGAGCATCGTTACAATGTAGCTGTATACAGTTGCATGGGTATATCACTGCCAGCTTGAACATCACAGTGCTCTATACACATCAGGTGTTCCTACAGCCATAGTTTCTCAGACAGCTGGTTACCCTGATGAGGTCATCACAGTGTGTCTGTGCTCTACACACATGAGGTGTTCCTACAGTGATAGTTAGGCAGCTGTTTACCTTGATGAGGCCAACAACTCTGGTAGATGCAGCACAAATGCCTGTATCAGTACATAATTTATTTACTTCCTCTCTAGCCTACCACTACTGGAGCTAAAGTGTTTAGTGTTTTTGCCTGCCAAGACTGCTACTGGTACATTAGTAGTGGGACTCTTCTCTGGCTCATGAAGATGAGGACGGAGCATGTATGGAAATGTCCCAAGTGCTGGGACTCAACTCAACCTTGCCAGGACAGTGGTCTGAGTTCAGCCTGCACTAGAGACATGATCATTGTTCTCCTACTAGCATGGCTGTGGGGTCGATCCACATAAAAATAGGTACCAGATCATGTTCAGAACTTTGGTTTTCAAAACTGTCTGATAATTGTCCAGGAAGCAATGGAATGAAGGAGGGAACTAGTCTCATATGTTAAGGCCCAGAAAATGTGAAGATCTAACACTTGACACCCCAATGGAAATGTCTGCTATAGGACTGCCGTATCCTTGACACTACAGCTGTGGGGTCAGTTGAGCCTCGTAACATTGGCTGAAATTTGGTTGGCCAGAAAAGGCCATGAGAAAGAGCATTGGTCACCCATGTCATTAATCTAGCTTACGTAATGGTTAAACAGGACACTTCACACTTGTTCTGCAGTTTCTGCTGTAGTATATTTACCTCTAGTTTTGAGACATCCTGATGTAGATGTAGATATTTGCAGATAGTAGTCTCAGTAATGCTGACCAAAGTAGCACTAACATGACTCTATTCATCTCATCGTGTCCAGACATGATTGCATTCATCTCAGTGTGACCTGTCATATGACTGCATTCATCTCAGTGTGTCCAGTCATATGACTGCATTCATCTCAGTGTGTCCAGTCATGACTGCACTCATCTCAGTGTATCCAATCATGTTGTCAGTAACTGGTAACTGTACACGTCACTGTTGGCAACACTAACCATGTTTATGTTTGTAGCTGTTGATGCTGGTCATGCTACCACTAATTATACTGTTAGCGATAACAGTAACTGCACTTAACATATTGCATGTAGAAACATTAACTACTAAATAAACAAATATAGCTAACATAACTGTTAACACCAGTTCTAACATGTTATCATTCCCGTGCCACACTCTGTGTCGAGTGCCTTTAAACCTATAGTCATTATTGAAAGTGTCATCATCATCTAGTGCCTTACCAACTGGCATGGGCAACAATGCTTCTCCACATCTGGCTGTCTCCAACAACATTTGTCAGTTCATGCACTGACACCCTTCAGTGCCATGACACCAGGCTGTCAATAATAATCTTTTACAGTCTTCAGCTAACTCTCTTTCCACAAGTCGTTGCAGTTGTGATAACACTAAAAGTGTAGCACTCATACGGAAAGTCAATATATTATCTATATAACCAGTTTTAAGCATATATTCAGTGCTCATCTGTGAGGTGTCATACATTATGTTAACAAAATAAGTATATAGCCAATAAAGGTTAAGAAAACTTTAATCAAGAGGATAAAACTGAGTAACCATGACTTTAAGCAAATTGGTCACAGTGTTTGGTCCAACAATACTGGCAGCATCTAGGATGTATCCTTACACAGCTGACTCTTAAAAACAGAATACCAAGCATGCTACATAAAATAGAATCTGGTCTGTTCCACATGGGGTGGTTTGCATCACTTGACAAGATGGTCAAAAGCATATCACAGATTTTCTTCCCTGGGCATATGGTTGTGTGAGGAAATAAACAGGCTGATAGACTGGCTTCTGCTCCTCCTGAGCTAGATTATGACAAGGCTGATGGGGTCAAGGCTGTCCGGGATCAAATGGAAAGTGTAGAAAAACACCCGCACACATCTGGAGAGGCAGAGTGAGCAGAGGTTCTGGTCGACACTCAACCCTTGAAGGAACATACAGGTGGACATTCAGTTAGGCTGCCACTGATACTGTCAGCTTGGGATCTCTTCATGGGCTCTTGTAGAAGGGGACAGAGTAGATGTGGAAATGTCCCGAGAGTAATTTTGTTGATTTCCATATATACCAGAAACATAATACAAATAGTTATGGGTTTATGAAGATCATGGAATCGAAGTTTGTTTCTTTTCATTTTTCATCATGGCATTGGTGGCCAAGAAATTCTCAGGCTGAGGAATAAATGCCATTTGTTTAAGCAGTCATCGTGATGACTGAAAAAATCAGTGGTAGAAGAGACAGACTGAGAGAAATCATGATGACTGCAGAAATCACAAGTAGAAGGGACAGACTGAGAGAACATCATGATGACTGCAAAAATTAGTAGTAGAAGGGGCAGACTGAGAGAACATCATGATGACTGCAAAAATCAGTGGTAGAAGAGACAGACTGAGAGAAATCATGATGACTGCAAAAATCAGAAGTAGAAGGGACAGACTGAGAGAACATCATGATGACTGCAAAAATCAGTGGTAGAAGAGACAGACTGAGAGAAATCATGATGACTGCAGAAATCAGAAGTAGAAGGGACAGACTGAGAGAACATCATGATGGCTGCAAAAATCAATAGTAGAAGGGACAGACTGAGAGAACATCATGATGGCTGCAAAAATCAGAAGTAGAAGGGACAGACTGAGAGAACATCATGATGACTGCAGAAATCAGAAGTAGAAGGGACAGACTGAGAGAACATCATGATGACTGCAAAAATTAGTAGTAGAAGGGACAGCCTGAGAGAACATCATGATGGCTGCAAAAATCAATAGTAGAAGGGACAGACTGAGAGAACATCATGATGGCTGCAAAAATCAGAAGTAGAAGGGACAGACTGAGAGAACATCATGATGACTGCAAAAATTAGTAGTAGAAGAGGCAGACAGACTGAGAGAAATGATAGCTGACGTGAGACAGTATAATGAAGGAATATTATCAATAGAATTTATCCAAAATATCAAGGACTGAGATCTTGGAGAGAGATGTGGAGGCAGCTGCATCAATAGCACAAACTCTGCCACTCCAGCCAGGATTCAAGTATGTGTATACTTCAATCACACGTGCTGTAAATATTCTATTTCATGGCTGGATTGTTTCATTTAGCCTGGGAAGTGGCAAATGCATCCTTCTCTTTTCTATCTCCAACTGGTGAAGGATGTTTATAATCATTTGTGGCCTCTGAGTTTCTTTTTTTTTTTGTGTTGCCTGGTCTGAGAAACAATATGATTCACTACCACATAATCTGAGGGAGTATTCAATCTTTTCTTATTTTGTAAACATCCACACTGCGAATCAAACCAGGTCAGTCCAACCGAGATGCATGTTGTAACCTCAAAGCAACTCTGTCTGCCTCCTCCTCTCTCTTCTCCACAACCTCACCCCTCCCCCTCCCAACTCTTAGTTTACATACTTGAACAATCTATGCTGATTCTGTAAGTGCATTGATGGACAAATCCAGTGTTTGAGTTTCTGAGTGCTGACTTCAAATAACTCAGCCAGTAGATGTCACATATTGGCACTTCCAAACACTGCTGGCATGAAGTGGCTTCTCATGTGTGTGAACTGAAATGTGTGCCTTTGCCATTGGCTTCTTAAACGTGTGGAGTGAAATGTATGCCTTTGCCTTGCCATTGACTTCTCATATGTGTGGACTGAAATGTGTGCCTTTGCCATTGGCTTCTCAAATGTGTGAACTGAAATGTGTGCCTTTGTTATTGGCTTCTCAAATGTGTGAACTGAAATGTGTGCCTTTGCTATTGGCTTCTCATATGTGTGGACTGAAATGTGTGCCTTTGCCATTGGTTTCTCAAGTGTGTGAATTGAAATGTGTGCCTTTGTTATTGGCTTCTCAAATGTGTGAACTGAAATGTGTGCCTTTGCCATTGGCTTCTCAAATGTGTGAACTGAAATGTGTGCATTTGCTATTGGCTTCTCATATGTGTGGACTGAAATGTGTGCCTTTAGCCATTGGCTTCTCATATGTGTGGAGTGAAATGTTTGCCTTTGCCATTGGCTTCTCAAATGTGTGAACTGAAATGTGTGCCTTTGCTATTGGCTTCTCAAATGCGTGGATTGAAATGTTTGTTTTTGCTGGTAGCTTCTCAAATGTGTGAACTGAAATGTGTGCCTTTGCCATTGGCTTCTCAAATGTAGGGACTGAAATGTGTGTTTTTGCTGGTGGCTTCTCAAATGTGTAGGTTGAAACATGTGACTTTGCCATTGGCTTCTCAAATGTGTGGAGTGAAACATGTGCCTTTGCCATTGGCTTCTCAAATGTGTGGGTTGAAACACGTGCCTTTTCAGTGGCTTATCAAATGTGTGGGTTGAAACATGTGCCTTTGCCATTGGTTTCCCAAATGTGTGAGTTGAAATATGTGCCTTTGCCATTGGCTGCGGATAAGTGTGAAATGAAATTTGTGCCACTTGAAGTGGTGTGAGGCATACCACCAGCTGATATTCTTCACCTTGCAACTATGCATGCAAACTAAAAGCTTAGCATGTTCAGTATAATGGATGTACAAAAGGTCCCATTCATCTGGAGAGATGTTGATAAACTGCAAACTGCCAGACATGTTTAGCTAAAAATACCAAACACCGCTTTAAATAAACACAGCAAGTCTTCAACTAAAACCAAATCATAAGTATCCAAATCAAAAAGTATCAAAGTATCCAAATAAAACCAAATCACAATAGAAGACCGATTGTGGTTGTAGGTGTCATAGGAACAACATCTTGTTATTGTGAAGTTCAGAAAGCACTTGAGGTGACTGTCAGAGAGACTTGTGCAGCTGAATATACTAGCAAAATTAATATTGTCCAAGTTGCTGTTGGTAAGGCACACATGTGCTGACGAGTAGCTGTTATGTCTGTTCATTTTATCATTTGTTTTAATTACAAACTAACCAAATGATTCCAGCTAATTGCTCAAAATCTATACCCCACACAATACTTGCTGTATAGATGTACTCACTGATGCTCTTCTTGGTGACAGTTTTGTTTAAAATAATATGTGTTAGTCACAAGGGGTTTAAATAATAACTGTCTGGGAAAGAAGCAGTCAAAGTAACAACCAGGATAAATTGGGTTAAAGTAATAGCTGGGGTTGGTTAAGTTAAAGTAACAGCTGGAGTAGTGTGGGTTAAAGTAACAGTTGGGCTAGAGTTGGTTAAAGTAACAGCAAGGGTAGAAATTGCCTGGTCAACATGGGTTCCCAGGTCATTGAACAAATCCCCATCTTAATGGGATTCGAACACATGACCACCTGGCCAATAGGCAAGCATGTTAACACCTGCTGGTATAGAGTGGCTTCAGGTAACAACTGAAATAGAGTGGGCTAAAGTAACAACTGAAATAGAGTGGGCTAAAGTAACAACTGAAATAGAGTGGGCTAAAGTAACAACAGGGGTTGAGTAGGTTAAATTAACAACTTGGAGAGTAAAATAACTGGCCAAGACTGAAACAATTAACAATATATAGGTAATGGCATGGCAGATATTGTTATATGTGTATGTGAGCTATTAGTCCTTCACATATACTAGGTCATGGCATAATGAGGTGGGGCACCCAGCTCCTTTCCTCATCACCTTCTTCTCAGATAATTTCTAGAAAATTCTAAAGGTTATCTTGATCCATTTTTCCAGACAGGGTCGTCCATCCCTCCCCTAGAGTCATGCTGCTCACTCACACACACTCTCTTGTAACTCATGCACACACTCATGCCCACACACAGAGAGCTCAGCTCAGCGACTGCTATTGGAAATCAAACCCACACTACCATGTATCCAGGAAGAACTCTGCAAGCAAGCCTGCCTGTCAGACACTATTACAGCTATATTTCTGTAGCATGCTGCATGCACGATGATGATCTACTTTAATTTTGACAAGAGATGAGAGTTTTCCATGTTTTGGTAGATGCTTTCTCTCTGGGATTTCTTGTTCTGTTCAGACTTAAGGACCGGTTCTTTCCCAGTGTTTTACACAACTATATATGTACTACACACCTGTATAAGTGCTACACACCTGTATAGTGTACACACCTGTGTACATGCAGCACACCTGTATACGTACGATATGTGCTTGTCAATGGGTAACAGAAACATATACAGAAGCAGTTTCTTGCTATGGGGTCTGTGATGTGATAGGGTGATCACATTGTGTAGACCTGAATGCCCTGAGGTGGCCAGGCTTGTCCTCTATTAGCGGACGATGAACACAAGCATCAAACCCTCATCAGACAGTGTTCATGACATGATGAGCACAGCTCGTCAAGGGGTTCTGTAAATATTATTGTCTGAACCAACGAAACAAAATGCCACGAACACTGACTTCCCATCATCAATGTTTGCATAGATCAATCCTAAATATTGACTTGCTGTTCTTTAAGAGGTAAACTTAAAGTGTGTACACAACACACAGCACTCATATTGACACAGAAAAAAAGAGAGCGGGATTATATTGTACCTGGCATCTCTACTCCTCAGTTCCTGCTCATGTTTTGACTAAGCCCCAGCCTGTGGCCGTGTTGGAAGGCGAAACCATCCAGCTGGTTGTCACATTTGAAGGCTTCCCACAGCCTACGGTTGAGTGGTCTGTCAATGGACACATACTGGCGGTTGATGACCGCCACCAGATCAGCGTTACATCTGAGACTGTCACCTTGACCATCCCTGCCTCCCAGGTCACGGACACGGCTGTCTATATTCTGACAATCCAGAATGAGACAGGATCAGACACCTGCTCTGTTGATGTCACAGTGACCAAACGTAAGTGTGTCTCCTGTCATGTGTTTGCTTAAAAACAGAGGATATATTTGCTACACACTCTGTATACCTTCTACTGCTGTTCCTTCATCACATAGCTTGCCTAAAGAAGACATTGATGATCATGGCCTTCTGATCTTCTTCTTATATAATATTATAATAAAGTTTACTTCTTTGTAGACATTGGTATTCTGACCTTCCAGTCTTCTCTGTTGGTATTCTGACCTTCCAGTCTTCTCTGTTGGTATTCTGACCTTCCAGTCTTCTCTGTTGGTATTCTGACCTTCCAGTCTTCTCTGTTGGTATTCTGACCTTCCAGTCTTCTCTGTCATTTAATTCTATAATAAAGTGTACTTATGCATTCTCTACCAAGTTAAATTAGTTGCACATCCTTTACAGGATGTAGCAGTCAACCCCAGCATTTTTTGGCTGTTTGTGATCTCTTGGCAAGTTTACATTCAGTAGTTTGCTATTGCTTTCTGAACAACCAGCACTCACACCACTGCATGGACACCAACACAAGGCGGTCTAATGTAAAATCACCCACAGACTATTTCGAACGTGGTATGCAGGATTATGAATTGCGTCCATAACACCTTCGCCACAGAGCAATTATTTCACCAACTGAGTATGTTCTGGAATTGCTGACAAAAAGGGAACACCCAGCAAATGAATGGGCCAAGGTGCCACCCAACAAAGCAGCCTTGAATAGAATGATAGTCATACTGGACTAAGCATGTCAGGAATGGACAGCAGGTGAGACAGCGGTATCAGAACAACAGCTGATAAGTGAAAACTCATGCCCAAGTGATGTGATCATATACACGGATGGGTCTGTGGTGCAAGGGAAATAGAATGATGGGATTTCATTGCAAGATTAAGGGTTGCTGGATTTTAAAAAAAGGAGAGTCTGGCATATAAAATCACCGTTTCCAGCATGAGAATGGAAGTGGAGACTGTAACAATGGCAGTCCAATTGGTGGACAGTAGTACAGAACAGCATGTTATTTTAGTACCACATTGACAAAGCGTGCTGCATAAAACATAAATGGGTATGCTCCATGTAGCGGGGCTTGCATCACTTGAAAAGACTAAATTCAAGAGCCTATCATGGGTTCTCTGCCCGGGGCATGTGGTTGTGAGAGGAAATGAACAGGCTGATAGACTGGCTGCTGCTGCTCCTTTGGGAGCTAGAGTATGACAAGGCTGATGTGGTGAAGGCTCTCTTGGATCAAATGGAAAGTACAGCAAAACAAACAAAGGATTCACATCTGGAGAGTGATTTAGTATGGTGTGAGTAGAGGTTCTGAAGACACTCAATGTGTAGAGGAAGATGCAAGTGGACATTCAGTCAGACTACCACTGTGGATCAGTGTGGGATCTCTTTGTGGCTACTGAAGAAGTGGATGGAACACATGTGGGAATGTCCAGAGTGCATTCATGTTGGTTCGAGATTTCATATTTCAACATAATTATGCAGAAGCATGTGGGTAGGAAATCCTGTGATAAATATACAATTTTTCATTTTGACAGCCGAGGTTCCTGTCCCCGAGGAGAAACCAGAAGGGAAAGCCCCAGTGTTTGTACAGACAGTCAAACCTCGAACGGTAAGTTGGCTTCTGCTGCTGTACATGTCTGTGAAGGGTTGACTCATCATTTGTGTATTAGCCTTGTGTTTGACTAGAATTATGACTACCTTGGGGATCACAAATGCTCCATATTCTAACAGTATCAGACACTGTGCATTATGTATTTCAGCTGAAATATTTCTTTTCCTTCACTTGCTTTGAATTTGAGCATAGTCTACATTGGACTAATTTTTGCATGTGTGCTAACTTTCCCTGTTACCAGTGTCCCTCACTATCAGATGAACTGACTCCGACTTCTGAAGTACTTGTAATTTACGTCCCCAAGTCAAGAACAAGAAGTCAACATTTTAGTCCAAATGACTGGTGATAAGGTTGAATCTACTACCTTGGCATTAGCACACCAGAAGTTTAAAAGTGGCCAAGCTAAACTCCATTCACCAAAGTCTGATTCATCTATTCACTTAATCGAATATATAACTCTGCAGCATGGACCTAACGAGATGCAGCGAAATATGCCAGGCAGTAAATGTTACAATTTATTGCTTGTGGCTTGTGTGTTTAAATTAATTAAGGGGATTGTTTTGAATGTACAAATTGTTATTGACAGGTGTCACCTGGAGAAACTGCCGACTTCACGTGCATAGTGACAGGTGTGCCACAGCCGGAGCTCACCTGGGTGTTCAATCATCAAGTACTGGAGGATGAGGGAAGATACATGATATTTGAGGAGGAGGGCCAGCATCACTTGGAGGTCTATGAAGTGGTTCCAGAAGATGTTGGACAGTATACGGTGACTGCTGTGAATGAGTTTGGACAAGCTTCATGCTCTGCTGAGCTCGTTATCAGAGGTAAGTTTGTGCAGTGCTGCTGTCATCGTTGTCATGTTAGCTCTCCAATGTATGGCATCCTTGTTTGATAGAGGATTGAACAATATTTACACACCGAACTGTCATTACCACATTTAGCGGTATAGGACAGGAGGGGCTTTTGCCTGAGGGACTAAGGCCACCTGGCTAGTGCAGTCACCGTGAACTGTGCAGGTTAGGGTTTTCTTTTTCTCCCAGACAGAAAAAACTCCACACCTTACCGGGGATTGAACCCAGGTCTCCTGTTTGGGAGCCTGGCATTCTAGCTCAGTATTTATATACACGTTTTATGTGTGTTAATGGGACTCCCAAGGACAGGGAAGAATAACAACAGTGTAACCAGTCATGCATGTCTTATGAGGTGGCTAAGGAGGGTTGGCGACAGACTGGCTACCTCGTCCAATGGAAAACTAGGCATACAATTCAGCCAATCATGAACAAGTAAACAGAGGGCTTGTTTTAAATTGATTGAAGGCTTATGCTTCATTGGGAGAAGAAAGGCAGCAGAAAAAAATAAGACGAATAAGGAGGAAAGGGGGGGGGGGAGGAGGAGGATATGGAAAAGAAGGAAGAAGAAGACATAAACATATGTGATGTTATTCCATCCTTTCACTCAGAACTACAACATTCAAATGCATGCACATACAGACACATGCACATACACACACTGTTTCAGTTTTTGTGTTGTAGATAAAAGATAACCAGTTATATTATCAAATGTCCGTGCCAACCTGTCATGTTGAAGATGTGGTGTTGGGTGAATATTTTGGCCACCAAATGACACTTGGTGGGTGATGCGGTAATTGTCATAGTTTTTGTTGACTTCATAACCCAGCCTTTAGTCTGTGAGAATAATAATGGTGACAAAATGCATCCCTGTTGCATACCTATTCTTATTTCAGATGTATCTAGTTTTAGCCTTTGAAGAACTCTACCCTTTGTATCTGATATATTGCCTTTATTAAATTAATAATATATCTCACAGATCCTCATAAATGTCCAGGGTTGGGTAATGTATAACTGCTTTCTATTCACAGAAGTTCCCAGTGAAACAAAACTGCAAGAATCACCTCCTGTTCAGGAAATACTGGAAGAGACCCAGCCACCACAGTTTATTGAGACATTTGAGGACACAGTATGTTCATTTATTTAAAACTGATGTTGTCCCAACTCAGTGGATTGTTTGATGAATGTTTCTATATAGGACATACACAGATAACACATATATTTGCTTTTGTCTTACCTCTATTTTCATACGTCAATATGGTAATTTCTGTCAAATCTGGCAGCAGCACTTTGCTCCTAGAATCATCATCATCATATAGCGTATTAATGTAGAACATGGCTTCTATCATAGCCCACTGGAAAGACTCTTGGTTCCGTGTCAGTTCCCCTGCCTTATGTATTTTAATGCCAAGATGTCTTGAATGTCAACTCTTAGAATAACTAGTCTAATGCCATTTTTCATTTTATCAATTCTTCAAATCTGCTTCTTTTTCTTCGTTAGTCCAAAATGTTTGTATTTACACATAATTGTGTTGTGCCTGTTTACAGCAGAGTTGCAAAATTTGTACCTTTTGGCCGACACATCTGACTTCTTCAGGCATGTGTTGACTAGGTTTACCTTCCCGGGTTTCTAAGCATCCAATAATGATCAGCTGTAAATCATGTATGCATGTATTTGTTTTTGGACTTCTTTTGTCTTGTTCCCCTGATAATTAAACACTCTATATAATTCACATAAAATACTGAAACAAGTAGGGTTCTGGTGCCGTTAGCTACTTGTAAATTAGAATCAATCCATCATTACAGTTGAAACATTGTTCACAATTAATTAAATACTTAATGCCAGATCACAGGCTCCCTAAACAAATTTTTTTACAGCGAGCTGCATTAAGGTAAATGCTCCCAAGGCGGCCAGAGGAAACGCTTTAAAGACACTCTAAAAATCTCACTGAAAGCTTTTGGAATTCATCATGACACCTGGGAAACTGCTGCCAAAGACCGAAACTCGTTACATACATCATTACTGGGGGGGGGGGGGGGCAGTCACTTGTGAAGCAACCAGGACTGCAAGAGCTCTGAAGAAAAGGCTGGACAGAAAAACCACTGCAGGAGATCCTCCTCCTGGAACGTCAAGCATTCTTTGCCCACATTGTCAAAGAACATTTCGAGCCAAAATAGGCCTTATCAGCCATCTTAGAACTCACGGCTCCATACTTTCAACCCCACTGGATGAAATGAATGGTCATCATCATTCTTGATGGACAAACAACAAATACTTAATGCATGCCTGTCCTGTAGAGATCACAAAATAAACCATTCCTAACTATATAAAATCTAATCATGACTAAAATAATAATTCACCATCATCTGCTCCGCCTAAGGACATAGGAGCTCATGTTATGTCTCTCATTAGATGGCTGTCTCTGGTGTTTTGAATCAGTTCCACTGCTGACATTCCCCCATACCACTGCCTTAGACCATCCAGCATCATTTCTATCCATCTGCTTGTCTTTTCTGCTCCTGATCTCTCCAGTCATCAAGATATTTTCCAATGGCTTTATTTACATTGTATGACTAAAGAACCTTGTTTAAGCTTGAAATAGCTACTTAAAATTAGTTATGGTTAAATAAACACACTGGTAAGGGGTAAATAAAATAAGGAAAAGTGAAATAAATATTTAAGAGAAAATAAACCAGAAAAAGTGAAATAAATGAAGTATTAATAACTGATTAATTAAACTAATGTGATTACATAAAGTGTTATAATTGCTAAATGTACACTTTATTAACGACTATGTTAATGATTATAATAACAACATTAAGTATTTTCATAAGTAGATTATTTTTTTTTATTATAATGGCTAAATGTATGGATGATGATGATGATTATTATTATTATTATTATTGTTGTTGTTACTATTATTATTACTACTACTTCTATTATTATTGTTGTTATTGTTGTTGTTGTTACTACTACTATCATTATTATTATTATTATTATTGCTGTTGTTTTTGTTGCTGCTGTCGCTGGTGTTGTTGTTATTATTGTTGTTGTTGAGTAAACAGTCTAAAACATTGGCCAGATATGTAAACTTGAAGGTGACATTGACTCTCTCACCCGCAGACTGTCATGGAGCAGCACACGCTGCAGCTGTTCGGTCGTGTCACTGGCCTACCTCGCCCCGAGGTCACCTGGTATAAGTAAGTGACTTTTATGTAGTGACCTTCACCTTATTGTCAGTTTTACATTGTACCAGCCAACTGATTTCATTGCTTATTACATCTGTTCAAGATAAATCCAGTTTATGATTATACTTGATCAATGGATTATTAGACAAGTGTTTCTCATATTTGACCCTCTAAGAATTGGGCAAAATAAAAAGGGGAAAAAAAATTGCTCAGATGTAGAATATTATTAGTTTTTAAATATCTTAAAGTGGTGTGGAGGGTAAGGGAAAATCACCACATTAATTTTTCTAGTAATAAAATTATGAGGCATCACATAGCCATATTTAGAATGTGTGACATGTTAGAGAAAAGCCCACATTCTCCATGTTCAAACAATATCAGTGACTATGTGTTTTAAGTATTTCAGCCAAAGTATAATTCATGTATTCATTTCATATGATATATAACTCTGCAGTATGTACCTGACGAGATGCAGTGAAATATGCCAGGCAATAAATTGTGCAACATATTGTTTGTGGATTCTGTGTTTAAATATATCGCATAATCAAACATGCATGTTTTACTTCTTTTCTGTGATTGAATGATACACACACTCAAAATTGAAAATGATACTGCAAGATTGTATCAGACAGAATAAGACATCCACATTTCCCATGAAATACACAGTAACGGTTTGTCTATAAGAAACATTGTATGAATATTTTCAGAGATGACAAAGAAATAATAAAGTCACCCAATGTCATGTTGAAGCATGAGGAACAGACAGTCAAGTTGAAGATCTCTTCTATCAAGGCGGATCAGGAGGGAGTCTACAAATGTGTGGCCACAAACCCTGCAGGTTCTGCCGAGTGTATCGCCCGTATTACTGTTGAAGGTATTTTATTTAAGTATTCACTTTGTTTCTACTTCTTTCTTTCTTCTTCTTTCATTCTTCATCCTCCATTGGGACATAGCCCTCAACCCGCTCACCCCAATCCCTCCTATCCTTAGCTATCTCATGCAGCTCCGTCCAATTCCTCCCCAATGTATTCAGTTCTGTTTCTACTTCTTTTCTCCATATGGTTTTATGTCTTCCTCTGTTTCTTTTGCTCTGTGAATTCCATACAAAGGTCTTTCTAGTTTCACTATTCTCAAGTTTTCTCAATGTATGTGCTAGATATATTTATGTATTATGTAACATGACATTACAAGTTAAATTAAAGATCCTATTGCTATGTCATGTGAGATATTGGGGATATTTTAAGTAAAATAAAATATTGAACAATAATACTCAATCCACCTTTACACCATAAGGTACAAGAGGAACAAGAATAGATGAGATGAGTACTTACATCGTGTATGCAATGACATGAAATCTTGTAGTCACACAAAAACCTGTGTGTCTTTTATACATAGACATATATTATTCAAAAAATACTTCATTTACTTTTATTCATACACATAAAACTCCGGAACTATCAGAGTGTCCAAGTCACCACACTATCAGAATATCCAAGTCACAGAATGTCTAAATCACAGAACTATTTAAATGTCTAAGCCATAGATATATCTAGATGTCTAAGCCATAGATTTATCTGGATGTCAAAGTCACATACCTTTCAGAATATCTAGGTCACAAAGCTATCAAATTGTCTAAGTCACAGAACTATCAGAATGTCTAAGTGACAAAACTATCGGAGTTTCTAAGTCACAGAACTGTCAGGGTGTCCAAGTCACAGAAGTATCGTAACATCTAAGATATAAAGCGGTCGATACTTAAGTTACAGAACTGTTAGAATGTCTAAGGTTGATGTACCTTCTTACAAACAGGTATCACAGAAGCCCCAGTATTCACACGGCCACTGACCAGCAGGGACTGCAAGGAAGGGCGCCCAGTGAAGTTTGACTGTGCCGTTACAGGACTGCCAGAGCCAGAAGTTACATGGTAAGATTCATCTGTAAATTAGTCTGTGTTATAGTTTAAGCTATAAATATGTAACACACACATGCAAACATGCATACACACACACACACAGAGGAAGGGAGGCAGGGAGAAGGGTACCTTACTTCATAAAGTTGTGACATGTGCTATGAAGGTGTTGTGTTAATTTTGGGACCCACATCCTTTGGTTAACAAATGCAGTGTTTTTTTGAGATCGTTTGTGGCCAACGCTGAAGCTATGCAGTTTGTGCTGTATGTGTCACTGCCTTGCAATAAGAAGACTGAGCCACATGGGATAGAACCCAGTGCAATGAAGTCCATTATCTTGCCTTTAACCCTTTAAGTCTGTAATTCTTTGCTCCCTGATTTACATCTTCTAGAGGCTTGTTATGAAGAGTTAACTCTTATTGTGCAGCCTCAAAAACTGCCTTTGTACAAGTTCATTGCTTGTAGTCAGTTTCCAGTCATTATCAGTAATAGTATTATTAGTAATAGCCACTTGTAGCCCATTGCTTCCGACTGACTTCTAACTGAAAATTCCTCTGCATGTCAACTCATAGATTTCCAGAAGTGACTTGTAAAACTGTTTACATGAAACACCAGCCATATATTTTACTGAATTTGGACTGGTAGTCTCAGCCACTGGAGACAACTCTAGGTGGAGTTTGGTCAATTTGGGGATATTTTTTGGGGTCACCTGAAATGATATTTTGACTATGAACGTTAAAACATTGTGTATGTACTTAAATAATAGGACATAGACTAGTAGGACATAACGTAGTAGGACACAAACTAGTAGAATATACACTAGTAGGACATATGCTAATAGGACACAAACTATTAAGACATAAACTAATAGGACACAAACTTGTAAGACATAGACTAATAGGACATCAACTAACGGGGCATAAACTAATGGAACATAGACTAATAGGACATCAGTTTGTAGGACACACCAATAGGACACAGAGTAGTGGTACATAATATAGTAGGATAAAAACAAATAAGACATAAATGGGTGAGAAAAAAAAGCCACAAAGGCTGACTGAAAATCTGAATGTTGTGAGAACAAAACATGTCAATAACTAATTATTTTATCAGCCTTGACTTCTGTATCCCTACAGGTTCATCAATGAACAGCCTGTGGAATCTAGTGCCCATTTCAACATCACTAGCCACAAGGGTTTCTCTGATGTCACACATACCCTCATCATTGAAAACACGCAGGTAGAGGATGCTGGGACTGTCAAAGTCCTGGCGGTCAACAAGGCAGGCGAGGCAACGTGTGACGCCACCCTCAATGTGGATGGTTAGTATACTATGTCTACTCTTGGATCTTGTAATGGGTGGCTTCTGGTTGTTCCAGACATGGTCTGTTGTGGAACCCGTTTACATTACACTGATGATGATGAGATGACTATCATCATCATCTTCTTCATAATATCGTCATAATCTTCATCTGCTTCTTTTTTTCCCCCCTTCTTTTTCATCGTCATCATCATCAAAATCTTGATCGTCATCACTATCAACAACATGATCAACAACATCATAATCAAACATGACACTGATCACTTTCATCATTATTATCATCATCATCATAATCATTGTCATCTTCATCATCATTTTCATAATCATCTTCATATTCATTATCATCATTATCTTCTTACACACAATCATGATCATCTTTTTTGTCTTCTTTTTTTCTTCATAATAATCATCATCATCATTATTATCATCATCTTGATCATCATCATCATCATCATCTTAATCATTATCATCATCTTTATCATCATCAAGTGCCTACTTCACATTGAAGGCCAGCTGTAATGTCTCCCAACACCTTCTGGTCTGCGTCTTCATGGTGTTTTCATAGAAGGCTATGGTTGGCTGTTGAGATGAGAAGTTCATGAGACATTTATGATTGTCTGCTTAGATTAGAAGTTTGTGAGACGTTTATGGTTGGCTGCTCAGTTGAGAAGTTCATGAGACATTTCTGGTTGTCTGTTGAGATGAAAAGTCTGTAAGAAAGTTTTGGTTTGTTGTTCAGATGAGAAGTTCAAGAGAGGTCTACAATTATGCCTGTAAAATTTACAAGAATTGATCCTGTCATAAACATAAGTGAAGTGTTATTGTTGACAGGATAGATAAATGGTCTTCATTTGTAGAGTGTTAATGATTGTGCAGAATTAACAATATTTTATCACTTATTTCTTGAAATAGTTTCTAGCATTCTGTCATGGTAATATCTCTCAACAGTGAAGAAAGAAGCTCCTAAGTTCACAAAGAAATTGGAGGTGGTTGAAGCCATTGAGCTCAACCCTGCCAAGATGGAGGTGGTTGTCACTGGCAAACCCAAGCCTCAAGTCACTTGGTATGTATCTGTTGCATGTGTTGTATTTACCATCATCATCACATCTTGTTCCTTTTGTACCGTGTGGTGTTGAGGTGACATATACACAGTGGGAGAGTGCAAGTTTGTAGACTTCATATATATTTATATATTTTATATTCATCTATCCATAATGTTTTACATGACATCATTAATGTTCGATATTACATCCATAATGTTCTATATCATATCCATAATGTTCTATACCTTATTGATAATTTTTTACATTGCAACCATAATGTTTTACATCAATCCATAATGATTTACATCAGTCCATAGTGGTTTAAATCAATCCATAATGCTTGAGATCACAACCATGAAGTTTTACATCACATACATGATGTGTGGTATTGCATCCATCAGGTTTTTCTTCATGTATATAATGCTTTACATCATGTCTATCATTTTTCACATCACATACATAATGTTTTACATCACAGTTGTCATGTTTCACATCACATACATCAAAAGTTTTACATCAGAAGTAACATCAATGGTCTTGTCTTGAATTGTGATCAATGTTTGTCATTTCTGTCTACAGGTTGAAAGGTGACGAAGAGCTGAAGCCAAATGATGACATCAAGATAGAAGTTGATGATCAGACACACACCCTGACCTTTACCAAGACTAAACTGACCGATGCCAGCATCATCACAGCCCGGGCTCACAACCCTGCTGGACAAGTGTCCTGTAATGCCAGGCTGAAGATCATCCGTAAGTTTGAATGAAATATCGCTAACATATACCCATGTCAAGAAGGACTGAAGAATGTATTTCATGGCACAGAAGTGACAAGTATAGGTCAGCACGGCTGAATGGATAGAAACATGTGTTCTTAAACATCTGGTGTGCTGATGCTGAGGTATAGGGTTCAACCCCTACACCGGACAGTTGGACTAAAATGTTGACTTATCATCCTTGACTTAGGGACATAAATTACAATTACCTCTGAAGTTAGAGTGGGTTCGCCTGATGGCGAGGGACAGTGTTAATAGGGAAAGCTAATCCACATGCAAAATTAAGTCCAGTATTACTAGAAGTCGCGTGAATGGACTACACTTGAGTTCAAAGCGAGCAAGCACCAAAAAAATAAAGTGACAAGTAGAGTACTCCCATTCTCGTGTTGTTGAAACATTTTGGAAATGTTGTATACGGGAATAGCCATGTTTTCAGTGTCCAGATGGCACCTTAATGGGTAGTGTGACCAGCAGTAGTGGGGGCGTTAACATAGATGATATGTAGCTATGCTAATATAGACATGGATGCTGTCAGACAAGGGTTCTATGCCTGGTTCATGATCTCACTAAATGAGGCAATGACCGGCCACCTACCCCTCTGTGCATTCAGGCCTACAAATTGTGATGGCCCTGTCAGACTTATTGCAGGTTCCTGCTTCAGGAACAGCCATGGGTGTCATGGTGGTGCAGTGGCTATATTGCTTGCCTGTTGGCCCAGTGTTTAACTGTTCAAATTTGCATCGAAGTGGATTTGTACAATTTCCCGATGCTCCCAGCTAAACCCAGCCTCAAATGGGCTACCAGGAAATGACGTGGGCAGTAAGGGTGGCCAGCATGTTATTGATCCCATCATCAGTTTGTCTATACAAATATGTCGCAGCTGTACAGTTTATAGTTTGGTAATATTTTGTTGATGCCTTGTCACAGAAACAAAGTTTATATCTGACAATGTATTGTTGATGCCTTATCACAGCTACACAATTTATATCTCATAATGTATTGTTGATGCCTTGTCACAATAACACAGTTTATATCTGATAATGTATTGTTGATGTTCTGTCACAGCTGTAAAGAAACCAACTTTTGTGAGGAAACTCTCCGACTCCCTGGTGCCAGAACATGGAACAGTGAAATTTGAGTGCAAGGCTACAGGAGTACCAATGCCACAAATTAAATGGTATGAAACAGTTTTGTGTGTCAGTCATTGTGCCTTCTGTGTAATACACATTACTGTTGTGTTGGTATCATTGTTGCTTATTTTAAAATTGTCATATTCATTTTTCTTTTTCTGTGATCAACATTTGGTATGTAACTATTGCAAAGGAAGGTGTCTAGCATCCATTGTAGTGCGTAAATTTACATTTGTAAGTTTTCTCACTGTTGGAAGATGATGGCTGTTGAACATATGTACTGACATAGCAATGCAGTACATGTGTCAGGCTTTCTCAGTGTTTGAAGATAATGGATTTTGAACAGAAATACTGAAATAACAAAGAAGTACATTTGTCAGGTTTTCTGTGTTGGAAGATGGATGTTGAACATAAGTACAGACATATAAATGCAGTACATTTGAGCCATCCACACAAGTTGATAGCATGGGATGCCAACATATTATCCCTAGCTAGTTACAGGACATCCATGTCAGTAACCAGCCTCTGCCTATGTCCACTAAAACTGTAGCCTGTAACATACAGACGCCAGTCTAGGAGGTGTCTATGTCCACTAAAACTGTAGCCTGTAACATACAGATGCCAGTCTAGGAGGTTTATGTGTCCACTAAAATTGTAGCCTGTAACATACAGACGCCAGTCTAATAAGTGTTTGTGAACTGAGCTAACTTGTCCCCTGTATGACTTTCACCACTGGACACTTGCATCCACTTTGCACAAACAAGCTTCCCAACAACACTGAGCATCCTGGCATTGAAGACTACCCCAGGGCAAAACTTCACTACAGTAGTAAGTAAATAACAGTACAGGACCCTGTACATGCCTTTAAGGCACAAGGACATATGGCGCTAGAACCATTTTTGTATAGACCAATCAACACTCAGTGGGTGATGTTGTAGGTATCACACCAGCTGCCTTTACTTCCCAAGTTATTCTCTGGTACCCATTTTAGGCTGGGTGGACCTGGGAGGCCAGGTCAATTTTTTAAATCATCTTCGCTTGAGATTTTTTTTTTAATGTGATCACGGCTTTGAACTCAAGTGTAGTCTATACACACTACTTCTAGTAGCACTGGACTGAATTTTACGTGTGGATTAGCTTTCTCTAATAACAGTGTCCCTCGCCGTCAGGTTAACCCACTCTGACTTCAGGGGTACTTGTAATTTATGTGCCCAAGTCAAGGATGATAAGTCAACATTCTAGTCCAACTTTCTGGTGTAGGGGTTGAACCCCGACCTCGGCATCAGCACACCGGATGTTTAAGAACACATGTTCTTATCCATTCAGCCATGCTGACCTACCTTTGCTTCAGATTCAAATCCATGACCACTGGCCAGCAGGCAAGTGCCTAGCCACTACACTACCGTGGCTTTCTCATGACAGTAATCTGTGTACATACTTATTCCTACTATACAGAAGATATTTTGCTGACTCTAAGAATGTATACTCTTAAATCATTGATTATTTTATTGTTGACTCTTAGGTACATCAATGATAAAGAGATTGAGCCCAGTGAGAACATCAGTATTGAGGTCAACCCGAAGGACGGCACCAGCACTCTTGTCATTAAAGATGCCACACCAGATCTGGCTGGAGAGGTCAAGGCTCTGGCTGAGAACAACGGAGGGGATGTCCTGTGTGCTGCCCATCTGGATATCAGAGGACGGGCACCGACGTTCCTGGAGGTTCCTGTTAAGTGTAGTGTTCTGGAAGGTATGAGCATATCTTTAATTCTCTAATCACACATGATTTATAACTCTAAAATATCTCTAATTATATATTATCACATGATCTCTAACTCTAAAATAGCTCTATTTATACATTATCATATGATCTCTAACTCTAAAATAGCTCTAATTATACATTATCACATTACCTCTGACTCTAAATTAGTTCTACTTCACACATTACTGATTAATAGATTTAGAGTCAGGCGAAGCCAATTTATCATGTTTTGATTTCTGGTCAAGGATGACTTTCATTGCACATGGAATTTTCACAATTGCTCCAATCTCCAACCATAGATCACACAAGGAGAAACGCAGAACAGTGCATAAAATCTGTAGCATTGACAAGGCTTAAAATTCATGCCTACCAGAACCACCAATGTATCATTATTTGATTTGGGGTAGGCTGTCTAGTGTTGATGTATAGCCTGGACAATGGCTTATTCATTTCCAGCTGTTATGGATATTTTTATATGTGCACTGGTCTTCTGAGTTGTTTGTCCTTCTTCGAGAAGACTAGGCATCTGGTCAACTTGCCAGGATTAAGGGTACAGGGATTGTATACCACCCTGTTCTTAATCTCAACATCCAGGTCTGCTCAAGTTAAAGATGAATGTTGTAGAAAACTGCCTAGTTCCAAATGTGGTATTTTGTCATATTATATGAGAAACACCTGCAGCTTCTCCCCTTGACAAAAACTCGTGATCATCCAAACGTCACTAATGTTTATTTCAGGGTACACAGCTGAATTCCGCTGCATTGTTGAAGGCGTTCCAAAACCAAAGTTGGAATGGTCCAAGGGAAAATGGATGAAAATTCAAGATGGCGGTCGTTACTGTGTGTTTGTTGATGAAGCTACAGGAGAGCATGTGCTGCAGATCAAGGATATCAAGGATAAAGATGCAGGAACCTACACCGTGACGGCCAGCAATGAGCATGGGTCTGAACAAGCCCCTGCCACCCTGATGGTCACAGACAAGTTGGAGGAGGTTGCTGACTGGAAATCACAGCTCAAACACCGGTCAGTTGTCAATATTCACATTCTGTGTGTTACATTCTTTCTTTGTGAGTTTGTCATGTAATGTAGTGGGGGAATACTTAGATAATAGCATAGTTTGTCATGTAATGTAGTGGGGGAATACCTAGCTAATGGTGTGGTTTATCATGTAATTTAGTATGGGAATACTTAATTACATAATGGTATAGTTTGTCATGTAATGTAGTGGGGGAATACCTGACTGTCTAATGGCATAGTTTGTCATGTTATAATCCCATACATAGAGAAATCAGCCACATGGTCCCAGAAGAGACACAGACAAATAATAACTTCAGGTCATTTTATTAACAAAGACAAAACATAATCCCATCCACAGAGAAATCGCCGAGGCGGCCCCAGAAGAGGAGGAAGCTCACTGGCAGATTGGTCTCAAGCATGTGGAAGTTGAGGAGCAGAAATCACCATCTCCTGAACAGAAGCCAAAACCAGAATCACCGGAAGTCGAGAGACTCGA
This sequence comes from Cepaea hortensis, assembly GCA_963921405.1. Lineage (NCBI taxonomy): Eukaryota > Metazoa > Mollusca > Gastropoda > Stylommatophora > Helicidae > Cepaea > Cepaea hortensis. Next base: position 37,432,475 of record OY992879.1, read on the forward strand.
TTACCGTCCAGCTCCCAAACGAGACCGCCCTGAGGTGAGGCTAAAGCGTGGTTCTTATAGTCATGAATATTAACAAGTCAGATTAATGTCAGTATTTTGTTTTGTGTCAATGAAAATGAATCATTTCCACCATTATCATTACCATTACATGAACTGCGTCCAAATTATGAAATATGAATGTGATGATTGTTCTGTTTTCTATATTTCTTCACACTATGCTTTACTTATATTAAACTGGCACTTTCTGATATTGTGACAAATTGAATATGCCTTCATTATTTTCACTAATTTTTACATAAAACAGTACTTAAATAACACACACACACACAAACAGTCATGCACAAATGCATGCACGCACACACACAGATATATACGTCTGTGCATCATATGTTAATGCACAGATGACCGTCAGTAACATGGATTATGAACCGTGTATTTTACTTAATCTGAACTTTAAGAATTTCAACTACTGAAGCCACTCTAAGCGTAGTTTGGTAAATTTGGACACATGTTATGACCACTCCAAGAGGCACATGGTATCAATCAGTCAGGTGCCATCTCCACAATAAAGGTTGGCTGAAATGGATCTCCAACACTGTCTCTCTCGCCTTGACTGTACATTATGTCAGGCTGATGTTCGTCCATCTCTTGATGTTATCTTCCCACTTGTATCGTTGTCTACCCCTTTCTCGCTTGCCCTCAACCTTGCCTTCCAGTATGGTTTTTATAAGAGTATCATGTCTTTTAACATGGCCAAAATATTTCACTTGTCTCCTCTTTATTTCTTTCATCAACTCTCTCTTTATTCCCAGTGTTTCTAGAACCTCTGCATTTGATTGTTTTTATTTCCATGAAATGCGACATATTCATCTACTGAAGCCACTCTAAGCTTAGTTTGATAAGTTTGGACACATGTAATGACCACTCCAAGAGGCACATGGTATACTATAAGTTAATGGCAAGGAAACTAGTTTTACTATTACAAATATGTGTTATACATCTTCTTCACTAGTAAAGAAAACTGTCTTGTAAACAATATTATGACCACGAAACTGAAGTACTTTGGCCATATAAAACATCACAGCGGCTGGGAGAGAGCAGTGATGGTGGCCTTTGTTCCTGGTTGTAGAGGCAGGGGTCAACCAGCAAGAAGATGGACACGGGACATATGTTGTCTTGGGCATGGGGGTGTAGGTGGTAGGAGACGTGGCCGGAGATATAGAGGCTTTTCTGGGCACCATGATAAGAGTGACATTCTATAAAGGATCTGTTGCGTGATGATGGTTGATTGATGATGGTTAATTGATGATGATGATGGATGACGATGATGATGAGGATGTAGGATGATTGATGATGATGGATGGTGATGATGAGGATGGATGATTGATGATGATGATGATGATGATGATGATGATTGAGGATTGTGATGGTGATGGATGATAATGATAGATATTAGTTGATGATGATGATGATGATGGTGATATTCTTCTCTAATTTACAATGTATCCTCCTTCCTGCACGCCATTACATTTATCTTCTGTCCGGTCAACAGCTGGAAGAAGTACAGCCTGTGGCATTTGAGATCTCACACAGAGAGCATGAAGATCTGGAGCACTTTGAGAGAATCACCATCCCCCTGACTGCCACCAGCCAGGTGGACGAGGAAGCCACTCTGGGCTACATCAGGCCTGTCAAGCCTAAGGAGATTGAGGAAACGGAGGAGCATACCTTCTTAAGGCAGAAAGCCCAGGTAAGGGAAATTGTGAGAAGCATGAGGAAGCTATAAGTATTTTCCTAAATCTTTCATTTGTTGATCATTTAGGTCAGCTGGATGTGTGCTAGATACTGTATAAAATAATTAATATAAATTGATATTACCATACAAGAGTAAAGTGTAACGCCTTCACATATTCTGACTTATTGATGTCAGCTGACTAGTTTCCTTCCTCATTGCTTTTCATTCCCATACAGCTTTTAGAAAATTGTGTCAGTTACTTGTCAGATAATTTAAAGACAAGTTTGCAGATTATTTAGAATCCACATTGCGAATGAGGGAGACTGCGGAACCAATAGACTGCTGGCTCATTGGTCATAGGGTCAAATTTTCAAAAAGACAGTTTTTTTTTTAAATTTACCAGAGTTCCCATGCAGGCCCATCCAAAGATAGATAGCACTAAATGTCTTGGGAAATGAAGGCAGCCAATGTGGGATTGACCACATCATCTTTTGAGTGCTGGTTGATCTATACAAATATATATGTGGCCATCAGCACATGTCAGTTATGTCATTCAGATTTGACTGCAATATGATTCGTTCTTGAATGATTACAATTGTATCATTCATAGTTTATTGAACTGCTTGTTGTTGATTGCAGTTGTGTAATTTACAGTTGATTGAAATGTTAATTTTGTTGATTGCAATTGTGTCATGTATCAAAACAATATACAGAGTTGATTGAAATGGTTTTGTTGATTGTGCCAGATTAACTTGCACTGACCTTGTGTTTCTCCCCACACAGTGGCAGTGGACTGTACCCCTGCAGGACACTGCAGTCAAGGAGAGAGAATCTGCTCAGTTCCAGTGCCAGTTCTCAGTTCCCAATGTCAAGGTCATCTGGAAGGTCAAAGGTGAAGAGGTGGAGTCCAGCCCCAAGTTTGCCATCCAATCAGATGCCAACACTCATACCTTGGTGGTGACCAAGTGCAGGCCTGCTGACACTGGCCCTGTGTCCTGCTCCTTTGGGGATATCTCCACTGAAGCGAACCTCACTGTGAAACGTGAGTGATATTATTATTTTTTATTTTTATGTCAACATTTCCTATATGTGTAGTTATTTTGAATGCTGTGTTGTTATTTCCAATGTTGTGGTGTTATTTCCAATGCTGTGTTGTTAATTCCTATGCTGTGTTGTTATTTCCTATGCTGTGTTGTTATTTCCTATGTTGTGTTGTTATTTCCTATACTGTGTTATTTCCTATGTTGTGTTGTGCTCTGCAATAATTCTGGCTCCAACCCTGGCCAAGAAAGTACAACCTGATTTGAGGCCACGCAGTAAAGATTCATCGGTGTATGCTATAGTGTCATCAACTCCAGGGTCTAACGCTAAACACAAACATGAAATCTGAAATATGTCAGAAAGAGAACACACTTTCATGTGCAGTGTTATCCTGAAGATGTGAGCATGAAAACCATGGAAACGTGCCTATATTTACTGATGTCTTTGTTCCTGTATGAGCTAGCATTGTCTTCACATATATGAAGAGGCTTCAAATGAAAACCTTAGAAGTGTGATAGAAATTACAATCACCATGCCATTGTCTTGTAACCTGTCAATATTGTTGTGAAGGATGTCAAGAGTATTAACCACATGACATAAGGTTGCAAACAAACATGATGGCATTATAAGGACAGTTTAAAGATGGTCACCCCACTTTTGACCTGCACCAAATAGGAGCTGCATTCTGTTATCCATTTTTGTTTTAAATCAGTGAAGGGGTGAAACCTACAGAAATTCATCAGCAAATGAATGTCCACTATGATGATGCATGTCTATCAGTCCTGCAAGTGAATGAGTGGAGTAGGAAGTTTTAAAATGACGTGACTTCTGTGACAGACTGTTCATGACCGGGTCATACACTCCAAGCAGTGAATTTTTTCCTACAGGAATCCAAGCACTTTGTTGGTGCTGGAGGACTTGCATTGAACACAGTGGTGACTACATTGTAAATGATACATTTGGTCTTTACTTTTTTTTCCAGAATATATTCACTAAAAAAGCATTTAAGGTTTTCATTTGAAGCCCCTTTCTATCAAACCACATGACCCCAGCTTGTATAATGGGACAGTCACATAGCTTTCATCAACAGTTAAGTTATTACTTGAACAACATCTTAACCTGTCTAGTATTTATTTTAATTCTTGGTCTCGCTCTGCCTCTTTTCCCCTCCATCTTTTCCATTGTCTCGATGTACCCAAAGAATGTGTACTGTCTCCTTCTAATACAAGTAACTAGTTCACTTTGAGAGTTAATTTCTTTCAAGATATCTGACTTTTGCTTGTTATCTGTCCATGGTGTTCTCTACATTCTTCTATCAAACCACATGACCACAGTACCAGCAGGCAAGCATGTTATCTGTCCATGGTGTTCTCTACATTCTTCTATCAAACCACATGACCCCAGTACCAGCAGGCAAGCATGTTATCTGTCCATGGTGTTCTCTACATTCTTCTATCAAACTACATGACGATAGTACCAGCAGGCAAGCATGTTATCTGTCCACGGTGTTCTCTACATTCTTCTATCAAACCACATGACCACAGTACCAGCAGGCAAGCATGTTATCTGTCCAGGGTGTTCTCTACATTCTTCTATCAAACCACATGACCACAGTACCAGCAGGCAAGCATGTTATCTGTCCTGGGTGTTCTCTATATTCTTCTATCAAACCACATGACCACAGTACCAGCAGGCAAGCATGTTATCTGTCCACGGTGTTCTCTACATTCTTCTATCAAACCACATGACCACAGTACCAGCAGGCAAGCATGTTATCTGTCCACGGTGTTCTCTACATTCTTCTATCAAACCACATGACCCCAGTACCAGCAGGCAAGCATGTTATCTGTCCATGGTGTTCTCTACATTCTTCTACCAAACCACATGACCCCAGTACCAGCAGGCAAGCATGTTATCTGTCCATGGTGTTCTCTACATTCTTCTATCAAACCACATGACCCCAGTACCAGCAGGCAAGCATGTTATCTGTCCATGGTGTTCTCTACATTCTTCTATCAAACCACATGGCCACAGTACCAGCAGGCAAGTGTGTTATCTGTCCATGGTGTTCTCTACATTCTTCTATCAAACCACATGGCCACAGTACCAGCAGGCAAGTGTGTTATCTGTCCATGGTGTTCTCTACATTCTTCTATCAAACCACATGACCACAGTACCAGCAGGCAGGCATGTTATCTGTCCATGGTGTTCTCTATATTCTTCTATCAAACCACATGACCACAGTACCAGCAGGCAAGCGTACTAGCCACCTTAGCACCCCTTGAGACATGTTGACACATAAAAATGTCCCTGCCTCAAAGGAGTTTGAACACATTACCACCATACGCTGGACTACCGTTCCCATATTTTAAACAGTAAGTGGTATGTTTTTCATGATTACAGCTGTTCCTGCAGACTTCACCTTGACTCTAGAAGACACTAAAGCCAAGGAGAACACAGATGCTGTGTTCACCTGCACCACTAACGATGATGAGCTTCCTGTCCAGTGGCTAATCAACGGCAAACCATTCACGCCATCCAACAAATACCTAGTGGACTCGGATGTGTTCACACACACACTTACCATCCGTGACCTGAAGCCAGGAGATGACTGTGAAGTGACGGTCAAGATTGGAGACAGTGCTTCATCTGCCAAATTGGCAGTCCAGAGTAAGTTCATAGCTGTAGATGGCTTTCACAAAGTACGCATGAGCAGTTGTAGTACTTTATATACTGTCTGATCTGAGCAGTTGTAGTACTATTTATGCTATCTGATCTGAGCAGTTGTGGTACTTTATATACTGTCTGATCTGAGCAGTTGTAGTACTATTTATGCTGTATGATCTGAGCTGTTGTTGTACTATTTATGTTGTATGATCTGAGCAGTTGTAGTACTATTTATGCTGTCTGATCTTAGCAGTTGTAGCACTATTTAAGATGTATGATCTAAGCAGTTGTAGTTAGTATATTGATAATCTGACCTAGACAATTGTAGTACTTTAAATGTAGTCTGACATCAGTAATTGTAGTACTTTATACATTGATCTGAGCATTTGTAGTACTTCAAACCCTCTGCTGATGATAGTATATATATTTTGTTATTTATTGTCATTCATTCTCTCTCTCTCTCTCCCCCCCCCCCCCTCTTTCCTCCTCTCCAGCCCCTCTGCTGATGACAAAATTCTTTCATTGTTCTTTATTCTTTAATGTCTCTGATCTCCCACCTTCCTCCCACCTGCAGGTAGAATCAGTTTCATTTTTTTAAATGTTTGTTTGGTATTTGTTATCATGAAAACAGAGACAGAACTTTAAGCAAAAAGAAATAATGTAGCTTTCTATTTAAGTCAGATGTGTTAACATGTAACTCTAAACAATGTAAACTTTTAAGTTTTATAGTGTTTTATGAGATTGCAATTATGTCCTTGTTAAGATGGCTAATTAAAACTACACTGTGTTTTTTCTGTATCCCTGTAATTTTCACAGCTCTGCCTGAGCTAAGCCATTTTTATTATTTTTAATGTCATGTGTGAGTTGAATAACTAAACATTTGTGTTGTCTCCTCCAGAAATGGAAGCTGACTTTTTGATCCCACTAAAAGACCAGACAGCAAAAGAACATTCTACTGTGGAATTTGAGTGCACACTGACAGTACCGGTCACTCCTGACAGAGTCCAGTGGTTTGTTGGAGGCAAGAAGGTCCTGCCTGACTCTCCTCACTTTGAGACTGTTGTCGACGGGGATAAACTGAAGTTGATCATATACACTGTAGATACAGTTGATGCAGGAGAGGTTACAGTTGAAGTTGATGGAAAGACCTCTGAAGCACAGCTAAAGGTTGAAGGTAATCACAGGATTCATTATGTTATTGCTGTCTTTGATCACATGGTCAGTTGATGTTAGTCCATGTTTGATCTTATGATCTGTTTATGTTATTTCTATCTCTAGCAGTGTTCAGTTGATGTTAATACTATCTCCGACAGCATTCAATTGATTTTAATACTGTCTCTGTCAGTGATCAATTGATGTTAATACTGTCTCTTTCAGTGATCAGTTGATGTTACTACAATTATCGTGAAAATACAAGAACCATAAAATATAACATTAATTTCTCCATGTGAACAAATCTTCTCTTGGTTTTATTACAATGCAGTGCTATCACTAGAATCAGTAAATTACTGACATTTGCCATATTTTTACTACTACTTATGTTGTACACAGCACACTCCATGCAACTTGAGTCACAGTCACAATAACAGTTGTGAACTTTTACTGTTTTCCAGTGCGGTACATTTTAGTATGTTTATGCACAATTTAGTTTTCCTGAATGGTGCACACCAGACACTACATATTAATAGCTTCTATGTTTTTGTTTTTATCCCTGATGTTCAGAACCCATGTTTCAGAGCTGTATTAATTACTTCATTAAATTTATCACTTATACTGTTTGTTCCAGAAATCGAAGCTGAATTTTTGATCCCACTAAAAGACCAGACAGCAAAAGAACACTCTACAGTGGAGTTTGAGTGCACACTGACAGTACCGGTCACTCCTGACAGAGTCCAGTGGTTTGTTGGAGGCAAGAAGGTCCTGCCTGACTCTCCTCACTTTGAGACTGTTGTGGATGGGGATAAACTGAAGTTGATCATATACACTGTAGAGACAGTTGATGCAGGTGACGTGACAGTTGAAGTTGATGGAAATATCTCCAAAGCACAGCTCAGAGTTGAAGGTAATCACATGTCCAAATTAATGCTGGCACCATCTCCTTTACATGATCACCTCTTGTTAGCACTGGCTTTGACTGATGGACAACTCATGTTTTATATTGTGTTACATAACCAGTTTATTTTAACACTGGCTTTTATAGATGGATAGCTCATGTTTTACATTGTGTAACATAACCAGTTTATTTTAGCAATGGCTTTGATAGATGGACAGCTCATGGTTATATTGTATCACATAAGCAGTTTATTTTAGCAATGGCTTTGATAGATGGACAGCTCATGTTTTATATTGTGTCACATAACCAGTTTATTTTAGCACTGGCTTTGATAGATGGACAGCTCATGTTTATATTGTATCACATAAGCAGTTTATTTTAGCAGTGGCTTTGATAGATGGACAGCTCATGTTTATATTGTATCACATAAGCAGTTTATTTAGGCAGTGGCTTTGATAGATGGACAGCTCATGTTTTATATTGTGTCACATAACCAGTTTATGTTATTACTGGCTGCATCATATCATGTTACGCAAGTACTGTCTGTCTGTCTACCTTGTGTTAGTACTGCCTGTGTGTCACTTGATTATCTAAAGTTTGTACTATTTCTGTCACATAATCAGCTTATGTTAGTACTGTCTGTGTCAGATAATGTGTGTACTGTCTGTACCAGATGATGTGTATACTGTCTGTACCTGATGATGTATGTACTGTCTGTACCAGATGATGTGTGTATTGTCTGTACCAGATAATGTGTGTACTGTCTGTACCAGATGATGTGTGTACTGTCTGTACCTGATGATGTGTGTACTGTCTGTACCAGATAATGTGTGTACTGTCTGTACCAGATAATGTGTATACTGTCTGTACCAGATGATGTGTGTACTGTCTCTATTGTATAATTACTTTATGTGAGTACTGTATGTGTAATAGTAAACCATTACCCCGAAGCAGTTTCCTGCTGTAATAGGATAACACCATCACATTTCGTAGGCCGAGAGCAGCAAGGAATAGGTGGCCAATCGTTCCCTCCTGTTTGCAAGCTCCACGCCCAGGTATTGAACCCACGTCCAACTGCTGAAGACATTACCAGCACAGTTCGCGCCCAACTTCGCTAGCGCACCCACCATATGACCATATTATGGTCTCCTTATTCTAGTTTATATTATATTTTGATGTCTTAGATATAATGACACTCGTCTGTTTATAGTATTTGTATGGTAATATAAAATTACTATGTTAATTTTAGTGTTTACAGTATAAATAACAATTTTTTTGGGGTCTTTTATTCTAGAAATCGAAGCCGACTTTTTGATCCCACTAAAAGACCAGACAGTGAAAGAGCACTCTACAGTGGATTTTGAGTGCACACTGACAGTACCGGTCACTCCTGACAGAGTCCAGTGGTTTGTTGGAGGCAAGAAGGTCCTGCCTGACTCTCCTCACTTTGAGACCGTTGTGGACGGGGATAAACTGAAGTTGATCATATACACTGTAGAGACAGTTGATGCAGGAGAGGTGACAGTTGAAGTTGATGGAAACAGCTCCAAAGCTCAGCTCAAAGTTGAAGGTAATCACAGGGTTCATTATGTTACTGTTGTCTTTGATCACATGGTCAGTTGATGTTAGTCCATGCCTGATCTTATAATCTATTTATGTTATTTATATCTCCATCAGTGATCAATTTATGTTAATACTATCTCTGTCAGTGATCAATGGATGTTAATACTCTCTCTGTTGGTGATCAATGGATGTTAATACTCTCTCTGTCAGTGATCAATGGATGCTAATACTCTCTCTGTCAGAGCTCATTTGATGTTAATACTGTCTCTGTCGGTGATCAATTGATGTTAATACTATCTCTGTCAGTGATCAGTTGACGATAATACTATTTATGTCAGTGATCAATTGATGTTCCTACTATTATCGTGAAAATACAAGAACCATAAAACAACATTAATTTCTCCATGTGAACAAATCTTCTCTTATTTTGATTACAATGCAGTGCTGTCACTAGTATCAGTGAATTACTGACATTTGCCATTTTTTATTACATCATACCCCATGCAACTTGATTCACAGCCACCAATAACAGTTATGAACTTTTATTGTTTTCCAGTGTGGTAAATTTTATTGTGTTTATGCATAATGGAGTTTGTCTGAATAGTGTACACCAAACACTATATAATATTAGCTTCTATGTTTTTGTTTGTATCCCTTATGTTCAGAACATATATTTCAGAGTTGTATTAATGACTTCATTAAATTTATCACTTATACTTTTTGTTCCAGAAATCGAAGCTGACTTTTTGATCCCACTAAAAGACCAGACAGTGAAAGAGCACTCTACAGTGGAATTTGAATGCACACTGACAGTACCGGTCACTCCTGACAGAGTCCAGTGGTTTGTTGGAGGCAAGAAGGTCCTGCCTGACTCTCCTCACTTTGAGACTGTTGTGGATGGGGATAAACTGAAGTTGATCATATACACTGTAGAGACAGTTGATGCAGGAGAGGTGACAGTTGTGGTTGATGGAAACACCTCCAAAGCTCAGCTCAAAGTTGAAGGTAATCACAGGGTTCATTATGTTATTGCTGTCTTCATCATAGGTCAGTTGATATTAGTGCGATCTGTGACTCTTGTTTCTTTTTTCTCCTTGATTAGAAATTGAAGTGAAGTTTACTTATGTTAATGTCTAGAACATTATCTTGTATGTGTGTAGATACCTTACTCTTGTTTCTGTATTCTCCCTGATTAGAAATTGAGGTGGAGTTTACATATATTAGTGTCTAGATCATTATCTTGTATGTGTGTAGATACCTTACTCTTGTTTCTTTATTCTCCCTGATTAGAAATTGACGTGGAGTTTACATATATTAGTGTCTAGATCATTATCTTGTATGTGTGTAGATACCTTACTCTTGTTTCTTTATTCTCCCTGATTAGAAATTGAGGTGGAGTTTACATATATTAGTGTCTAGATCATTATCTTGTATGTGTGTAGCTACTTTACTATTTTTTCTTTATTCTCCCTGATTAGAAATTGAGGTGGAGTTTACTGTCCCACTGAAGGATCAAGTTGTGCCTGAACAGTCAAATGTGAAATTTAGCTGTGAGCTCAACGTTGACACTGATGTGGCCTGGTACCTTGACGAAGACAAACTGTCACCATCACCCAAAGACGGCATCGACATCACGAAGGAGGGACTTCAACACAGACTGAGTATTGAGGATGTGTCAGCTGAGGACAATGGTGTGGTCAAAGTGGTTGCCAAGGGTAAATCATCACAAGCCCGACTAATTGTTGAGGAAGTGGGTCCAGACTTTGCTGTCCCACTCAATGATGTATCTGTGACGGAGAAGGCCACTGCTGAAATGACATGTGAGCTTACAAAGGATGTGCCAAAGGTAGGTGCTGTTCTTGGAACAGATGAAACAGTAGATGGTGTTTTCTTCTTCTTTTTCTGCCCTGTATCCCTCTTGGGGGAAAAGGTCTGCATGGGAAAATGTTCAGGCCATCAGCCTAATGCTGTGGTGGTGGGTTCATTTTTGGACTGCGTCATTCAAACCATGAGTGCAATGTTTTTGAAGACCCCTTGTAGTCAGCGCTAAAGCTGCGGAGTGTGTGCTATGTGTGATGCTCTCAGCAGCCAGTTTGCTGTTCTGCAAAGAGAGACAAACTGGCAGGGTAAAACCTGGTGCAATTAAGTTAATCTTATCGTCATTAACCTTTAACCCCTCAGTGAAGCGTAGGCTTACAGCCATCTCATGCCAAACTATCCCATCCGTGTTTGTCTAGCCACTATATTACTAAGGCTGCTACCTGTATTTATTGCACAAGATTTTCCTTATTTGACAAAATGCAGTTTTTACTTGTCCTGTTCTGTCCTTTGTCTCAGCGGCACTTCTTCCATCTGATGTTATCAGACTGGACGTAAACTGGATAAATCCTTGCTCTGTGTGGAGTTACATTGCAGAGACAGCATTACTTAGAAAAGAGTACATTAGCAACACTGGTAATGCCAGATTTTACAAGATGATAAGTCCAGTAAAGACCATTTTACACACAGGAATGGCTAAGAATGCCGGGTTCTCCTTCAGGAGACCCTAGTTCTCCTTCGGAGACCCTGATTCAAATCTTTGGTAAGGTGGATGTTTTTTTTCTGACGGGGGAATTTTACAAAATGTGATCTGTACAATTCATGGTGGCTGCACTCGCCAGGCAGTCTTTTTCTCAACCCCCCCCCCCCCCTCCTGCACAGCTCCTGCACTACACAGCTCCCACATCACACTGCTCCCACACCACACAGCTCCTGTATCACACAGCCCCCACACCACACAGCTCCCACACTGTGCAGCTCCCACGCCACACAGTTCCTGTATCACACAGCCCCCACACCACACAGCTCCCACACTGCATAGCTCCCACACCACACAGCTCCCACATCACACTGCTCCCACACCACACAGCTCCTGCATCACACATCCCCCACACCACACAGCTCCCACACTGTGCAGCTTCTGCACCACACAGCTCTCACACCACACAGCTCCCACATCACACAGCTCCTACATAACACTGCTCCCACACCACACAGCTCTCACACCACACAGCTCTCACACCCACAACTCCAACACCAGACAGCTCCCACATCACACAGCTCCCACATCACACAGCTCCCACATCACACAGCTCCCACACCACACAGCTCCCACACCACACAGCTCCTGCATCACACAACCCCCACACCACACAGCTCCCACACTGTGCAGCTCCTGCACCACACAGCTCTCACACCACACAGCTCCCACATAACACAGCTCCCACATCACACTGCTCCCACACCACACAGCTCTCACATCACACAGCTCTTACACCCACAACTCCAACACCAGACAGCTCCCACATCACACAGCTCCCACACCACACAGCTCCTGCATCACACAGCCCCCACACCACACAGCTCCCACACTGTGCAGCTCCTGCACCACACAGCTCTCACACCACAAAGCTCCCACATCACACGGATTCCACATCACACTGCTCTCACATCACACAGCTCTCACACCCACAGCTCAACACCATACAGCTCCCAAATCACACAGCTCCCACACCACACAGCTCCCACACCACACAGCTCCCACACCACACAGCTCTCACATCACACAGCTTTCGCATCACAATGCTCCCACACCACACAACCCCCGCATCACACAGCTCCCACACCACACAGCTCCCACACCACACAACACCAACATCACACAGCTCCCGCACCACACAGCTCCCATAAGATCATATAGGGCATGAAGGTAATCATTGCATGGCCTGTTTAATCACCGTACAGATTCGCTGGCTTGTGGACGACATTGAACTGAGAGAGGATGACAGAATCAAGTTTGTCAAGGATGGTTTGACTCACAAGCTGGTCATCTCTGACTGCAGTGTTGATGACGAAGGAGTTGTCACTGCTCAAGTGGGTGACAAGAAGTCCACAGCCTCCTTGTTTGTGCAAGGTGAGTGCCTTCATTGTTACAAAACACTCATTTTCTTGAAAGACATCATCTTCTTATAGTTTGTGCTATGAGATGTTGATCATTATGTCTGTCCACAGCTTTCTGTCTTGTGCACTGCAAGTCATTTCTGATTCTTATCTTCCTCTGTGCCCTGATGTTGAACTCTCTAGCTTCTTCTCTCTTGAGAGTGAATGAGTGAGCGGGAGAGTGAATGATTGAGCCTGAGAGTAAATGAGTGAGTGGGAGAGTGAATGAGTGAGAGTGAATGAGTGAGCGGGAGAGTGAATGAGTGAGAGTGAATGAGTGAGTGTGAATGAGAGACAGAATGAGTGAGCGTGAGAGTGAATGAGTGAGAGTGAATGAGTGAGCGTGAGAGTGAATGAGTGAGCGGGAGAGTGAATGATTGAGCGTGAGAGTGAATGAGTGAGCGGGAGAGTGAATGAGTGAGAGTGAATGAGTGAGCGTGAGGGTGAATGAGTGAGCGGGAGAGTGAATGAGTGAGCGTGAGAACGAATGAGTGAGCGGGAGAGTGAATGAGTGAGAGTGTCTGTGTGTGTGAGTGAATGAGTGAGAGTGAATGAGTGAGCGTGAGAGTGAATGAGTGAGCGTGAGAGTGAATGAGTGAGCGGGAGAGTGAATGAGTGAGTGGGAGAGTGAATGAGTGAGCGGGAGAGTGAATGAGTGAGCGGGAGAGTGAATGAGTGAGCAGGAGAGTGAATGAGTGAGCGGGAGAGTGAATGAGTGAGCATGAGAGTGAGCGGGAGAGTAAATGATTGAGCGGGAGAGTGAATGAGTGAGCGTGAGAGTGAATGAGTGAGAGTGAATGAGTGAGCGTGAGAGTGAATGAGTGAGAGTGAATGAGTGAGTGTGAGAGTGAATGAGTGAGCGTGAGAGTGAATGAGTGAGAGTGAATGAGTGAGCGTGAGAAGGAATGAGTGAGCGTGAGAGTGAATGAGTGAGCGTGAGAGTGAATCAGTGAGCAGGAGAGTGAATGATTGAGCGTGAGAGTGAATGAGTGAGCGTGAGAGTAAATGAGTGAGTGTGAGAGTGAATGAGTGAGCGGCAGAGTGAATGATTGAGCGGGACAGTGAATGAGTGAGCGTGAGAGTGAATGAGCGAGCGTGAGAGTGAATGAGTGAGAGTGAATGATTGAACGGGAGAGTGAATGAGTGAGCGGGAGAGTGAATGAGTGAGCGGGAGAGTGAATGAGTGAGCGGGAGAGTGAATGAGTGAGCGGGAGAGACAGAATGAGTGAGAGTGAATGAATGAGCGGGAGAGTAAATGAGTGAGCGGGAGAATGAATGAGTGAGTGGAAGAGTGAATGAGTGAGCATGAGAGTGAATGAGTGAGCGTGAGAGTGAATGAGTGAGTGGGAGAGTGAATGAGTGAGCGGGAGAGTGAATGAGTGAGTGTGAGAGTGAATGAGTGAGCGTGAGAGTGAATGAGTGAGCGGGAGAGTGAATGAGTGAGCGGGAGAGTGAATGAGTGAGCGTGAGAGTAAATGAGTGAGCATGAGAGTGAATGAGTGAGCGGGAGAGTGAATTAGTGAGAGTGAGAGTGAATGAGAGAGAAAGAGAGTGTGTGTGTGTGTGTGTGTGTGTGTGAGCGTACGCATGCGTATGAGTGTGTGTATATGAAAGAATACAGAGAGAGAGAGAGAAAGAGTGAGAGAGAGAGAGAGAGAGAGAGAGAGAGAGAGAGAGAGCTGAGCAGATGCATGTCATGTAACACGCATGTTATGTAACACGCGAATCCATATGTTTGTGTATTCTCATCTGTCATATTATAAGTTAAATACCATTTGATTTTATCATGTATAGTATAATCTAAACTTATGTTCATTACTATAGTTTGAGTGAGAGAGTGAGTTAGTGTGAATGAGAGACAGAATGAGTGAGCGTGAGAGTGAATGAGTGAGCGTGAGAGTGAATGAGTGAGCGTGAGAGTGAATGAGTGAGAGTGAATGAGTGAGAGTGAATGAGTGAGCGGGAGAGGGAATGATTGAGCGTGAGAGTGAATGAGTGAGCGGGAGAGTGAATGAGTGAGAGTGAATGAGTGAACGGGAGAGTGAATGAGTGAGCGTGAGAGTGAATGAGTGAGCGTGAGGGTGAATGAGTGAGCGGGAGAGTGAATGAGTGAGCGTGAAAGCGAATGAGTGAGCGTGAGAGTGAATGAGTGAGAGTGTCTGTGTGTGGGAGTGAATGAGTGAGAGTGTCTGTGTGTGGGAGTGAATGAGTGAGCATGAGAGTGAATGAGTGAGCGTGAGAGTGAATGAGTGAGCGTGAGAGTGAATGAGTGAAAGTGAATGAGTGAGCGGGAGAGTGAATGATTGAGCGTGAGAGTGAATGAGTGAGCGGGAGAGTGAATGAGTGAGGGTGAATGAGTGAGCGGGTGAGTGAATGAGTGAGTGTGAGAGTGAATGAGTGAGCGTGAGAGTGAATGAGTGAGCGGGAGAGTGAATGAGTGAGCGGGAGAGTGAATGAGTGAGCGTGAGAGTGAATGAGTGAGCGGGAGAGTGAATGAGTGAGCGGAAGAGTGAATGAGTGAGTGGGAGAGTGAATGAGTGAGAGTGAATGAGTGAGCGTGAGAAGGAATGAGTGAGCGGGAGAGTGAATGAGTGAGCGGGAGAGTGAATGAGTGAGCGGAAGAGTGAATGAGTGAGCCGGAGAGTGAATTAGTGAGCGGGAGAGTGAATGATTGAGCGGGAGAGTGAATAAGTGAGCGGGAGAGTGAATGAGTGAGCGTGAGAGTGAATGAGTGAGTGTGAGAGTGAATGAGTGAGCGTGAGAGTGATTGAGTGAGCGTGAGAGTGAATGAGTGAGAGTGAATGAGTGAGCGTGAGAAGGAATGAGTGAGCGTGAGAGTGAATGAGTGAGCGGGAGAGTGAATGAGTGAGAGTGAATGAGTGAGTGTGAATGAGAGACAGAATGAGTGAGCGTGAGAGTGAATGAGTGAGAGTGAATGAGTGAGCGTGAGAGTGAATGAGTGAGCGGGAGAGTGAATGATTGAGCGTGAGAGTGAATGAGTGAGCGGGAGAGTGAATGAGTGAGAGTGAATGAGTGAGCGTGAGGGTGAATGAGTGAGCGGGAGAGTGAATGAGTGAGCGTGAGAACGAATGAGTGAGCGGGAGAGTGAATGAGTGAGAGTGTCTGTGTGTGTGAGTGAATGAGTGAGAGTGAATGAGTGAGCGTGAGAGTGAATGAGTGAGCGTGAGAGTGAATGAGTGAGCGGGAGAGTGAATGAGTGAGTGGGAGAGTGAATGAGTGAGCGGGAGAGTGAATGAGTGAGCGGGAGAGTGAATGAGTGAGCAGGAGAGTGAATGAGTGAGCGGGAGAGTGAATGAGTGAGCATGAGAGTGAGCGGGAGAGTAAATGATTGAGCGGGAGAGTGAATGAGTGAGCGTGAGAGTGAATGAGTGAGAGTGAATGAGTGAGCGTGAGAGTGAATGAGTGAGAGTGAATGAGTGAGTGTGAGAGTGAATGAGTGAGCGTGAGAGTGAATGAGTGAGAGTGAATGAGTGAGCGTGAGAAGGAATGAGTGAGTGTGAGAGTGAATGAGTGAGCGTGAGAGTGAATCAGTGAGCGGGAGAGTGAATGATTGAGCGTGAGAGTGAATGAGTGAGCGTGAGAGTAAATGAGTGAGTGTGAGAGTGAATGAGTGAGCGGCAGAGTGAATGATTGAGCGGGACAGTGAATGAGTGAGCGTGAGAGTGAATGAGCGAGCGTGAGAGTGAATGAGTGAGAGTGAATGATTGAACGGGAGAGTGAATGAGTGAGCGGGAGAGTGAATGAGTGAGCGGGAGAGTGAATGAGTGAGCGGGAGAGTGAATGAGTGAGCGGGAGAGACAGAATGAGTGAGAGTGAATGAATGAGCGGGAGAGTAAATGAGTGAGCGGGAGAATGAATGAGTGAGTGGAAGAGTGAATGAGTGAGCATGAGAGTGAATGAGTGAGCGTGAGAGTGAATGAGTGAGTGGGAGAGTGAATGAGTGAGCGGGAGAGTGAATGAGTGAGTGTGAGAGTGAATGAGTGAGCGTGAGAGTGAATGAGTGAGCGGGAGAGTGAATGAGTGAGCGGGAGAGTGAATGAGTGAGCGTGAGAGTAAATGAGTGAGCATGAGAGTGAATGAGTGAGCGGGAGAGTGAATTAGTGAGAGTGAGAGTGAATGAGAGAGAAAGAGAGTGTGTGTGTGTGTGTGTGTGTGAGCGTACGCATGCGTATGAGTGTGTGTATATGAAAGAATACAGAGAGAGAGAGAGAAAGAGTGAGAGAGAGAGAGAGAGAGAGAGAGAGAGAGAGAGAGAGAGAGCTGAGCAGATGCATGTCATGTAACACGCATGTTATGTAACACGCGAATCCATATGTTTGTGTATTCTCATCTGTCATATTATAAGTTAAATACCATTTGATTTTATCATGTATAGTATAATCTAAACTTATGTTCATTACTATAGTTTGAGTGAGAGAGTGAGTTAGTGTGAATGAGAGACAGAATGAGTGAGCGTGAGAGTGAATGAGTGAGCGTGAGAGTGAATGAGTGAGCGTGAGAGTGAATGAGTGAGAGTGAATGAGTGAGAGTGAATGAGTGAGCGGGAGAGGGAATGATTGAGCGTGAGAGTGAATGAGTGAGCGGGAGAGTGAATGAGTGAGAGTGAATGAGTGAACGGGAGAGTGAATGAGTGAGCGTGAGAGTGAATGAGTGAGCGTGAGGGTGAATGAGTGAGCGGGAGAGTGAATGAGTGAGCGTGAAAGCGAATGAGTGAGCGTGAGAGTGAATGAGTGAGAGTGTCTGTGTGTGGGAGTGAATGAGTGAGAGTGTCTGTGTGTGGGAGTGAATGAGTGAGCATGAGAGTGAATGAGTGAGCGTGAGAGTGAATGAGTGAGCGTGAGAGTGAATGAGTGAAAGTGAATGAGTGAGCGGGAGAGTGAATGATTGAGCGTGAGAGTGAATGAGTGAGCGGGAGAGTGAATGAGTGAGGGTGAATGAGTGAGCGGGTGAGTGAATGAGTGAGTGTGAGAGTGAATGAGTGAGCGTGAGAGTGAATGAGTGAGCGGGAGAGTGAATGAGTGAGCGGGAGAGTGAATGAGTGAGCGTGAGAGTGAATGAGTGAGCGGGAGAGTGAATGAGTGAGCGGAAGAGTGAATGAGTGAGTGGGAGAGTGAATGAGTGAGAGTGAATGAGTGAGCGTGAGAAGGAATGAGTGAGCGGGAGAGTGAATGAGTGAGCGGGAGAGTGAATGAGTGAGCGGAAGAGTGAATGAGTGAGCCGGAGAGTGAATTAGTGAGCGGGAGAGTGAATGATTGAGCGGGAGAGTGAATAAGTGAGCGGGAGAGTGAATGAGTGAGCGTGAGAGTGAATGAGTGAGTGTGAGAGTGAATGAGTGAGCGTGAGAGTGATTGAGTGAGCGTGAGAGTGAATGAGTGAGAGTGAATGAGTGAGCGTGAGAAGGAATGAGTGAGCGTGAGAGTGAATGAGTGAGCGTGAGAGTGAATCAGTGAGCGGGAGAGTGAATGATTGAGCGTGAGAGTGAATGAGTGGGCGTGTGAGTAAATGAGTGAGCGTGAGAGTGAATGAGTGAGCGGCAGAGTGAATGAGTGAGCGGGACAGTGAATGAGTGAGAGTGAATGATTGAGCATGAGAGTGAATGAGTGAGAGTGAATGAGTGAGCGGGAGAGTGAATGAGTGAGCGGGAGAGTGAATGATTGAACGGGAGAGTGAATGAGTGAGCGGGAGAGTGAATGAGTGAGCGGGAGAGACAGAATGAGTGAGCGTGAGAGTGAATGAGTGAGCGGGAGAGTGAATGAGTGAGCGGGAGAGTGATTGAGTGAGCGGGAGAGTGAATGAGTGAACGGGAGAGTGAATGAGTGAGCGGGAGAGTGAATGAGTGAGAGTGTGTGTGTGTGAGTGAATGAGTGAGAGTGAGAGTGAATGAGAGAGAGAGAGAGTGTGTGTGTGTGTGTGTGGGACGCGCTGGCATCACTACTTTTACGTCACATACTTTTTATGTACACATTTTTCTCCATGTTTAGCCTTGTTTATGTTTACAACATTCATTTCACAATGTTTATTTTTCTTCCTATGTAAATGTATAATGTTCTTGATGAACGAAAGACGAGTGATTGGAAGGGCCGAATGTAAGACGGGCCTGCGCGCCCAATTTGTGACCCTAATAAAGTTGATTTGATTTGATTTGATTTGGTTTCCCACTGCCTAACTCCTCTCCTTCAACTTCTCCATTGTCACTACATGCTCCAACTTTGTTCTTCTCATGATGAGCTTAATAAATGTGGGTTGTCTACTGTGGTTGTGACTTAATTAGAAAACATAATACTTAATAATATACTTCTTAGTTTGTATATATAAGTCATGCTTTTGTTTTATAATGTAACATGTTAGTCTTTGAAAGACAGATTAATTTATTGAATCTGACACATTTCTATTTATATAATTTATTAAAAGTTATATTTGGTAATCTTGATATATTGGCACTCACCCGCTGTTTATGCTTCACTTCAACACCGCAAGGTACAAGAGGAACAAGATGAGATGAAATATTTATTAGACAGGGGTAAATTATTTATTATATGAACAAGATATTTCTTTCCCATTATCTTTCTAATTTACTGTATATCTGTCTCTTATATTTCAGACAATAGTTATTTGTAACTTTCGCAGTTTCAAGATCCACTGCTCCCAAATTTTTCTATAAATTATGCATCAATCATATTGTTGGAATCAGGAACAGTATTTAACATTGCTGACTAATCTTTAACATGTGTTATATTCCATCTATGTTTTAGAATTGACATTGGAATTTTGTTTGATCTTTAAAATATGTTATATTTCATTTGATTGTAGAAATGGCTTAAAAAAGTGTATTGATCTTTAATTTATTTTGATATTGCCTTTTTTTTTTGTAGAATTGGCGCCAGAATTTGTCCGTCCACTCACAGACCAAAGCATCATTGAGGGTGAGACAGCCACCTTTGAGTGTGAGCTCAATATTGAAGGTGTCACTGTTAAGTGGTTTCATGAGGGCTTTGAGGTCAACGAGGATGACAGATACCAGGTCCTGGTACAGGGCCGAGTTCACAAGCTAGTGATCAAGGACGCAGTCATGCCCGATGCCGGAGAAGTCATCGCCAAGGCTGAGGATAAGTCAACACACGCATTCCTGACTGTGACCGGTGAGTTGTTGTTCTTGCCATGACTTATGAGTCAGTCTTTTTGTAATTGATTGGCCATTGTTTCAATCACAGGTTACGTATCATTATTCTGATTGTGAATTATGATTATTGATCTTACTGTAGAATGATTGAGAAATTAAATGCACATAGTCCAGATTCTTGGGGCACAATATAAGGAGAAATAAACTGGAAAACTTAGTGGCAACTGGCAAGATTGATGGGAATAAAGCTAAAGATAGGCAAAGAGATAAATATCAGGATGGTTTGGCCAGGCAATATAGTCAAAAAGAACTCCAAGTCTCTAGTTATTGTGTGAGATGGTGAGCTTATAGGCACGGCACAAGATGATCATGTTCCGACTGTGCTGGTTTTCTCCTGATGCTATTATAATTAGAGTTTATCATTCAGTGTGGCAATGGAGATGTGAAACTTTAATGAAACAAATGTTCTGTTTGACAGAAGCGCCCGTTGACTTCACTGCCCAGCTTTCAGAGATCCACACTGAAGAACACAAGATGGCACTTTTCTGTTGTGAAGTTAACAGGGATGATGTTACTGTTGAATGGCAAAAAGATGGAAAACGTTTGACAGACAGTAGCAAGCACATCATCAAGTCTGAAGGCAGGAGGCATTCGCTGGCCATTAAGGATGTTGACCAGGCGGATGTGGCTGAGTATAGTGTTGTGGTTGGGGACAGGAAGAGCCAAGCTAAGCTACACTTAGATGGTGAGTACTCGCTGTTGTCCCCCGACCAGCTGGTTTTTGTGTAGCCCAGGTATGATAGGCATTCGCAGCAGAATATTCACAAATCATAACTGGTTACTGTTAGTGTAGAATTACAGTTGGAATATTTTAGAAATCCAGGATTACAGATTGATAAACATGAAAGCACACAAGCTTGAAGATGTACTTAGAATTAGGTTCTAGTTGCTTAAGTTATGTTTGTGTAAACAAAGACTGCACTAAGTGTAATATTGCCAGATTGTGTTCATGCAAGTTTTATTAATGAAATTGAAAGTGCTGCACATAACCTTCTTGTCATTGCAATATTTCATGCACTTAACTTCTTTGTCATTCTTCTATTAAATCACAGAAACGTAACCTACCTTTCATCTTATTTCTTGCACATCTAATGGCAGAAACTTCCATTTGAACATCATTATATGTCCCAATGTTTGTTTAGTTTCCTCATACATTAATTTTATTTCCCCACTCACTGCATTCAGTGTTTGACATTCCCACTCATTGCTATGTAGTGGTGGCTTAACTGAAAGGGCTTCTTAACAAACAAACAAAATACATGTTAACAAGTGGGCTTGTTGTGGGCACATGAGGCTGTGTTGGGAGATGGATAATGTGTCCTTGTTTTATGTATTTATCCCCTTTAGATCACCATATATTTCCTTAACTTTTATAACAAGACATATAAATAACATAATCAAACTATTTGTTCTGATGTGCAATTGTGTATGTTTGCATTGACATATGCTGTCTGGCTGTATGTGATTTGAAATCAAAATGTGATCAGCTTAGTCTGTTACAGTAGCATGCCCTTATGTACATTCAGTTTTGCAGTTAAAAACAAGTCACAGTGTATCAATTTGGGAGAAGGAAGATAAGCTTTTTAATTAGAATAAAGATGGCAACATTTCAAATAAAGTTAGTTTCAAAAATCAATACTCATAGGTTGCAACCAACAATATAAGCTATTCTGAGTGGTACAGTTCCTTTTGCATGTTTACATGTATCAAGATATGAGTAGATGCTTGTAGGGCCCATATGAGTAGGGCCCATAAGAGAGTCAAAGAAAAACAACACTAAACTGTCATACATATGGTAAAAAGATATCATGGAGGGTTGGGTGTAAGTATGTTTACCTCATCCAGTAGAACACTCTAATTACAACATTCAACCAATCATGAACAAGTTTACAAAGCGCTTGGCTATAGTTGGTTGAGGGCCTTTGCTGCACTGGGAGATGAGAAGGCAGCAACAGAAGAAGAAGATATAAGTGGAGGTCTATTTGTGGTGCAACGATAGGCCAACCATCTACAGCCATGAACATTTAGGAGTCAGTCTCCCCAGGAAGTTCCACAAAGAGTGAAAACAATGAGCAAGCTGAGCGAATATCAATCAGAACACATGTGAGTCAATACAAACAATAAATAAGCTGAGAGAACCAGTCAGTATGGACTCAACATAAGCAGTGAGTAAGATGAGTCATTTTTCTCTTCAGGAGGATTATAGTACAGTGACAAAGGGGTAGTGAACATGATTCACAATCCCGCATACTGTGTTCAAAATCAACTGCAGGAAGTTCAGAGCAAACCACCGGGTGTTGATTTTTTAACAGAGTTATGAGGGTCAGTTGTTCAGAAAGCAGTGACAAATTACTTGCCTAGTACATAATAACAGCCAAAAGATGACGGCGTTGATTGCAGCGTGCTGTAAAGGACATGCAACTAACTAACTTTAAAGTGAGAAACAGAAATACAGGAAAGTTATGAGTTAATGTAAACAATGAGCAAGTGGAGAATAAAGTGAAACTGTATATAAACAAGATTATGTTCATTCAGCTTTAATGAGAGTTAATTTTTCAACATTTACAAAAGCATGGGATAATATAATACATTATTTCTGATGGTGCTAATTGTTAATGCATGTTGTATGCCTTTTCTCAGTTTACTTTTTATAAATATTATAATAGAGACTGTTTTATATTTTATGTGTTTATTTACAACACTTGTGTTTATGAGGGTGTAGTTATTTACAGACCTTCAAAATTGTGTGCTGTCATGTAAATAAGTTCTTGAGTACACTAGATAAAGTAGGAGCAGCTCTTCTTCTTCATTCTTCTTGTAAGGGAAGTAAGTCACAAGTAGTGATGCCTCTCCCTAACTCAGAAACCAGTTTGTTGGGCTTTGACATGCATGTGTAAGGTGTACTTCATTAGGTCAGGCCATTCTCATAAAATGTTTACCAGATCATTTTAAGATTGTTCAAGATATTAGACAATCTTCCCATGGGAACTATTGTTCCTCTAATAATTGTGTCAAGGGCTGAGTGGTCTCGGGGTATGGTGTCCGCCTCGAGTGCTGGAGGTCCCGGGTTCAGGCCCCGGTGAGGACCAGGATTTATTAAAAAAATCCACCTGGACTTCCAGTAATTTCCCCTGGTCTCTGGGTAGTGAGATCGGACGCCCGTGTGTATTGTTGCGCACGTAAAAAATCCCTTGGCAGTTGGAAATCGAAAATGATAGCCTAACGGCGCTGCCCGGGCAAAATTTTGAGTTAAAAATCTACCCAAAGTATTTCAGGATCCTCGCCGATGCAACGGAGTTCGTGCATTGAGCTGAGTTTCTCCAAACTCAGGTTTGAGTTAGGAGGAAAACGGAGCACTTATGGGTTAAACCGTGTGCCGTGATGTTGATCCAACGACTAAAAAAAAAAATAATAATAATAATTGTGTCAGGGCAGTCGCCTTATAACCTACCCCGTTCTATCTCCAATTACCATGTGGTTTTTATCATGTGCAAATTGTACACAAGACCTGCTATCATTTGCCCTTATTTCAGGAGGCTGGTTTTGCTACCTCACAACCTAAGTGACCAGGGGAAATTGTGAAAGGAGGAGATGGTTTTGTACAAATTCTCTTCTAAATGATAAAGCTAATAGAAGTCTATCACAATCTTACACTAGATGATATCACATTCTGACTGTATAGTTGAACATTGTTCTGTAGCTGGTAGAATTGAGTATTGTAGAAATGTCCTAGTCAGTCATTTATTTATGTGTGTGTTTTTTTTTTGTTTTTTTTAAGGACTAGCTATTTTCTTTTCCACACCATGATTATTTGCATGTAATGATTTCTTTCCTTCAGTATTTTTTTGCTTTTTAAACATTGATTTCTTTATTTGTTGGTCTGTTTCCTTTCTTATTTCACATTTTTCTTATAAAGTGTGATGAGCAGCTGCATGACAACAAATGCTTAATAAATAACAGACTGTAGGTACCACCTTGAATTGTGGGTACAGGAAGTAGCTTTACTGTAGTTACCAACTTGAATGTTGGGTACAGGAAGTGACATAGATTTTAGGTACCACTATTTATGATGGGTAGAGGAAGTGACATAGATTGTAGATGTTACTGTTTATGATGGGTAGAGAAAGTGGCAGAAGCTCTAGGTACCAACTTGAATGAAGCAGACATCAGAGCCTTCAAAAGAGGGTCATACATCACTTCAGTGATTTAATGACAAAAAGAGGATCACACATCGCGCCTCAACAAAAGAGGACAGAGATGAATAAGAGCTCCATAGAACTGTCACAGTTTTGGACATTCTAGTGGTAACCTTTTACATTATTGGCTTTGTGGCCCACTTTCTGCTACAGAGTGTGTAGGATGTGTGAACAGTTCTCTAGTTGCTTTCTATGCAGCTTGCTGCAGGTTTAGCCCTTGGTTCACTGATGAATGATTGCTGCATTTGTAATCAAGGAAACCCATAACGCTGGCTAGTTTTATTGTACCATTACTTCTTGCTCATGTACAGAGAGATGACATAGAGACCCTTAAATGAAACTATTACATATATTCTTCCTGGGTCCATGCTTTCTTTGACTACCATGTTAAATGTTAGACTGAAATTGTTGTATGTGTACGCTTAAAGTGTGTGCTTAGTGCTTATATGTCAACTGCAAATTGAACTTCTAAGTGGACTCTAATCTGTCTATATGGACACGGCTGCAATATTGGGATGTAAACTCCTGTTATCTGTGCTCTTGATAGATATAGATCCCCTCATATAAAGATGAGTTAATGAGCTGTTTTTGCAAACATAATGACTTGAATAAATCTGTTTGTTTTGTTCAATTGCATGTCAGCATGATTGAGCATTTGAATATACATTATCCAAGATGCTTTGTTATGGTCATACATACATCATGAGATTGTTCCCATTTGATATTTAATAACAGTTATATCAGACAGTAGCATTAAGATTTAAATTCACCTTTATGAGAATTATATAAATATTTATATCAATCGTAATACATAGTATTTATTACCTAGCAACTTATTAGATACAGTAGATAAACCATTTATTTATATATGTTTTGAAATAATTTCCTTCATGATAATTATGAATTGTTATGAGTGTTTATATATTTATATGATAATAGACTTGTTGTAATTCTAATTATATATGAGTATGTTACATGTATTGGTTAAGGAGAAAAGATATGTTACATCCATTTTATTCACGAATGTTCATATACCTTTATGTAATCAACTCAGCACCATCATCAGACCTGCCGAATGGCATAGGCATTCATGTACCTCCACAGATCTTAGTCCTTAGTATTCTGGATCATTCTATTGATGTCATTCCTCCCTGCCACCATCTTTGACCTCCAAACATTATCTCTCTTGGTCTGCCTATGCCTCTTCTACTGCTTATCTTTCCTGTTGTCACGATATTCCAATGCTTCTTTTATCATCCAAGGTGTTCACATCTATCTCAGAAACTAGGTCACTGTTGCCTCCAAGCCCTTCCTCTTTGTTTGTTTACATGATAAGGTTTAATGCTATAGAGCAGAACAGGTCCAGTATAACATTTCAGTAAATAACTGGATTGGAAATAACAATATATTTAGCATGTTAATACTTATAGTTTGATTTTAGTCACGGAAAACCTCAGTGAAACATGGATATTTCCAGTAGTGTCTCCGCCTACAGATAACACAAATAGAATCTCAGCACTGTGCACAAACTCTGTAGTACCCGGTGATATCCAGTTGTTTGTTTACCAGAATCACACATTTCATAAGTGTTCTTGTTGGGTTGGTTTTCTTATTTAATTGAGCCTTCTCTTGACAAGGCAACTGGTTGGAAAGATAGAGCATATCACAGCGTTTGGGCCAATCTGGCATAACTGATTTAGTGAACAATATGTATGTGTTTTCCTTGAATTTGTTGTATTCTGTGTGGTTTGATTCACTCCACGTGTTGAGATCTGAAACCTATACACTTTTGACCTTAGTCCAGGGCCAACAATTGTTACAATAACTAAGAAATACTCACTCAGATAGTATAATAACAAATGACTGTTCCACAGATTATAACCACTGACTTAGTGTCAACAGGGACAAATGTTGATTTTTCTAACATTGAGACAAATACGTCATTTTCATGTTCTGTTTATTATCTTGTCATATGCCAAATACCATAACAAGTATCATAGTTTGTGGTTCCCCAATCATCATAAACTGAGTGAATGAATCCTGAATTTACTTTTCTTTCACTGCTAGACTAGTAACACTTCACAATTTAATCAATGTTTTTTTTTGCATGATTATTTCTATTTTATTTAAATTTGATCCGTGCGCTAATTTTATTTCAAGCTCTGCTTTATAAAAATACAGCTTGCTATGTTTTGTTGATTTGCATCTATAATGTTCTGATTTTATTTGTTAATATGTTACCTTTGCATCTTTAATGGGAGATTACATGCATTGCTTAAAACTTGTTTTATGTGTCCAGTTTGTGCATTTGAGTTTGTGAAACATGTTTTGTTTGTTTGTGAAATATTGTGTTTGTTTGTTTGTCCATGATGCCAGCAGATAAAATAAAAAACTACCCCACCTCCATTTAAAAATGTAACATTTTAAAACCCTAAGTAGTTGTAACAATTTGTATTGGCACACATATCTATCACCTGCATTCAGTTGTAAAATATATTCCATGAAAGATCAAATCATTACAACTATCTTTAACATTGAGCACAATGTAAATATATTATACACATTTCATTCATCACAGGCATACTATGTGTAATTTAGTTGCCTTTCCCTAACAATCCATGATCAATGTTAACGTGCAGAGTATCACTGTAAATTTAGATGTTTATTCTGAAACAATTTTCTCTAAGTTGTAACACATGCAGTACATTATAAACGATAACAAAACAATCAAGTACAGAATGACTATACAGTTTTCATGTTTAAATAAAAAAAACGTTATTTTATAACAGCCGCTGTTAGACTAAGCACGTAGCATATCAGCTTTATATATTCATAGTCTCACATAAGTACATGACATATTCGTACGAGCTGAACACATACACTTTCTTGTGGTAAATTTGTATGTACACACAATATTTAAAAGCCAGTAATCAAATAACAAGGACAATCTGAGTTTCACATTTTAATAGAAATGGCAATTATGGAAAATCTTTGAACAGTAAGATTACCACACCAACCAAACTGTTTTATGCTGCAAAAACCATCAAGCAGACAAATAAAAAGTTAGCAGTAAGACTAGTACACCAATAAAAGCTGTTTTATAAACATCTAGCAGAAAGATAAAAACTTTCCAACTGTAAGAATACAACAACAGATTTATGCTACACTAGACAGCATACTGGCAACTCATACTTTTTCATATTATGATGACCACATTAACAGATAAGTTTCAAATTCTGTAAACATCCACTTAAACATACAAGAATAGCTTTGTAACAGTAACATTACCACAGAAACATGTTCTAAATCATGAATACCTCATCAACAAATAATATTTCACAATCTATAAACATCCAGTTAAATAAACAAGAATAGCTTTACAATGGTAACATTACTACAGAAACAGACACAGTTTTACATTCTATAAACATCCACTAAAACTAACAGGAATGATATTACCACAGTAACATTGCCACAGAAACAAATCAACAATGAAGCCCTAAGATAACATTCACTTTAATTATGGTAAGCAGAAACTTATTAAAATAGCACATCAGGCAAAACATTTATAAAAAAATAAAGAAGAGATGAAAATATCAGGACATGAACCCAAACATTAGAGGTCAAGATTATGGCCGTGGTGGGTGATTTGCCTTCCAGAGGTCCCCCTTAGGATGACCGTGACGGTGAGGCGTGTCACATTAGAAAATGAGGTCAAGGCTGACTTCACCTGCATGCTGTCAAAGACTGATCTGAAGGTGGCATGGTACAAGGATGAGAATAAAATCCTGGCATCTAGAAAGCATGAACTCATTGACGAAGGTCGCATGCATAAATTAGTAGTGCATGACTTGTGCCTTGAGGACTACGCAGACTACATGGTTGTGATTGGGTCCAGACGCATGACTGGCCAGAGATTGAAAGAAGGTTGGTATGTTGTTGTGCTGCTTGTTTCTTACATAATCATTTCTTCTGTACAATATTGGGGGGAGGGGAGGGTGGGACATTGTAGCCCAGAGGCTAGCACATATGACCTGCTGACCCTGTGCTCATGTGTTTGAGTTCCCAGTCAGGTGGATGTTATACATTGAACTGGACTCTCAGGTTGAGCCAGCCTAACATGAGTACCAGAAAATGCCCTGGGAAGTAAAAGTGACTGGCATGATATTGATTACATCAGCCATCGAGTGTCATCTGATCATATAAAAATATGAGGCCCACACCATATGCCCAGTACACCTCTACACATGTAAAAGGGTTCTTTACTTTGTGTAAAACACTGGATGCCATCAAAGGGGCACAGTGGCTATTGTACTTGCCTGCCAGCACAGTGGTCCTCAGTTTGGCAGTAAAGGCTGGACTTTGTCTCCTCTGTAAGGCTCTGGGATTAACCTAGCCTCGTGAGTCAGCATGGCCGAATGGATAAGAGATCTCAATCTTAAACTACCAGTGTGTGGATGATGAGGTGGTGGGTTCAACTCCTACACTGGTCAGTTAGACTAAAGTGATGATTTCTCAAGCTTGACTTTGGGATGTAAATAACAAGTACCTCAGACGTTTGAGTGGGTTCCTCTGATGGCAAGGGACACTGGTAATAGGGAAAGCTAATCTGCATGCAAAAATCAGCCCAATGCACTAGAAATGTCTGTCGTGTGCTGCTCTCTGTAATCCCATGTGTGTCTTCATTGATAGATCTGTGCATGCTTGGTTTTTAAATGCAGTCTTTGGTCAACCCTTTCCGCTTTTCCTCGGTATGAAGAAGTTCTAGAAGATATAAACAAGGAAATGATTGAGGCAGGACTTCCACCGTGCTCATTCAGATGTTGGCAGTAATGAGAGAGCTGAAGTTTCTAATTCTGAATACACCTTTAGTAAGAACACTGAACAACAACAATGGTGACATACTGTGGACAATACCCCGACCAAACACGCAGTGGCTGACATGCTGATTATCAGTCAACATACTGCTGTACTACTAATTGAGGTCAAGGATGGCCATCTACTCCTCCATGCTTGCATTCCTACAGAATGTGATGACCCTATGACATCATAGATCTGTAGTGGGTTCCTACTTAGGAAAATGCTTTTTTTAAAGTTTGGTGGCGTTTAGAATCCTTTGTGGTACTTGTTCCAGGCACACATGTGTTAGTAAACAGCTCAGGCTCCTACACATCCAGTGTGCCAGATGTATAACTAGCCTTGATATCTGCTGAAGAAGACTGAGCACTTATCAGTTGCATGCAGTGCAGTAAGACTTATTCTGTTAACACATAGGAAAATAAGATTAATATGTTTTGGCTGCATGGCTTGTGGATTACAATACTGACATTTAGTAACTTGTCCACAACTATTGATCTGTGATCTCCATTCTATCCAGCTCATTCTTTGCCTCCCACAATAGTAGGAGAAGTTTCTAAGATCTTTCATCATTTTTGCTCCATCTTGCAGACATGTATACTGTTATAGGTCTGATACTATATGCTACATAGATATATGTATTGTTGTGTTGCTTTACTGATTCATGATGTCTAGCTAGAATGCATCACCATTAGTGACCAGCTCTGGTGCTACACCAAAGAGGATCGGATATGAGAGCAAGCAGTGCACAAGATGAAATTGATTACAACATCAAAGACATTGTACAATCATATGCAATGACACTATCTTGTACCACCCATTGGACACTGGAATGTCAGCTATTCCTCCCCACAACGTTTGACAACAAAAGTGGAAAATGATGATGACCTGTAGTTACTTAGGTTTGTTGTTACTGCTTTTTTTGCAGTTGTTGTAGACAGTGGACTATACAGATTTGTTGTAGACAGTGAACTATACAGATTTGTTGAAAGTGTTCTATACTTTATCTCCTTGCCTCCCACCCACCACAAACAGAAGCACCGCTGGAGTTCACCATCCCATTGACTGATCAAACATGCAAAGAAGGTGAGACAGTCACCTTCAGATGCGAGGTCAGCGAGTCGAATCTTCCCGCTAGATGGCTTAAGAATGGAAAGGAATTGGTCCTCTCTGACCTGGTTATCGCTTCTG